>JANAVB010030819.1:47500-235918 GCA_029216955.1 Iris pallida
AATCTTAGTTTGACAATCAAAATCCAACAGTTGTAACATCGATTGATTAATCGGTAATATGGAACTATAGGACTGATATATATGTATATATCCAATGACCCCTATCTTAGTGGTATTGGTGACATGCGGTCCAAGTGGTCTGGAGATCGATTCCCGATATGAGTGTTTGACACAATTACCATATATATATATATATATATATATATATATATATATATATATATATATATATATATCTGTGTGTGTGTGTGTGTGTGTGTGTCCGGATCGGGAGTTCCGCGGAACACCACGGTCGAAACTTTTGATCCGTGTGTGTGTGTGTGTGTGTACAATTATGCTATTTGGGTCCCAACTTTTTTGGGTGATGCCATCTCCCATTATGTGGCTTCTGACGTGGTAAGTGACATGGCAGCTGACATGTCAAGTTTTAACCAAAAAAATTAGTTACCCAAAAAATAATTACCCAAAAAGTTTTATTGTTAATGTTAATGCTAATTTTAATTTAATGTTAATGTTAATATTAATTTTAATGTTAATGTTAAAATTAATGTTCATGTTAATTAAGGTTAATGTTAATACTAATTTTAATGTTAATGTTATGCTAATTTTAATTTAATATTAATATTAATTTTAATGTTAATATTAATGTTAATGCTAATTCTAATATTAATATTAATGTTAATTTTAATATTAATGTTAATATTAATATTAATGTTAATATTAATTTGATATTAATATTAATTTTAATAATAGTTTTAATGTTTAATTTTGTCATGTCAAATGTCATGTCATCGGTCATGTCATATGTTAAATAATGAAAGATTATATTATCCAAATTTTTTGAGAGCCAAATAATATTTTTGATATATATAATACAACTTGGAAACCTCTCAAAAGATAGACAATAATCTATGCATACGACAAAATACTCGGTGTTCTTAGAATTGAGTACTGCTTAGTGCTTACAACAAAACAAAATGAAAATGTAGTAACAAAACACCACACTCCTAGAGAGGGAGGGAGACTACTATGAAAAGAATATGGTGTATCATACCACTGTTTCCAAATTTTTTTTACTCGCAAAAATTTAAATGAGAAGCTGAATCTTACCAGTATACTTAACTCCATTGCTGCTTGTTATTGTGTTGTTGAGGAGTCTGCTCGTAGGAGGAGGAGGAGGAGCTCATGCGGTGATCCATGCCAGCCATGTTCATGAGAATGTCTCTCTGGGAGAATGGCCTCTGCAGCCCCAAGAAGTCTCTAGTCATCCCATCACTCCCTGCTCCTCCTCCTTCTTCCTTCCCTCCTCCTCCTCCTCCTCCTCCTCCTCTCTTCAGCATCCCACCAAAGGCCTCCCCGAAGCTTGAGCCGACGAAGCCAGAAGCCGACGAGAGCGAACTCAGCATCATGTCATGAGGGAGAAGAGTACTATTACTACCACCACCACCACCACCACCACGCAGCTCCTGATGTGAAGACAAGCCTAGAGATGCAAACGCGGAAGCAGAACTAGAGTTGGTTGTGGAGTGGAGAGTGTTAACCATCTGGCCATGACGGGGTGGCTTGCTCATTGTTGCACCAATTTGAGCTGCTTTCTGGAGCAGTGCAGTGGCCGACATGTGAGCAGAAGCAGCTGGCGCTGCCGCCGCCGCCGCTTGGTAAGGAGCAGCAGCACAGTGGTTCTGATCGTTTTCCTGCGAGTAGTACTGCTGCTCTAGTCTTGCTGTGGAGTAGATAGAGGAGGGATGCTGCTGCTGCTGCTGGTCACAGGCTAGCCACGGCGGAACATCTGGCCTCATCCCGAACTCCTGCTGCTGGTTCTCTCTCTTGAGCGAGAGCTGATCCTCCTCCGAGCCCAGCAAGTGATGCGGAAACTGCGCCATCGGAGCCGCCGCGAACGAGAGAGGATGATCGAGCTGCTGCTGCGAAGACGAAGCCGCTGCCGACATCGATATCGGCTGGGAAAAGAGCAGCGGGTGGGCTGTGATGGCTCGCTTGCTCTCCTCTGCCAGCGCATCACAAAACGCTCTGTGAGTTATGAAGCTATCCCTCCTGCGCAACAACGAGCAGCAGCACCACCACCATGTGCGATGAAGCCAACAAACAAAAAAAATAGACCACAACACAACACAACAAAAAGCCTGCGGAACTCCAAAAAGAAACACCATATGGTTGTGGTTGTGGGGATGCATGCAAGAAAGAAAAAACTGCAAAATGATTAGAAACTAATTTGTACCAAAATAAATAATATTCTCCCCACTCCCCACCATGACTGCCATTATTGAGTGCTTGATTGGTTTCAGTGTTGGCATATGTAAATTTAATGAAGCTGATCATTGTCTAATAAATGTGCTTGCTAGGTCTTTGCACGCTTCCTAAATAATTATACCTAGAGAAGAGGGTGCCGCAGTCGCATCTGTACTCCCTGGTGCCGCAGATCTTGGAGTGAGCCTTCCAGTCGGACTGGACCGCGTACTTCTTGGAGCACTTCTCGCACTTCCACTTCTTCTCCCCGTGCTTCCTGCTGAAGTGCTTCTTGATCCCGGTGAGGTCGCCGAGGGCCCTCGCGGCGTCGTGGTGGACGCAGGAGGCCTCGGGGCACACGTACACCTTCTTCCTCGCCGCCTCGCTGCTGCTCCTCTGCTTCAGCTTCCACGGGAGGTTGTGGCCCCTCCGGTGGAGCTGCAGGTTCTGCTCCCTCTGGAACCCTTTGTTGCAGATCTCGCACAGGAACCGGTTCTTCGCCATGAGCGTCGTCGGCGACAGCGATATCACTTCCGCTTCTGGGTCTGAATCGATCGTCACAAGGAATTATCGGTACATATGGCAATTAATTAGAATATCGAGATCCAAAACTAACGCAATTCGAAACAACTCGATCGATCGATCATCGATATTTATAAACATATATATACCTGGATTTCCTGGGAGGTTTCTCTTCTTCTTGACTGGCTGGGGATTGGGAGAGGCAAGAGAAGATACAATACTTGCTTGATCGCCAGATGCAGAGGTCAGGTTGGACATGTTGTCCTCAGGAACTTGGTAGGAAGGGATTGTAAGCTCTTTCATGGTCATCTGAATATTTTCTTGATGGAAAACTTACCAAAGAAAGAAAGAAAGAAGAAATTTAGCTCTAAAGCTAGCTATGAGGAAAAAAAATAGGGCTGAGCTAGTGATGGCAGATCCCCATGTGGTTTTTTTTTTTCAAGAGCTAGCTATGAGAAGAAGAGAAAAAAAAAAGTAGTAGTCCCTAAGCTCCTAACTCTTAAAAGACTACTGAGGCAATATGCATCTCTCAAGGATATACCACACAATTCAGTATGAAGTATAGTATATTAATTAGACTACTAGAAGAAGATGAAGAGATTTGGATCTAATTCTAGAATATAAATAAATGGAACTACTTGAAATAAACCCTAGCTAGAAAGTGCTCAAATTCTGGAAAGAGAGAGAGAGAGAGAGAGAGATCAACAGTAGAATTTTAATTCGTAGATTATGATGCTTTACTAGCAAGAACACCTGAAGTTGTGAAGAAACAACAGCTGAGTGAACATATATATGAACAAATGATACCCAAAAAATAAAAAAAACAGTTATAAAACAGGAAAATTTTGTCTATATTAGCTTGAAGAATTCTGCTTGTGAAGGGAAAAAAAAAAATCAAAGAGCAGAATAAAGGAGAAAAGGAATAATTAAGGAGAGGAAGGAAAGGAATGGAGAGAGAGAGAGAGAGAGTATTGAGTTGTGTTGTGGATGAGGAGGAAGGGAGATGGAGAGAGCTAAGAAGTGTGCAATCGTCCACCCATTCAATAATACCCACACCCTACAGCCCTACACTGACGTTGCACTTTCTGTCTTTTTCTTTGTTCCCTGCGCAAATCTAGAAATTCCTTTCCTCCCCCCTCTCCCGACTCTAATTATATATACCTTTTGTTTCTTTAAAATACATCCTCTCTGTTTAATTTTAGGATTAATTATTGTTTATATATATATATATATATATATATATATATATATATATATATATATACTCACACACGCACACATACACACGAAAGTGCTAAAGAGCCCGCCCGTCGGACGTTACAACGAATACATATTCCAAACCCATTGTTCCCCCTATTTGCGTGGTGCCCGTGCGCCACCGAGTTCCTACCAATGAAGAAGTGCCACGTGGACCGCGGACCAAAACTGCAGGCCAAAAACGCGGTCCACGTAGCATCTCTCTTTTTCTCTCTCTCTCTCTCTCTCTCTCTCTCTCTCACACACACACACACACATATTGAAGAAGGTAATTTTTATTCTAGTCCGAAAGCTTACAATCACAGCCTGAAGGCCTTACAAACTTTGTCCGAAGGCCTCCCCTACCTCCATCCCACTTGCATCGCACCGTATCTGGGCCGCACCGCATCCCGTCCGCTCCAGGCTGCACCGTACCAACCTCACTATATATATATATATATATATATATATATATATATATATATATATATATATATATATATGGTTAGGATGGGGGCTCCCCATGGGAGGGCAAGGCTCGAGGCCTCTCTCCCCCACCCGAGATGGCTGGACGGCTTCAGCCACGGTGCCGGGAGGCCGGACACAAAAAAAATAAAAATTATATATATATATATATATATATATATATATATATATATATATATATATATATATATATATATATAAGGTAATTGTGGTGAACGCTCCCATCGAAAATCGATCTCTTGACCACTTGGGCCACATGTATCTCTCTTAACCACTAGACTAGAGGTCATATATATATATATATATATATATATATATATATATATATATATATATATATATATATATATAGGAAGGATCAAGATTTTCACACTTTTTGCATTCCTATGCATCCCTTCTATTTGCACCATTGGATGGTACTTTAAGTCATCTAATCTTAACCGTTGATTTATCAATTGTCAAGATTAGATGACTTAAAGCACATCCAACGGTTGTGAACATGGGGATGCAAAAATTGTGGGAATGCCTATATATATATATATATATATATATATATATATATATAGAGGATGAGGGAGGTGAGGTGCCACCCTATGGAGGGTGTCTACTTGTCACCTCCACATGCTATCATCATGCACCCATGTGCTTGATGATAGCATGGGGGGTGACAAGTAGACACCCTCCCATGAGGTGCCACCCTACCTCCCTTATTCTATATATATATATATATATATATGAACACTATACAGACCGATTGTATACATAGACGGGGGCCTCCCGGGGGCTCCCGCTTGTTTGATCATTTTGGATGCCTTCATCAGGCATCGTTTTGTATTTTGCCATGTCCAGGACTTTTCTGGGCCGATTTACAGCATTTTGTCTTCTCAAAAAAAAAAAAAAAGAAAAGAAAAGAAAAGAAAAGAAAAGAAAAAAAAACACTATACAGACTAGTGAGAAACTACAATAATGCTAAGTCTACTACCAAATTCTTACAACCCTTTTACAACCACTCACCCATGTGCTGACATGTGGGCCATGGCCCACATGTCAGCAATGGGTGAAGGTTGTAAAAGGGTTGTAAGCATTTGGTTGTAACTGTAGCATTACTCGAGAAACTATGCCAATGTAAGGGGAAATGCTAAGTTTACAACCACATGTTACAACCTTCTTACAACCTCTCTCTCTCACCCCTTACACATGGGTCCCTTCTCCTCTCTCACCCCCTGCTACATGGGCTCCATGTGACTCCACCACTTACCCTTCTCCTCCAATCAAAGTTTGACACGTGACGGTTGTAAAAAAATTGTAAGCATTTTGTTGTAAGCATAGCAAAGCTCCAATGTAAGTGCTTTATTGTGTTAAGGTGACATGCCATCTCCCTAACATGGAAAATATTCTCATGGCCAAGTGGGGACATCAACAATTTTCCTAAAGTATTGATCGAAGAATAGTTTCTGTTTTGATTTTCAAAAGCTTCCCATAATAAGTGTAGGTTTTTCTGGAGTTCAATTTCAAAATTTTGTTTCACGTGGGTTGTACTTGTAGGGTCAATTAACTGAGACGGACGGCAAAATGGCCAACTGGTCATGATATAGTTATGTATAACTTTTTGCTTCCTGGTGAAATTCAAAAATTATGCAATCCTTTTTTCTCTTAGCAGTACGTAGTTATGAATTTCCGATCTTCAAGTACTAATGAATGAGTAAACGAATTTTTATTGCAACAACCAATTATAAGGGACTTCAAAACAATTCAAAATTGAGACGTTTAAACCGTATGTATATTATTAACCATTTAATTAAAAAAAATTATGTAAAAAGTTGTTGAAAAATGTTTAATTTTTTTTTTATATATGTTCAACATTGGAAACCGAATTCAACTAAACAAGAAAAATACGTCTCATCTTAACCACATAAGATAGAAAAAATATTTAACTATACTTGAATAATATTTTTAGTACGTTATTATACGTGTGCATCTACTAATCTTTATAATTCGTTGGAAAAGAAATTACCACAACAGAAAAGAATGTGTAATATCTCTTGTTACCACCCCAACTCACTCTGTGTCAAATTTACAAATATTTTTAGAAATATCACAGTTCTGTAATTAAAATATATTTGTTCAATAGTAAAACTATTTTCACACTTAAGCTCGGTATAATAGGGACATCAATGCATCAATGTAGAAGCTCTACGAGATCTTGTGCAAAATCTCATGCATGCACAGCCCCGTTGCGCCTGTGGTCCAAATGACAGCACTATATGTACAGGAGTACGTACATGAGTTCACACCACTACCATTAATTTATTCATGTGGTGGACCAAGTTTCCTTTGCTTTGTGGGTTTGGCATCCTGGAAATGTTGTTGCTTTTTTACATTAGTGCCGATAATTTTGTGTTAAAAAGGTTGGGAATAGAAAGGAGGGAATGATTTCGTTTCAGGAGAATGAATGATGGTGCTATTGATAGATAACCATACCCCAACTTTTTCATATTTACAACAATGATATGATTAGGCCATTGATTGAGTTGTTTGATAATATCGCTTTGTTTATGTTATTTTATTTTATTTTATGTTTGCAATTTCAACCCACTTGGTCTACCACTTGTCTCCCTCTAAAGTAGGGGTGAGCATCGGTTCGGTCCAAACCGAACCGCATTTATAAGAACCGAACATGAACCGAACCGAGCTACTGAAGAACCGAACCGAACCGAGCAACTGAAGAACCGAAATAAATCGAACCAAAATAAATCGGGTCGGTTATTTCGGTTTATAGGCCTAATCTTGATGGACCGGGCTGTTTCCTTTTACAACAAACAAAATAACGTAATGGGCTTGAATATTATTAAAAAAAATCCAGACCAATCTAGTTCCAGTCTTCCAGACCAATAAAAAAAATTTAGCCATCAGGCCATCAAATTTATACAAACAAACAAACAATTAATTTACAAACAATGAAAAACATAATGGACCTGAATTTTATTAAAAAAATCCAAAACAATTATCATATACAAACAATGAAAAACTCACTACTAAAATATGCTAAAATAGCGACGTATATTAGCGACGGCGAAAATACCCATCGCTGATAATTGCCGATAGCGACTTCTTGTGCTACACGTCGCTGTCCGTCGCTGTGTAGCGACGTTCAGCGACGTAGTATAAGTTACGTCGCTGATGGGCGACATTTTGCGACGGACGTCCATTTTACGTCGCTGTATTGCGACGTTTAGCGACGTATAATTTATGCGTCGCTGTTGTATTTTCATATAGGGTTCCTGGCCCGGTCGAAATCACAAAATTTTCACCCAAAATTTTTCTTCCGCTCTCCCCTCTCCCCCTGGCGAACCCTCCCCTCCGGCGACCCCTCCCTCCGGCGACACCCTCCCCCTTCTCCCCCCGGCGACCCCGCTCGCCCGTTGACCCCTCCCTCCGGCGACCAGCCTCCCTCCTCCGACGAAGGAGCCTTCCTCGCCGCCTTCCTCCTCTGACGAAGCCACCCTCCTCGCCGCCTCCATCCTCCGACGAAGCCACCCTCCTCAGGTAAACCCTAACCCTAGCCTAGATATCTAGACACAGACACGGACACGAGACCCTAACCCTAGCTGTCGAGGGGGGGGGAAAGGGGTGGGGGTGGGTGCAGGGGGTGGGGGGGTCTTACTGTCGAGGGGTGGAGGGAGGGGTGGGGGTACCCGGGGGCAGGGGAGGGTTAGGGTGGGTGTAGGGGTAGGGGGAGGGGGCAGGGGAGGGAGGAGGGGGCAGGGGAGGGTTGGGGTGGGTGCAGGGGTAGGGGGAGGGGGCAGGGAAGGGTTGGGGTGGGTGCAGGGGTTGGAGGAGGGGGGCAGGGGAGGGTGCAGGGATGGGTGCAGGGGTATGGGGAGGGGGGCAGAGGAGGGGGGGAGGGGGGCAGGGGAGGGTTGGGGTGGGTGCAGGGGTAGGGGGAGGAGGGCAGGGGAGTGGGGAGGGGGACAGGGGAGGGATGGGGGGGCAGGGGTAGGGGGAGGGGGGCAGGGGAGGGTTAGGGTGGGTGCAGGGGTAGGGGGAGGGGGGCAGGGGACGGTGCAGGAATCGGTATCGGACTATATGTATACAATGTATATACATGTATATATACTCACACACTTACATACACACACAAATACATATATACTTACACACTTACATACACACACAAATACATATGTATACATGTATATATATACTCACACACTTACATACACACACAAATACATATATAAATATATATGTATACAATGTATATACACCAAGGTTCACAATATCGGTATCGGAATCGGTATCGGACTATTCCTATGAGTATTGGTATCGGCGATATCGGTAGTATCGGCGGTATCGTATCGGAGTATCAGACTTTGGTATCGGAAAACAAATAATTATTAATAAATTATTTATATTTATAAACATATATTTTATACATTTAGGCATAATTTTAAGTATTTCAGCGTTATTTCTTAGTAGTTTTGAAATTATATGAAATAGTAGTTACCCTTACCGATTGGTTTTGCCGAATTGACCGGAACAAAGACCCCCAATGTCGGTATCGATCAATATTTGGTATCGGTCGGTATCGGATCGGAACTTGCCAAACCGTCTCGGTATCGGCCGTATCGGATCGGTATCGGCCGATACTTTAAACCATGATATACACACAAATACACATATATATACAATCCAAAATCCATTTGAAATTCATTTTAAGAATCTGAAATGTTGACGATATATACCCAAGGTTCACAATATCGGTATCGGAATCGGTATCGGACTATTCCTATGAGTATTGTTATCGGCGATATCGGTAGTATCGGCGGTATCGTATCGGAGTATCGGACTTTGGTATCGGAAAACAAATAATTATTAATAAATTATTTACATTTAAAAACATATATTTTATACATTTAGGCATAATTTTAAGTATTTCAGCGTTATTTCTTAGTAGTTTTGAAATTATATGAAATAGTAGTCACCCTTACTGATTGGTTTTGCCGAATTGACCGGAACAAAGACCCCCAATGTCGGTATCGGTCAATATTTGGTATCGGTCTGTATCGGATCGGAACATGCCAAACCGTATCGGTATCGGCCGTAGGTTGACTAAGGTTGACTATTTTGACTGAAAGTCAAAGTAGAGTCAACATCTGACCTAGATTGGACTAAGAGTTGACAAAGTCAACTGTAGGTCAACCTTTGATATAGTTTGACCTTGTTTGACTTTGTTTGACTAAGTACAACTTAGTTTGACCGAGATTGCATATCATTGTTATTAGTAACTGTCCGCTACTAATGTGTGTCCCATAATAAGACATAATATACGAATTTGTGCCTGTTGGATAATGTGTGTCCATCTTTGCAGAATTATTTCCAAATGGATATGAATTACTACTTGCGGAATCGTTCATGGATGTACAATCGTCGTCCTGATGATATGTGTGGTGTGCGGGATGAATACATAGCGGGAGTAGAGCAGTTCCCGCAGTTTGCTAAGACGTTCCCTCAGTACATGGACGGCACCAAAATTAAGTGTCCGTGTGTAAAATGTCATAACGTAAAATATTATCCAGAAGTGGAAGTGACATATCATTTATACTCGAGGGGTTTCACGCCTAATTACTATCAGTGGACCGCACATAGAGAACTTGTGTCTTTAGCATCAGAGCCGGAGCCTTACGTTGAGCCGTATATGCATGCGGGACCTAATTTTGTTTCAGATAATCATGCATACGACGACGGGTGCGTGAACATAGTTTTCGACGCTGCGGGGCCTAGTTTCGTTCATGATGCACCTGAGGAGGCACCGAACGCCGATGCTGCACAGTTCATAGAGTTGCTGGAGAATGCAAGGACTCCATTGTATCCTGGTTGTGAGGATCATTCACCGTTGGAGGTGGTTACAAGACAGTTGAGCATTAAGTCAGATTTTAACATGTCGCAAGAATGCTACAACCGAGTGTTGGAGTTGATTATAGAGATCTTGCCGACGGGTGCTAAGTTGCCTAAAGACTTCTACCGGTCTAAGAGGATGGTGAGATCGCTCTGGATGGGATACGAGAAAATCGATTCCTGTCGCAATAGGTGCATGCTGTACTACAAAGACGACAAGGACGCAGATGTGTGCAGATTTTGTGGTGCTGATCGCTATAAGACAACTAGTACAGGAAGGTCTACCGGTGCAAGAAGACCGACCGATTCAATGCACTACTTGCCTTTAACGCCGCGGTTGCAAAGATTATTTATGGTGAAAGAGACGGCCGAAAATATGAGTTGGCACATGCGAGAACAGATTGAAGGAGTGTTGGATCACCCATCCGATGGAGAAGCGTGGAAGCACTTTGATCGAGTGTATCCTGATTTTGCTTCAGATCTGCGTAATGTCAGGTTGGGACTATCTTCTGACGGTTTTACTCCTTTTGGTCTTTCGGGATCCCAGTATTCGTGCTGGCCTGTGATTGTCACTCCGTATAACCTACCGCCTTGGATGTGCATGAAGACTCAGTACATGTTTCTAACCATTATAATTCTTGGTTCGAACAATCCCAAGAAGAACATTGACGTGTACTTACAGCCTTTGATAGATGAGTTGAATCAGTTATGGAAAGTAGGCGCTAACACGTATGATGTATCCAGGAAGCAGAATTTTCAGATGAAGGCAACCCTTATGTGGACCATCAACGACTTTCCGGCCTATAGAATGTTATCTGGATGGAGCACTCATGGCCGTCTCTCAAGTCCGTATTGCATGGACCGTAGTAAGGCTTTCCGCTTGAAACACGGAGAAAAACCGTGCTTCTTTGATTGTCATCGGCAATTTCTGCCAAAAGATCATCCGTTCAGAAGGAACAGGAATGCATTCCGTACCGGCGTTGTAGAGAAGGGTGATCCACCGCCAAGGTGGTGCGGAGCCACGATATGGGAGGAGGTTAAAGATTTTCCAAGTGCTATCGAAGATCCTACAACTGGGTACAAGTGCGATGGATTTGGTAGAGATCATAACTGGACAAAGAGAAGCATATTCTGGGATCTGCCATACTGGAGTACCAATCTGATCAGACATAATCTTGATGTCATGCATATTGAGAAGAATGTGTTTGATAACATAATTAATACTGTGATGGACGTAAAGAGAAAAATGAAAGACAATCCCAAGGCCAGGTTGGACTTAGAAGAAATATGCAAACGTCCTGCATTGCATTTGATACAGCAGAATGGAAAACAGTTCCTGCCGAAGTCAATTTTCTCGCTTGGAGACAACTTTGTGGATCTCGACTCCACCAAAAATAAATATTTGTGTATCAGATCTTCGAACTACAAAGATGTTGATGTGGGCAACGATTTCTATGGCGTGCTACGGGAGATCGTGGAGCTGACATATAGTTATGGAATAGAGCCAGCTAAGATTGTGTTATTCAGGTGTGATTGGTTCGATCCGATTGAAGGTCAGGGTTGGAAAGTAGACAAGCACGGTCTTGTTGATATAAACTATCGGCGTCGATATCAAGCCTATGAACCATTTGTCCTATCAAGTCAGGCTCAGCTCGTGTACTTCACAAGTTATCCTAAACGGGGAACAACAAGGTCGGACTGGTGGACAGTATGCAAGACCAAAGCTAGAAATACCTTTAAGGTTGACGATATAGCTTATCAACAGGATGAACTACCTCTTGTAACAAATATTATAGAAGTGGACACGGCGGAAGTTCTTCATTACACATCTAATTGTGTAGAAGAAGTAGAATTATCTGAAGAGGAAGATGCAGATGAAAGTGAAGATGTAGAGGAGGAAGAAGAAGAAGAAGAAGATGAGCTAAACGAACTAGATGAATTTTCAGAAGAGGATTAAAATCTGTGATGTCTATCATATAAATATGTATTTTTGTAATAATAAATCTGTGATACTTTAGTGACACTTTTATCTGTGACCATGATATTTTTCAAAAATCTGTGATGTCTATCATATAAATATGTATTTTTGTTTTATTGTCATATGTTATTATCAAGTATGACTAGAACAGGAGGACGACGCGGAGGATTATATATTAGCCAGTCCCGTCAGCCTCGGGCTGGGGATGGAGACGGCAGTTCCGTACCCTCATCCTCATCTCCGAGTACGCCATTGTACCATTCTGTTTCCGGTCCATTACCGGGACAGGGCAGTTCCAGCAGGTTGCCGACTCCTCCCTCGTCGTCCAGCCTTCCTGATCCCTCGTCCAGCATCCCCGATCTTCCGTCCAATATTCCTCCTGTCGACGGCTCTATGGGGGGAGACGACGCCGAGAATATGGAGGCCGACGATCAGACTGAACCTGCCCAGGCAGGAGGTGAGAGCGACCCTCCATGCGCTCCCCCGGGCGAGACGCGTATGGAGATTTGGACGGACGGGCCTATGAAGTAAGTTAATTAATTAATATATATTTTTCAAATGATTATATGTACATATATATTCATAAATTTTTTTTATTGTATAGATATCGGCCTTCTGTAGTACAGAGACAGCTGGGGCAATTTCTGAGGCAGAACTATGGTGGGCCTTGGCTCAACTACTCAGATGCTCCCGCAGATAGGAAGGCCTTTTGGTTCGCCCACTTCAAGGTAAAAAAATTGTTTATTTTTAAATTTTAATAATCATTTGTGTATATTATACAACTTTTGTTACTTCTTGTAGAGGACCTATTTCTATCCACCACACCGGGCGGCGAGGATCGAGGGCCAATTTTCTGCCGTCGCAGCCAAGCTCATCCGTGATGCGATCGACGACCAGAAGCGTCGTGATCGCTCCGGACAGCCGATCCAGGATTGGATTACGCCAGAGCAGTGGACTGCGATGAAGGCTAGATTCAGCGAGTGCAGGTACCAGGAGCGGTCTGAGATGGCCAAGGTGGCGCGGTCGAGCGCCGGTAAGTGGTGTGGTGGCTCCATTCCGATGACGGAGCATTTTCGTCGTCTGGTACCACTACTAAAATAACCCAGATTAGCGACGTCAGGCGACGTCGCTAAATACAGGAAATACGTCGTTAACAATGATTTGCGACGTATTTAGCGACGAAAAACCTACGTCGCTTATTGGCAAGTCGCAGATGGCAATTTAGTCGCTAAACGTCGCTATTTGCGACGCGTAGTTAATCGTCGCTAGACGTCGCAAAATGAGCGACAGATAGCGACGTATAAGTACGTCGCCAACATTGCGACGTAAAGCGACAACTAGCGACGCTTCAAAAGTTTATAAA
Organism: Iris pallida; assembly: GCA_029216955.1. Classification (NCBI taxonomy): domain Eukaryota; kingdom Viridiplantae; phylum Streptophyta; class Magnoliopsida; order Asparagales; family Iridaceae; genus Iris; species Iris pallida. The sequence goes on from JANAVB010030819.1 coordinate 61,228, forward strand.
TGATGACGAGGCATGGCATCCACGTGGCCACGTGGGCAACGTAGCGACGTATATTAGCGACGTCGGACGACGTAACGTCGCTAGTTAGCGACGTATAGCGACGTCTCACAGACGTCGCTATACGTCGCAGAACGTCGCTATACGTCGCTAAAATAAAAAAAAAATTTTAAAAAAATATAATTGATATTTTTGTTATGCTGTATGTCTGTGTTTACAGTGTGTGTGAAGTGCAGTGTTCGAACCATCGACAGTTTCGCTTACTGTTGTATGTTTTATCTTTGATAGAAAGAGCAACAGTTCAGGGTGCACTTCTCAGAGCTTCCTCTTCACGTCCTTCACCTTCTCGGGAACCTTTACGACGTCCGAGAAAGTGAAAGACGTGAAAATGAAGCTCTCAGAAGTGCACCCTGAACTGTTGCTATTTCTATCCAAGATAAAACATACAACAGTAATCGAAACTGTCGATGGTTCCGGACACTGTATTTCACATTCACTGTAAACACAGACACACATCATAACAAAAATACACAATATATTTTTTTAAAATTTTGGCAGCATCTCCTTTGTATATCAGATCATCGCTTATAACCCAGCGTAGGTATATTTATCATCCCGTCGCAGATATCACAAAGTAAATATCACAATAAAAATAGGAGGCAGTGCAAAGTAAATATCACAGACACACATCCTCACAAACATCCAATAGAGTCAAATAAAAATAAAAGATGATAAAAAGTCTCCCACTAAGTGTATAAACAACAGTGTATGAATAAACAATTTGCCCATAGGGCCAATACATACAAGTCATAAAAAACCAATAAAATCACTGCGGACCCCTGCCGTGCAACTGGGATAGAATGTAGTCATACTGCTCCTGGGTGAGCTGTGTAGGATCGTTGAGCACTTCTAGAGGGGGGGTGAATAGAGTGCGTGTGTGCAGCGGAAATAAAATCACCAATTAAAAATTAAACTATGGCAATGATGTAAGAGCAGTATATAAAGATAGGAGAATCAAACTCAGTAACACAGCGATGTATACTGGTATCCCTCTGAGAGGACTAATCCAGTCTCGAGTACTCTTGCTCGATGTTAATCCACTAAAGGCACAAGCTTTAACTGAGTGCTTGCAACTCTTACACCACCGTGCTTGTTGACGAGTGCACGACCAACTCCAACATACACCGTGCTTGGTGACGAGCGCACGACCAGCTCCACAACAGGAATTGTTGTTGAAACTTGACGACCTCTTTACAACTCTGAATAACCAAAAGACTTCTAAATCAAATGTGATAGTACTGGCTTTTGGCTAAGAGAAGTATAGGTGAGATTTGAAATTCTTGGATCACTTAGAAAACACTTGAGATGAAATAGAGAAGAGATGAAGAATGAATTGATGTTTTGAAATGAAAAGTTCTTCTCTATTTATAGGTGTTTTCACCAACCGAACTCGGGCAGAACTCGGGCAGAGTTCGGATACAAAAATCTCGCAATATAGACGTTGCTCGCAGATTTGGATGCAACTGAAGTTTGAATACAAACTGACCGAACTCGGTCAGAGTTCGGGCCGAACTCGGGCCGAACTCGGCTGTGAGTTCTGTCAGGAGATTTAAAATTGTTTTCAAACAGTTTTTGGAAATTTGTAAAATCATTTAAAAGGAATATTTTCGAAATATAATTATGGAATATTTGTAATCGAAAATATTAGGGTAAAAGTAGATTTTGAAAAATGAGAATAATTTTTAACCCTAAGCCAGTAATACCATACTTGATTTTACAAAGAAATTCCTAGACTCAATAAATTGTAAAAATACAGAATAAAAGTAGAAAAGGAGTCTTCAGAATTTTGATGACTTTGACGCTTGGAATTATGCAGTACATCGTCCGTTGAATAAGATTTCATGTATCCTGAAATAGTTAGCAGCATTGTCTATATTTTGTATATGGACTAAAGTGTAAGTCGATTATCGAAATCGGGTGTGACCATGGAATGGGCCAACAATCTCCCCCATTTTGATAATTGACAAAACTTGAGTCTATACCAAAATATATTTCAAAAAAATAATATATCAAAATACCTGAAAAAATTGTTTGGGCTGATTTTGGTTATACTCATTTTTCTCCCCCTTTGTCAAGTAGTAAAATGAATCGGCTCCCCCGTAAGTCATGAAGCCAACAATAAAAAAAACAAAGTGAAAGAAAACAGTAGTAATCACAGTAATCATAGCATAGAGTGAAATGCAAATAAACTGAAATAGCATAAATATACCACTAGAAAATCAACTGGTACATCTGATAAATGTCTAACTGAAAGAGTTTAGACAAAAAAAATAAAAGTACTACATAAACTGCATCAAAATCCACTATCCTATGGCTGAAACCATATCACAACTCTGCATCATCTGCACCGGGAGGATCATGAGGAAAATAGGCAGTGGTCGGGTCGAAATACTGAAAAGTGGCCTCATCAGTAAAACGGGGACCAGGGAAAGCAGGGTGTGGAAGGATAGTAAGTGGATGGGCTGGATCATGCACCAGGCTGTAATGTAGGTCGGCAATACTGTTTCTCAGCACCTGGGCCTGAGAAATATGCCTGAACTCTGAGTCCTGATAACGTTGCGTGGAAACCGCAACGAACTCATCAAATCGCTGGTAGAAAGCATGATCGAGTCCTGGAGCAGGGGCCGGAGCAGGAGGAGCATCTGCTGGAGGGGCCTCAGCATCAGCTGGAATATCAGCAGGAGCAGCACCGGGAGGTCGAGGAAACCGACGAGAGCGGGTCAACTCAACAGCAGTAGAAGAAATAGCACACGTTTCAAGATCAATCTCGAAACGGCGAAAGATACTCGCAAGGTGCATAGGAAAAACAAGGTTCCTTCCTGCATTCTTGCAGTTGAGCATCCAGGACATCATGGTTTTTGGAATTGAAAAGGGAATTCCAAAATGAATGTGATACAAAGCAGAGAGTTCCAAAAATGTGACTTCATCAGTAGAGCCTTTCTTCGGAAGAAGGGCTGAGAAAATCATGCGATGAAGTTCGTAGAAATTTTGGTTAAGATGTCGAGAAAATATTCTCCGAGGAGGAGAAGTGGGGTGACAAATCAATTCCCTAAAAGAAGCTAAGGTGACATCTGCAGGGAACTGAATGTGGTGGATGTCAACAAGAGCTTCACCAATATCAGGAACGTGAAAATATTCACTGATATCAGTGGCGCTAAATTCAAGTTCCTGTCCAGCAACACAGGAATAGAAATTTCCGTTTTGTTGTACTTGCAAGTTGCAGTAGAACATACGGACAGCATTGTCATAAATATTATCTTGGACTTCAAAAAAGTCGCGAAATCCAAGTAGTTCAAAAGTAGGAACATATTCGAAGAAGATTGTAAAGTTGACAAATGCTCCAGTACAAATACGACGGAGAGAAAAGGAATCAAACCAGAGATTGGAGAAGTCTCTGTCGGGAAACAGAGTGCCATCGAATTCCTCGGGATCTCTAGGTTTGGCTGGACTGAACAAACTGGCTGGAGTGTAGTCGGAAGATGAGGAAGCACCCTGGGAAGAATTTCCTCGCTGACGCTTCGGAGCCATGTGGAGATGGAGAAGATCGTCGAAGCCTTGCACGAAGGGAAGAGGAAAGTCTTCTAGAAGGATGTAGAGCTATTTCTCGTTTTGGTGTGGAGAAATAGTGGAAGAAAGGGTGGATTAAATAGGTGCTAGGGCCGGCTGTTCGGTTCTGGAACCATCACAGCGCCGACCGAACTCGGTCCGAGTTCGGTCCGAACTCGGTCAGAGTTCGGGCCGAGTTCGGTCACTTGCATTTCCGAGGCAGTCAATGCAGTCAGAGTATATTAAAAGTTTAATAAATAAAGTTTGACTGATTTATATTTTAACTGCTGTAATTTTGGGTTAACTGTAGGGGATGTCCCAGCTAACGGTGGTTCACCGGGGAACACTTAAGTACCGCTTCGCTTCGACCGTAGCCGTGGTGACAGACATTGCCCTTTATAAGTTTGTCCCCAAAATAACTTTCAGTTAAATAAATAAATAATCAAATTATTTAAAACCAGTTTAAAATACCATATGCATTAAGAGTCCGAAAATTCAAGGATGCCGAGCTCACGCCTCAAGATGTTGAAACGGTCTTCAGCCAAGGGTTTAGTGAAAATATCTGCTAGTTGATGTTCAGTATTAATAAATTTTAAGCAAATATCCCCGTGTTGTTGATGATCACGTAGAAAATGATGTCTAACTTCTATGTGCTTTGTGCGTGAATGACAGATAGGGTTCTTAGTTAAATTAATTGCACTAGTGTTGTCACAGTATATAGGAACATTTGTATAGTGCAGATTATAGTCCTCTAAGGTTTGCTTCATCCACAAAATTTGAGCACAACAACGTCCTGCGGCGATATACTCAGCCTCAGTTGTTGATAATGCTACTGAATTTTGCTTCTTGCTAAACCAAGAGACTAGGGCCTTTCCCAAGAAATGACATGTACCACTGGTACTTTTACGATCCACTTTGCATCCGGCAAAATCTGCATCCGAGTAACCTGTAAGGTCAAAGGATTTGGTTTTGGGATACCATAAGCCAACTGTAGAAGTTCCTTTAAGGTATCGGAAGATACGCTTAACGGCACTAAGATGTGATTCCTTAGGATTTGCCTGATATCTTGCACAAATGCAAACACTAAACATAATATCAGGGCGACTAGCAGTTAAATATAATAAACTACCAATCATACCTCGATACTTACGCTGATCAACAGGTTTGCCACTTTCATCAGCATCAAGCTTTGTAGATGTAGCCATAGGCGTCCCAATTGGCTTTACATTTTCGAAGTCGTACTTCTTCAGTATGTCCTTCGTGTACTTGGCTTGGTTGATGAATGTTCCATTTGAGTGTTGTTTGATTTGCAATCCTAGGAAGAAGTTCAGCTCTCCCATCATGCTCATTTCAAATTCACTCTGCATACACTTGGCAAATTCTTGACAAAGTTGTTCATTAGTAGAACCGAATATAATGTCATCTACATAAATTTGCACTAGAAGTATATCATTATTCAAAGATTTAATAAAAAGAGTAGTATCAATTTTGCCTTTTGAAAAACCATTATCAAGTAAGAAGGCGCTTAGGCGTTCATACCAAGCACGAGGTGCTTGTTTGAGTCCATAGAGTGCTTTCTTAAGCTTGAAGACGTGATCAGGTTTTTGAAAATCTTCAAAACCAGGGGGTTGTTTCACAAAAACTTCTTCTTTCAAAAATCCATTTAAAAATGCGCTTTTCACGTCCATTTGAAAAAGTTTGAAATCATTAAAACAAGCAAAAGCGCAAAACATGCGAATGGCTTCTAGTCTAGCAACAGGAGCATAGGTCTCATCATAATCAATTCCTTCTTCTTGATTATAACCTTGTGCAACTAGACGTGCTTTGTTGCGTAGAACTTGACCATCTTCACTAAGTTTATTTCGGAACACCCATTTGGTACCAATTATCGATTGACCAATAGGTTTAGGAACGAGTTCCCAAACTTGGTTTCTCTCAAATTGATTAAGTTCCTCTTGCATGGCAGAAATCCAAAATTCATCAGAAAAAGCCTCATTAACATTCTTAGGTTCTATTTGAGAAATAAATGCTACATTAGCTGCTACCTCAGAATCTCTAAGAGATGAACGAGTACTTACACCTTTGGATACATCACCTATTATGAGAGTTTCTGGATGATCTGGTTTGAATCTTAATGATTCGAATCTTTGGGCCATACCTTTCACAAGGCTCTTCTCAGTTCCTACATCTTCAGGACTTTTATCGGTTCTTGCCTCTTGGGTAGGATCTTTCTCAGAACTCTTCTTTGTCTTTGTAGGTGCATCTTCATCATCACTGTCGCTAGATCTATGACTATTCAACTCATCAAAGGTAACATTAACACTTTCTTCAACAATCAAAGATCTTTTATTGAAAATTCTATATCCTTTACTCTTAGCAGCATATCCGAGAAATATCCCGTCATCTGCTTTCGAGTCGAACTTTCCCAAGTTATCCTTGGTGTTCAGGATGAAACAGCGACAACCAAAAACTTTAAAGTAAGATATGTTTGGAATTCTTCCAAACCAAAGCTCATATGGTGTTTTCTTCGATATTGGTCGAATTAACACCCTATTTAAAATATGACAGGCTGTACTAACAGCTTCTGCCCAAAAATATTTAGGAAGATTATGCTGATTAAGCATGACTCTAGCCATTTCGCTTAGAGTACGATTCTTCCGCTCCACAACACCATTCTGTTGGGGAGTTCTAGGACAAGAAAATTCGTGGTAGTATCCACTATCATCACAAAACTTTTTGAAATCAGTATTTTCGAATTCGCCACCATGATCACTTCGGATACGAGTAATCATGAAGCCTTTTTCGTTTTGAACCTTTTTACAAAATATCTGAAATTCAAAAATTGCATCACTTTTGTTTGATAAAAAATAAACCCATGTAAAACGAGAGAAATCATCAACAATGACAAAAGCATAGAGTTTACCGCCAAGACTAGCGACTCTACTAGGACCAAATAAATCCATATGAATCAACTGCAAAGGTCTCGAAGTACTTACAGCGTTGATGGATTTAAAAGATGACCTATGTGCTTTGTTCTTTTCACAGTCAGCACATACCATGTCTCTCTTGAATGGAATTTCTGGGAGTCCTTTTACCAACTTCTTTGTGTTCAGGCGTGAGATAGTATCCATGTTTGCATGTCCTAGTCTCATGTGCCATAGCTAGCTTTCATTTTGATTGGCTACTAGACACCTTCCTGCATTATTAGTATTCTCCAAAAAGAAAACATATATATTGTCTTCTCTAATCCCTTTATATATGGGATCACCAGATGACATATCATATATAGTACATTTATCTTTCACAAAATTGATGCCATAACCATTATCTGCCAAATGACTTATACTCAGTAGGTTATGTTTCAATTCGGTTACTAGACAAACATCTTTTATTATAGGGTAAGGAGACATACCTACAGTGCCATTACCTATAATATCACCTCTCAAGTTATTTCCGAAGGAGACGTATCCTTCTTTCTTCATCGATAGCGTAGCGAATAAAGATGCATCACCAGTCATGTGTCGCGAACATCCGCTATCGAGGATCCACTTGCTTCTAGCATGAGAGGGTTGAGGGTCCACCTACAAAACAAGTAGATGAATCCTTTGGTACCCATTTTCTGAAGGGTCCATGCTGATTAGCTTTAGGTCTCCAGACTAAAGTATGGTTATCAACAAGTTTTCTTGCAAGACAGTATTGTGATATATGACCATGTGTACCACAATACGTGCAAGTCAGTTTAGAACCAGATGAGGTTGAAACTGAGTTCACATGCTTGTTTGGTTTCTTGGAGAACCTATAAGTGAAAGCATGATGATATTCGTGTTTCTTATGTGCTTTCTTGTTTTTAGTCCTCTTAGGTGTATGCTTAGCATTAGGACTAAAATTAGGCTCTGTCACAGGTATAGCCTGTTTGCCTAACTTGATTTCTAACTTTTTAGAAATCGCAATAGACTCTTCATATTTAGCAGTCATAACTGAGAGTCTGTGTTCTGTTACTAAGTGCATTCTCTTCTCTGTGTCATACAGTTTTTGCATCTTACCATAATCTCTTTCTTTCTTTTGAATAGTGAGGATAGCCTCATGATAGTCTACCTTGAGTTTGGCTATCTCTTCCGTGTTACCGGTAGTAGACGTCTCTTTAATATCTTGAAGAAGATTAGACAGTCTAGCTATCTCGGCTGTGTGTGCCTTAATCTCTTTTCGAGATTGCTTATACTTGTCGAGCACAGTTTTGTGATCTTCAAGTAAGTCGCTAAAGGCAGTCTCTAGTTCTTCAAAAGTAAACTCATCAAACAGAGGATTAGATGATACCTTTTCGAATGCCATAAGACAAACATTTGCATTGCTGCAGGGTCTGTCTTCTTCTTCTGAGTCACTGGCATCACTCTCGTGCCAGATGCTTGTGTTGGCATACTTTCGGCCAGATGTGGATCTTCTGTTTGATCTTGACCGATCATATGGACTGCTCTTCTTGATAGCTGGACAGTCCTTCTTCATGTGCCCTGATTTCTTGCATCCGAAGCATATTGTCTCGTCTTCATTGCTTTCTTGGATGTCTTTCTTCTTCCTGCTTGTGAACTTTAGATATTTCTTGAAGTTCTTCACAAGTAAGGCACGTTCATCACCACTTGATGATTCTTCGTCTGAGTCATTGCATGCTGATTTTCTTGCTTGAGCTTTGAAGGCGATAGTCTTTTCTTTTGGTGTGGCCTCTTCAAAATCTTGTAAGTCGAGCTCATGAGTCATCAACTTGCCCATCAGTGTTTCTAAAGTCATCGTGGTGAGATCGTTTCCTTCAATGATTGCTGTGGCTTTTGGATTCCAGTTCTTCGTTAGGGCCCGCAGCACTTTCCTGATTTTCTCATGGTTGCTGTAATCTTTACCAAGAGATTGAAGAGGATTAGTTATATCAAGGAAACGAGTAAACATCTGTGTAATTGACTCACCAGGTTTCATTTTAAAAGATTCATATTCCTGAGTCAGTCTACTGATTTTGGATTCTTTAACTTGGGAAGTTCCCTCATGGGTTACCTCAAGAAGTTTCCAAATTTCATGAGACGTCTTGCAGGTAGAAACTCTATTGAACTCTGTTTTGTCAATTGCACAGAATAGTGCATTGATGGCTCGAGCATCAAGACTAGCCTTTGCTTTTTCAGCATCGGTGTACTTGTCATGCGGCTTTTCCATAAGAATACCTTCAACCACTGTAGGTGGTGGTTTCTTATATCCATCAATGACTATAGACCATAAATCAAAATCTAGAGACTTTAGAAAGAAAGTCATACGTGTTTTCCAGTATGTATAGTTTGTTCCATCAAATAGGGGAGGTCTATTTGTGGATTGCCCTTCACCGTTGAATATAGATTTCACGGCTGCCATATATATACTCTCTAGGATATGTTATATGAGAATATAACCTGCTCTGATACCAATTGTAGGATCGTTGAGCACTTCTAGAGGGGGGGTGAATAGAGTGCGTGTGTGCAGCGGAAATAAAATCACCAATTAAAAAATTAAACTATGGCAATGATGTAAGAGCAGTATATAAAGATAGGAGAATCAAACTCAGTAACACAGCGATGTATACTGGTATCCCTCTGAGAGGACTAATCCAGTCTCGAGTACTCTTGCTCGATGTTAATCCACTAAAGGCACAAGCTTTAACTGAGTGCTTGCAACTCTTACACCACCGTGCTTGTTGACGAGTGCACGACCAACTCCAACATACACCGTGCTTGGTGACGAGCGCACGACCAGCTCCACAACAGGAATTGTTGTTGAAACTTGACGACCTCTTTACAACTCTGAATAACCAAAAGACTTCTAAATCAAATGTGATAGTACTGGCTTTTGGCTAAGAGAAGTATAGGTGAGATTTGAAATTCTTGGATCACTTAGAAAACACTTGAGATGAAATAGAGAAGAGATGAAGAATGAATTGATGTTTTGAAATGAAAAGTTCTTCTCTATTTATAGGTGTTTTCACCAACCGAACTCGGGCAGAACTCGGGCAGAGTTCGGATACAAAAATCTCGCAATATAGACGTTGCTCGCAGATTTGGATGCAACTGAAGTTTGAATACAAACTGACCGAACTCGGTCAGAGTTCGGGCCGAACTCGGGCCGAACTCGGCTGTGAGTTCTGTCAGGAGATTTAAAATTATTTTCAAACAGTTTTTGGAAATTTGTAAAATCATTTAAAAGGAATATTTTCGAAATATAATTATGGAATATTTGTAATCGAAAATATTAGGGTAAAAGTAGATTTTGAAAAATGAGAATAATTTTTAACCCTAAGCCAGTAATACCATACTTGATTTTATAAAGAAATTCCTAGACTCAATAAATTGTAAAAATACAGAATAAAAGTAGAAAAGGAGTCTTCAGAATTTTGATGACTTTGACGCTTGGAATTATGCAGTACATCGTCCGTTGAATAAGATTTCATGTATCCTGAAATAGTTAGCAGCATTGTCTATATTTTGTATATGGACTAAAGTGTAAGTCGATTATCGAAATCGGGTGTGACCATGGAATGGGCCAACAAGCTGTACCGTAGGGGCAGTAGGAGGCAGTACAATGTCTGGAGTCGGTGCCGGAGGCAGTACAGTATCTGGAGTCGGCGCCGTCGATGGACCCGGAGGACGTACCTGCTCCAGCTCTCGCAGTCGCTCACCATGCACAGCAAGGGTACTCACCACCTTCTCAGTATACTGAGCGAGTGAGAGAGAAAGGCTCCTCTGCGATCCGTCCAGCTCGACCTGTCTACGCTTCGTGTGCTGCGTAGACTCGGTGAGCGTCTGCAAGTTGGCAGCTGCAGCCTGATGCAGACTCATCAGCTGTCACCCTCATTTTCCGTATTTCGTATTATGCCCGTATTTTGATTTTGCGTATATTTTCAATTTTGCCTAACTTGCGGTATTTCGATATTTCCCGTATTTTCGTATTCGGATTTTGGTTCGACTTTTCGGGTTTTCGGTTTTGGTTCGGTTGGTTTAATATGGCTTGGTTTGGTTTGTAGGAATGAGAACACCTTTAGCTATCTTGCACCCTCAAGAACACCACAACAACCCCCATTAAATCCCACCAACTTTTTCTCTCTCTCCATAACTTTCATTTACTTCTTCTTCTTCTTCCTCCTACCACCACCAACACCCACACCATAGGCAAGTTGCATCTTGCCATTTAATGAGGACCCATTTTAATTGACCTTTAGTTAGACTAGAGCTCTAGGACCAATGTTAGAGCTTGGCATTTTGGGTTTTGAAGCTTGGATTTCCCTAGATCTAGACTTTGTTCATTTTCGGATTTCTTTAGATTTGATCTATTAAACTTGATTTTTGGTTGGTTTTATTGTTCCCATGTTGTAGAGGGTGAAATTTTACCCAAGTTAGAGCCTTGGAAGTCCGGATTTGGAGCTTGGATGGCCGACTTATGGTGTTCCAAAGTTTTGGAACCCATGGGTTCTTTCCTCGGCTCGAGGAGGAAGACGACCTCCAGGCGCGCCTCCTTGGCCGATCGCGCCTACTTTTCTGGCCGCGCGCTGTTTAGCGCTGCGCGCCTCCTGGCCGATCGCGCCTACCTTCCTGGCCGGGCGCTCTTTAGCGCAGCGCGCCTCTTTTGGCAGCGCGCTGTTTAGCGCTGCGCGCCTCCTTGCGGGCCACGCTGTTTAGCGCCTGGCCCGATTGCGCCTGCTCCCCTGACTAGGCGCGCTTTGCTGGCCCCACCTAGGCGCACTTTGACCCTTGGATCCTAGGCGCGCCTTGCTGGCTCGACCCAGGCGCACTCCAGTGCATCTCAACCTGACTAGGCGCACTTTAGCGCGTGGCCCATCCTAGGCGCACTTTGACCCCTTAAACCCTAGGCGCACTCTGGTGTGCTGCCTCAACCAGGCGCACTCTAGTGTGCTGCCACCAGGCACACTCTAGTGTGCTTGTTCCCTGGCATACCCTAGTTCACCTACACCCCTAGTGCCTTAGTGCCTGCTTATAACTTGGTTTTCTTTTGATATGATTGGAGCTTTTTTTTTTTGAGATTTTGATTGCTCACATGCACAACTTGACTAGGCCCAACACGTCTTGGCACGGACTTTTGGGATTTTGTTTCTTGTTATCCTCCTTGGTTTGGCAGTTAATTGAAACGGAAATCTTGTAACTTGTGACTGAGCATGATCAACTTGTAACCTGATTACTTGGTAGTGACCCATGGGGTGCACTCTCGACTTGTAACCTGATAACTTGGTAGTGACCCGAAGAGGGTGCACTCTTGACTGGTAACCTGACTTGCTTGACACCGTGGGTGGCTCTTCTTGCTTGCTTGTTAAATCCACTTGTCCAGTCTTGCATCATGTCTAGGATGGGACTCCTGAGTACCACGGTCAGGAGCACCCACTAAAATGGATTAAGGATAAAAACTAGAATAACACAGTAGTCATGACGAGATTGACACAGCTACAGGCAATCCCGTTACCTGGGCGCTTCTTGGGATCTGTAGCCTGCCGTCGAGTAGGGCACATTTCCAGCGCACTGTTGCATGTTGCACCTCTAAGTCACCTAAGGGTACATGCGTCTCCTGGACGATGTACCCACCTGAATTCAACCCTTAACTTTCGACCTGGGTAGCCTAGATGGTCTGCAGGGCTTGTGGCTGTGGAACAATCTCACTGCATCTTGTTAGTAATTAGGCCTGTGATAATCCTAGTTAGTTAAAGTAGTAAGCCGTAGGACCTGTTTGGCCGTGATTGATTGTATGAGGTATAACCAATCTAGTTCTGTCTTGATCCAATGCAAGGTTAATTTCTGTCTTGATTTCTTACGTTATGATCTTGCCGATAAATGGTGAGAATTCCAAGTTCTGCTCAGACGAAGGGTTATAACCCCGGTCCTTGTTTGGTTTAAGGGTTGTAACTCGGCCATCTGAATGGTCCCATGGTTGCCTCATCGTATATCACCCCGTCTTGCTTTCTCTTTTAGATTTCTGTCTTTTATTATGCCATATTATATTTTGCGCTGATTTGCTGGTTTTGTTCTTATTTCTTGGCCCCTTTGTGGCACTTGCTCTTCTGGGGTTTGACCCAGCTGGTTTTGTATGGCCAGATTTCGGAGCAGCTCCAGAGGATCTACCGCGTCTCCAGCCAGATGGTGGCCACTAGAAGGACGCCAGGCCAAGAGTGGGTTTTCCCTTTTTGTTTCGCCCACTTTATTGTAAATTTATTCTTTTGAGGCGTTTAGCCGACGAGCACCTGTTAGCTCGATGCATTTACTTACTGTCTGCCTACGGGCTGTATACATGATTGACAAATCCTAGGGTTGATCATGTAATGACTAAACTCTTGCTAGTCCTAACATTTTGTAAAGACTAGCTTCATGATCAGCTGAATATGTAATGTTTGGGACGCCTTACTATTGTATATTTAATGATCATACATCTTGTGATATCTACTTACTTGCTTGTGATTGAGACACTAGGTTTGTTCATGACCATAAGAGACTGTTGGCTTGTAGTAAACCCCCATATATCTAGACAGCCGTGACCGTATATCGAGGTGGTTTCCACTTCAGTATACGTAGCTGGCTATGTCTGCCTCCGCTCTCCAGTATTCTGGTTCTGGGGCGTGACATGGTTTAAGTGGTGGCCCATGCAGGTCTTGTAAATCAAGATGTGTGGGGGTTGCCAGATAGATGTCTCAATCAGTATTCGTTCTTGATTTCTGTTCGTATCCTCTGAATCCCTGGATTCTTGCCTTGATCCTGTGCTTATATCGTTGATCTGCCCTGGTCCTTTCCTTATTGTTCCCTGTGTCGTCTTCTTCAGCGGCGCTGTACCCGGTCCTACCGATCGTAGAGGTGGAGCACTTCCTGTGGGTCAGCAGCAACCCGGAGATCAAGCCCAGCATTCCGGGGTGGCTTCCAGAGTTGTGCCAACTGGAGGAGAATCACCAGTTCGGCCCGTCCAGCCCGCAGAGCCAGATGATGGTACTCTAGTAGGCCTTATCAGAACCTTGATAGCTTCCCAGGATCGTCGGAGTGATGCTCTGCACCAGACAGTTCAAGATGCTTTGGCCAGAGGCGGTCATCCAGGGAACCAGGCGGCTAACAGTTTCAAGAGATTGAACCCTCCTTTCTTCGACGGCACCGAGGATGCGGTTGCCGCGGACGCATGGCTTCAGGATACTGAGATGATTCTAGAAGCAGCCAGGACCCCTGAGAATGAGAAGGTGGCAGTGGTGCGCCTGCAGTTGTTAGATCTTGCCCGTAGCTGGTGGGCAGCGCAGGCCGAAGGAATAGTGGCCCCTATTTCATGGGCAATATTTCGGGAGAGATTCCAGACGAAGTACTTTGATGCTGTGGCTCGGTACGACCTGCAGACCAGGTTTACCAACTTGAAGCAAGGAGGCAGGACGGTCGATGGCTATGCGACCGAGTTTTCTAGGCTGAGTAGGTTCGCCCCCACCTTGGTGGCAACCGAGTATGATAGAGCCCAGTGGTTCCAGCAGGGACTGCATCTGGAGATCTTGTTAGCAGTTGAGCAGTTTGAGCACCAGACGTTCGATGCTGTTTTGAAGGCGGCTAGGAGGCATGAGTATACCTCCCAGAGAATTGTGGATAGGACCGGAGGTAGGAAGCGGTCCCATAGTCAGATGCACCAGTCATCAGCTCCAGCCCCGGCAGCTAGGGGAATAACCATTGGAACTCCGAGGCGGGCGGCCTCAGTGACGTCGGTTCAGCATTCGACCCCGACGTACCCGCAGCAGCAGAAGCAGAAGCAGACTTCCGCGATAGGATATTCTCATTGCGGGAAGCCAGGGCACGTGGTGGCAGATTGTCGCAGGGCGCAGGGATTGTGCCTGGCTTGTGGAGCAGCAGATCATCGGATTGGGGCTTATCCGAATAGAGGTGGTTCATCCGCATCCAACCCTTCTAGCTCTTCGGTGAGAGGACCGGCCCCAGCGCCAGTTCAGCAGCAACAGTATCAGTCTTCGAGACCCTTGCCGCCTCAGTCTCAAGTATTCCAGCAGCAGCACCCCCAGCAGTATGCGCAAGCTCAAGCGCAGATCCAGAACAGGCAGAGAGGTTTCCAGCAGAGGGGACCAGCAGCCAGAGGTCAAGGTCAGGCCATGATGATGGCCACGGAAGAGGAAGTTACACCAGGTGAGGTTGTGGCAGGTACTATTCTCGTCAACTCCTTTCCAGCTTCAGTATTATTTGATTCTGGTGCTTCGCATTCATTCATGTCTGCACGATTCGCGACACGGATAGGATTGGAGCCCGAGTCATTATCAGTGAGGCTCAATATACTTACTGGTAATGGTCTTGTGGGGGTAGATCGAGTGTTTTCCTCGTGTCGGATCGTAGTTAGCGGTAGAGAGTTCCCCGCTAGATTCATAGAGTTCCCTATGGCAGACTATGATGTAGTCCTAGGCATGGATTGGTTGAGGAACCATTATGCTAGGATAGACTGCCATGTTGGCAGAGTTGTCTTTAGTATTCCCGGAGAGCCAGAGTTTTCATTTTCCAGAGGCACAGTAGAGCCATCTCCTCCAGTGTTGCGGATGGCAGTAGCAGCAGTGCAGTTGCCCCGGATAGTTGAAGAGTTTCCAGATGTCTTCCCAGAGAAACTTCCAGGAGTGCCGCCAGAGCGGGAGATCGAGTTCACAATAGACTTGATTCCCGGGACAGCACCGGTATCAGAGCGAGTCTACAGGATGGCGCCTTCAGAATTGGAGATTTTGTACAAGATGATTGAAGAACTGAGGACCAAGGGATTCATCTGTGCTAGTGGATCGCCTTGGGGAGCCCCGATGCTTCTTGTGAAGAAGAAGGATGGTACGTCTAGGCTATGTGTAGATTATCGTACCTTGAACTCAGTGACAATTAAGAACAAGTACCCTCTTCCGAGGATAGATGACTTGTTTGATCAACTCAGAGGGGCTTCAGTTTTCTCGAAGATAGACTTGCGGTCAGGATACCACCAGATCAGAGTCAGAGAGCAGGACATCCCGAAGACGGCGTTCAGATCGAGGTATGGGCATTGGAAGTTTCTAGTTATGCCCTTTGGAGCGACCAATGCGCCGACAGTATTCATGGATCTCATGAATCGCATTTTCATGCCTTACTTGGATCAGTTTGTGATAGTGTTCCTAGATAACATCCTGGTCTACAGCAAGAGTGAAGCAGAGCACGAGCAGCATCTCAGAGTTGTCCTTCAGACGCTCAGGGAGCATAAGTTGTATGCCAAGTTTAGTAAATGCGAGTTCTGGCTCGATCGTATTTCATACCTGGGTCATATCATTACCCGTGGAGGAGTGGAAGTGGATCCTCAGAAGGTTGTGGCTATAGAGTCATGGCCGGTACCTAGCTCAGTGGCAGAGGTTCGTAGTTTTCTTGGATTGGCCGGCTATTACCGGCGGTTTGTTTCAGATTTTGCAAGGATTTCATCGCCGATGACCCAGTTGACCCGCAAGGATGTGCCGTTTGTTTGGACAGCAGAGTGTCAGGAATCATTTGAGAAGTTGAAGCGAGGTTTGATTACGGCTCCCATCCTCACCCTTCCAGATGGGACCGGAGGATTCTCAGTTTATTGCGACGCTTCAGGCAGAGGATTGGGATGTGTTCTGATGCAGCATGGGAAGGTAATAGCTTATGCGTCACGACAACTTCGTGATCATGAGAAGAATTACCCGACCCACGACTTAGAATTGGCAGCGGTAGTGTTTGCTTTGAAATTGTGGAGACACTACTTGTACGGAGATAGAGTGGAAATCTTCACTGATCACAAGAGCCTGAAGTATGTTTTCACCCAGAAGGACCTTAACATGCGGCAGAGAAGATGGCTCGAGCTGCTGGTGGACTACGAGGTGGATTTACAGTATCATCCAGGGAAGGCCAATGTGGTAGCAGATGCATTAAGCAGGAGAGCCGGAGTTTATTTCCTGACAGCACAACCAGAGTTATTGGCAGACCTTCAGAAGATGGGAATTGAAGTGGTTCTTCCAACCAGTGTGGCATTGATGGCCAGTCTACAGGTTCAGTCCAGCATAGTTGAAAGGATCCGGACAGCACAGTCATCAGATTCCAAGCTTCAGTGGCTCAGAGCAGAGTGTAAGGCAGGAAAAAGGCCAGAGTTAAGCATTCATGAAGATGGTACACTTAGGCATGGTAAGCGTCTTTGTGTACCCAGTGGAGATATCAGACAGGAAGTTATGGCAGAGGCTCACAGTTCGCAGTATTCTATTCATCCCGGTGGCACGAAGATGTACAGAGATATTCGTCAACACTTTTGGTGGAATGGCATGAAGAGGGAGATAGCCCGGTATGTCTCTCGATGTTTGGTTTGCCAACAAGTTAAACTGAACATCAGAGGCCAGCTGGACTTCTCCAACCTTTACCGATCCCAGAATGGAAATGGGAACACATTACCATGGATTTCGTGACTGGATTACCCAGGTCTCCGGCAGGCAGAGATGCTATCTGGGTTATTGTGGACAGGCTTACCAAGGTAGCGCATTTTCTTCCATTTAGAGTTGGTCAGTCAACGGCACAGCTAGCAGAGATGTATCTCAGGCAGATTGTCAGGCTTTATGGTGTGCCAGTCAGTATTACCTCGGACAGGGATTCAAGATTCACATCTCACTTTTGGCGCAGCTTGCAGAAGAGTTTGGGGACTCATCTTCAGTTCAGTTCAGCATATCATCCGTAGACAGATGGTCAGTCAGAGCGCACAATCCAAACCCTTGAAGATATGTTGAGATCATGCACCCTTGACTTCGGTGGTTCGTGGGAGGATCACTTGCACCTGGTAGAGTTTTCGTACAATAATAGTTTTCAGGCCAGTATCCAGATGGCACCCTTCGAGGCTCTTTACGGCAGAAAGTGTAGATCCCCGCTAGCATGGGATGATGTTGGAGAGAGGCAAATGCTCGGTCCAGATATGATTGCTCAGACAGTTGAAGTGGTCAGGAAGGTCAGAGATCATCTTCGAGTTGCTCAAGATCGCCAGCGTCATTGGGCCGATGCTCATCGGCGTCCCTTAGAATTTGCTGTCGACGACCATGTATTCCTTAGGATCTCGCCTAACCGTGGCGTCATTCGTTTCGGCGTGCGGGGAAAGCTTAGTCCTAGGTATATAGGGCCGTTCGATATTCTAGAGCGAGTAGGAGATGTGTCCTATCGTCTCGCTCTTCCGCCGTCGTTAAGTGAGGTACATGATGTATTCCATGTGTCCCAGTTACGACGGTATATTCCGGACCCGGGCCATATCCTAGATCATTCGGAATTGGTTGTTGGTACCAACCTTTCATATGAGGAGAGGCCCGTGTCTATTTTGGACCGGAGGGAAAAGATACTCAAGAACAAGACTATTAAATTGGTCCGTGTTGCTTGGGGTCATCACTCTCTAGGTGAGTCAACGTGGGAGCGTGAGGACGACATCCGATCGCGATATCCCTATCTGTTTGGCTCGTGAGGTATAATGTCTTTCTTATGCCTTACGCCTTCCCTTCCTTGCTTGCGTTGCATGATTGTATGATTGAACTGCTTAGTGTAGCTTGCCTGTGATTAGTGTAGCTTGTCGTGGCAATCTCTAGCTTCTTGATTAAATTCCGAGGACGGAATTCTTTTAAGGTGGGTAGAGTTGTCACCCTCATTTTCCGTATTTCGTATTATGCCCGTATTTTGATTTTGCGTATATTTTCAATTTTGCCTAACTTGCGGTATTTCGATATTTTCCGTATTTTCGTATTCGGATTTTGGTTCGGCTTTTCGGGTTTTTGGTTTTGGTTCGGTTGGTTTAATATGGCTTGGTTTGGTTTGTAGGAATGAGAACACCTTTAGCTATCTTGCACCCTCAAGAACACCACAACAACCCCCATTAAATCCCACCAACTTTTTCTCTCTCTCCATAACTTTCATTTACTTCTTCTTCTTCTTCCTCCTACCACCACCAACACCCACACCATAGGCAAGTTGCATCTTGCCATTTAATGAGGACCCATTTTAATTGACCTTTAGTTAGACTAGAGCTCTAGGACCAATGTTAGAGCTTGGCATTTTGGGTTTTGAAGCTTGGATTTCCCTAGATCTAGACTTTGTTCATTTTCGGATTTCTTTAGATTTGATCTATTAAACTTGATTTTTGGTTGGTTTTATTGTTCCCATGTTGTAGAGGGTGAAATTTTACCCAAGTTAGAGCCTTGGAAGTCCGGATTTGGAGCTTGGATGGCCGACTTATGGTGTTCCAAAGTTTTGGAACCCATGGGTTCTCTCCTCGGCTCGAGGAGGAAGACGACCTCCAGGCGCGCCTCCTTGGCCGATCGCGCCTACTTTTCTGGCCGCGCGCTGTTTAGCGCTGCGCGCCTCCTGGCCGATCGCGCCTACCTTCCTGGCCGGGCGCTCTTTAGCGCAGCGCGCCTCTTTTGGCCGCGCGCTGTTTAGCGCTGCGCGCCTCCTTGCGGGCCACGCTGTTTAGCGCCTGGCCCGATTGCGCCTGCTCCCCTGACTAGGCGCGCTTTGCTGGCCCCACCTAGGCGCACTTTGACCCTTGGATCCTAGGCGCGCCTTGCTGGCTCGACCCAGGCGCACTCCAGTGCATCTCAACCTGACTAGGCGCACTTTAGCGCGTGGCCCATCCTAGGCGCACTTTGACCCCTTAAACCCTAGGCGCACTCTGGTGTGCTGCCTCAACCAGGCGCACTCTAGTGTGCTGCCACCAGGCGCACTCTAGTGTGCTTGTTCCCTGGCATATCCTAGTTCACCTACACCCCTAGTGCCTTAGTGCCTGCTTATAACTTGGTTTTCTTTTGATATGATTGGAGCTTTTTTTTTTTGAGATTTTGATTGCTCACATGCACAACTTGACTAGGCCCAACACGTCTTGGCACGGACTTTTGGGATTTTGTTTCTTGTTATCCTCCTTGGTTTGGCAGTTAATTGAAACGAAAATCTTGTAACTTGTGACTGAGCATGATCAACTTGTAACCTGATTACTTGGTAGTGACCCATGGGGTGCACTCTCGACTTGTAACCTGATAACTTGGTAGTGACCCGAAGAGGGTGCACTCTTGACTGGTAACCTGACTTGCTTGACACCGTGGGTGGCTCTTCTTGCTTGCTTGTTAAATCCACTTGTCCAGTCTTGCATCATGTCTAGGATGGGACTCCTGAGTACCACGGTCAGGAGCACCCACTAAAATGGATTAAGGATAAAAACTAGAATAACACAGTAGTCATGACGAGATTGACACAGCTACAGGCAATCCCGTTACCTGGGCGCTTCTTGGGATCTGTAGCCTGCCGTCGAGTAGGGCACATTTCCAGCGCACTGTTGCGTGTTGCACCTCTAAGTCACCTAAGGGTACATGCATCTCCTGGACGATGTACCCACCTGAATTCAACCCTTAACTTTCGACCTGGGTAGCCTGGATGGTCTGCAGGGCTTGTGGCTGTGGAACAATCTCACTGCATCTTGTTAGTAATTAGGCCTGTGATAATCCTAGTTAGTTAAAGTAGTAAGCCGTAGGACTTGTTTGGCCGTGATTGATTGTATGAGGTATAACCAATCTAGTTCTGTCTTGATCCAATGCAAGGTTAATTTCTGTCTTGATTTCTTACGTTATGATCTTGCCGATAAATGGTGAGAATTCCAAGTTCTGCTCAGACGAAGGGTTATAACCCCGGTCCTTGTTTGGTTTAAGGGTTGTAACTCGGCCATCTGAATGGTCCCATGGTTGCCTCATCGTATATCACCCCGTCATGCTTTCTCTTTTAGATTTCTGTCTTTTATTATGCCATATTATATTTTGTGCTGATTTGCTGGTTTTGTTCTTATTTCTTGGCCCCTTTGTGGCACTTGCTCTTCTGGGGTTTGACCCAGCTGGTTTTGTATGGCCAGATTTCGGAGCAGCTCCAGAGGATCTACCGCGTCTCCAGCCAGATGGTGGCCACTAGAAGGACGCCAGGCCAAGAGTGGGTTTTCCCTTTTTGTTTCGCCCACTTTATTGTAAATTTATTCTTTTGAGGCGTTTAGCCGACGAGCACCTGTTAGCTCGATGCATTTACTTACTGTCTGCCTACGGGCTGTATACATGATTGACAAATCCTAGGGTTGATCATGTAATGACTAAACTCTTGCTAGTCCTAACATTTTGTAAAGACTAGCTTCATGATCAGCTGAATATGTAATGTTTGGGATGCCTTACTATTGTATATTTAATGATCATACATCTTGTGATATCTACTTACTTGCTTGTGATTGAGACACTAGGTTTGTTCATGACCATAAGAGACTGTTGGCTTGTAGTAAACCCCCATATATCTAGACAGCCGTGACCGTATATCGAGGTGGTTCCCACTTCAGTATACGTAGCTGGCTATGTCTGCCTCCGCTCTCCAGTATTCTGGTTCTGGGGCGTGACATCAGCTCCTGTATACTGCGCTCGACCGCATCAAATCGTCCGGTGACGATCGGAGGGTCGGATCGTCGCTCGACCGCATCAGAAATCTGCTGCTGCAACTCACGACGCAGCTCCTCGATCTGACGACGAACATCCTCAGCTCGTGACGACGCCTGCGTAGCCGGAGACTACGCACTGACAGAGGGGGCCCGGGATGACTCCGAAGCCAAATACGCGCCGTAGGATCCCGTACCGTAGTACGTACCCTTCTGAAGACCGCCAACGGCGGTCATCCAGAGCTCGTCCGGCGATGGATCTGCAGGCGGCTGGAAGGAAGTACCAGCCCCTCCCTCTGCTTACGCACTAGCAGCAGCAGCAGCAGCAGCATCAGCCGCCTCCTTCTGTAGCCGAACAAACTCGGCCTAGAACATGTTTGCTAACGTGTAAGTGTTTACTAAAGTCTATATTGATATCTATTTTCCTGTTTTCTAAATTATAGTCAGTTAATATTAGTTGAATAGAACGTACATATGCCTGCGTCGCCCTCTCGTCAATGAAGTGTTACTGCAATGTCCTTCTCTTGCTTTTTTGGACGATCAACGAGCAATTTCTTAGAACAAAGATCCCTGAAGAATATGCTAAGCTCCGTCAATGGATCCCAAACTGCCTGCAGTAAGAATTCCCGAAATGCATTCGGAATTAACCTCTCCAAGAATACGTGACAATCGTGGCTCTTCATACCCGTCAATTTATTTTCCTTCGGATCGACACATCTTCTCAGATTTGACACATATCCGTCTGAAAATTTTAGGCCCTGGATCCACCGACAAAGTCTCACTTTATCCTCCTTGTCCAGCGAAAAAATTGACTTCGGAAGAAACTGTTTTCCATTCTGCTGTATCAAATGCAACGCAGGGCGTTTGCATATTTCTTTTAAGTCCAACCTGGCCTTGGGATTGTCTTTCGTTTTTCCCTTTACGTCCATCACAGTATTAATTATGTTATCAAACATATTCTTCTCAATATGCATAATATCAAGATTATGTCTGATCAGATTGGTACTCCAGTATGGCAGATCCCAGAATATGCTCCTCTTTGTCCAGTTATGAACTCTACCAAATCCATCGCACTTGTACCCAGTTGTAGGATCTTCGATAGCACTTGGAAAATCTTTAACCTCCTCCCATATCGTATCTTCGTACCACCTTGGCGGTGGATCACCCTTCTCTACAACGCCGGCACGGAAAGCATTCCTGTTCCTTCTGAACGGATGATCTTTTGGCAGAAATTACCGATGACAATCAAAGAAGCACGGCTTTCCGCCATATTTCAAGCGAAAAGCCTTACTACGGTCCATGCAATACGGACATGAGAGACGGCCATGAGTGCTCCATCCAGATAACATTCCATAGGCCGGAAAGTCGTTGATGGTCCACATAAGGGTTGCCTTCATCTGAAAATTCTGCTTCCTGGAAACATCGTACGTGTTAGCGCCTACTTCCCATAACTGATTCAACTCATCTATCAAAGGCTGTAAGTACACGTCAATGTTCCTCTTGGGATTGTTCGGACCAGGAATTATAACGGTTAGAAACATGTACTGAGTCTTCATGCACATCCAAGGCGGTAGGTTATACGGAGTAACAATCACAGGCCAGCACGAATACTGGGATCCCGAAAGACCAAAAGGAGTAAAACCGTCAGAAGATAGTCCCAACCTGACATTTCGCGGATCTGAAGCAAAATCTGGATACACTCGATCAAAGTGCTTCCACGCTTCTCCATCGGATGGGTGATCCAACACTCCTTCAATCTGTTCTCGCATGTGCCAACTCATATTTTCGGTCGTCTCTTTCACCATAAATAATCTTTGCAACCGCGGCGTTAAAGGCAAGTAGTACATTGAATCGGTCGGTCTTCTTGCACCGGTAGACCTTCCTGTACTAGTTGTCTTATAGCGATCAGCACCACAAAATCTGCACACATCTGCGTCCTTGTCGTCTTTGTAGTACAACATGCACCCATTGCGACAGGAATCGATTTTCTCGTATCCCATCCAGAGCGATCTCACCATCCTCTTAGACCGGTAGAAGTCTTTAGGCAACTTAGCACCCGCCGGCAAGATCTCTATAATCAACTCCAACACTCGGTTGTAGCATTCTTGTGACATGTTAAAATCTGACTTAATGCTCAACAGTCTTGTAACCACCTCCAACGGTGAATGATCCTCACAACCAGGATACAATGGAGTCCTTGCATTCTCTAGCAACTCCATGAACTGTACAGCATCGGCGTTCGGTGCCTCCTTAGGTGCATCATGAACGAAACTAGGCCCCGCAGCGTCGAAAACCATGTTCACGCACCCGTCGTCGTATGCATGATTATCTGAAACAAAATTAGGTCCCGCATGCATATACGGCTCAATGTAAGGCTCCGGCTCTGATGCTAAAGACACAAGTTCTCCGTGTGCGGTCCACTGATAGTAATTAGGCGTGAAACCCCTCGAGTACAAATGATATGTCACTTCCACTTCTGGATAATATTTCACGTTATGACATTTCACACACGGACACTTAATTTTGGTGCCGTCCATGTACTGAAGGAACGCCTTAGCAAACTGCAGGAACTGCTCTACTCCCGCTATGTATTCATCCCGCACACCACACATATCATCAGGACGACGATTGTACATCCATGAACGATTCCGCAAGTAGTAATTCATATCCATTTGAAAATAATTCTGCAAAGATGGACACACATTATCCAACAGGCACAAATTCGTATATAATGTCTTATTATGGGACACACATTAGTAGCGGACAGTTACTAATAACAATGATATTGACCGATACCGATACGGTTTGGCATGTTCCGATCCGATACAGACCGATACCAAATATTGACCGATACCGACATTGGCATGTTCCGATACTATACAGACCGATACCGATACCAAATATTGACCGATACCGACATTGGCATGTTCCGATACCGATACTATACAGACCGATACCGACATTGGCATGTTCCGATACTATTCCGACATTGGACAGTTACTAATAATAATGATATTATCCAACAGGCCGATACCGATACGGTTTGGCATGTTCTGATCCGATACAGACCGATACCAAATATTGACCGATACCGACATTGGGGGTCTTTGTTCCGGTCAATTCGACAAAACCAATCGGTAAGGATGACTACTATTTCATATAATTTCAAAACTACTAAGAAATAACGCTGAAATACTTAAAATTATGCCTAAATGTATAAAATATATGTTTTTAAATGTAAATAATTTATTAATAATTATTTGTTTTTCGACACCAAAGTTCGATACTCCGATACGATACCGCCGATACTACCGGTATCGCCGATACCAATACTCATAGGAATAGTCCGATACCGATTCCGATACCGATATTGTGAACCTTGGGTATATATCGTCAACATTTTAGATTCTTAAAATGAATTTCAAATGGATTTCAAATGAATTTCAAATGAATTTCAAATGGTATATATCCCTACATTTTGCGAATCCCTTGAACAAAAAATAAAATCCTATAATGTGAAGTAGGCATGCACGAAGAAAATTTCTTTTCGAGCCAACAAGATTTGTAACGATCCTAACATTTGGAAAGAATTAACATCACCATTATATATCATAATAAATCACAAACATAAGCAAGGAAAGGAAGTAGTTAACATGGCATTGTCTTCCAAAGTTCAAAATGTCATGAGCCCGGTTCATGTCCCGCTCTTACTGCTACTACTACACCTACTTCGGTCCATTTGAGTCACATCTATTCTCTCATTTCTTTCTTTTTTCTTTTTTCTTAGTACCACTTGCAATATGTGACAGAGAAATCTATCGACCAATATTAATGGCAGTAGACCAGCATTCAATGGAGACCAAGAGGAAGAGCGAGAGAAGCAACAAAATCGTACTCGATAAAGAAAAGTGGCAGACTGTACCCACCCCAACCCTCCCCTGCCTTCCCTCCCCCCTCTCCCCCTCCCCTGCCCCCCCTCCCCATACCCCTGCACCCACCCCAACCAAAATATACACTTCACCCCTGCCCCCCTCCCCCTACCCCTGCACCCACCCCAACCCTCCCCTGCCCCCCCTCTCCCCTCCCCCCCCTCTCCCTCCCATGCCCCCCTCCCCATACCCCTGCACCTACCCCAACCCTCCCCTGCCTTCCCTCCCCTGCCCCCCTCCCCCTGCACCCACCCCAACCATGCCCCCCTCCCCCTACCCCTGCACCCCCCGGGTACCCCCACCCCTCCCTCCACCCCTCGACAGTAAGACCCCCCCACCCCCTGCACCCAACCCCACCCCTCTCTCCCCCCTCGATAGAAAGACCACCCCAGCAGCTAGGGTTAGAGTTCTCGTGTCCGTGTCTGTGTCTAGATAGCTAGGGCTAGGGTTAGGGTTTACCTGAGGAGGGTGGCTTCGTCGGAGGATGGAGGCGGCGAGGAGGGTGGATTCGTCGGAGGAGGAAGCGGCGAGGAAGGCTCCTTCGTCGGAGGAGGGAGGCTGGTCGCCGGAGGGAGGGGTCAACGGGCGAACGGGGTCTCCGGGGGGAGAAGGGGGAGGGTCTCGCCGGAGGGAGTGGTCGCCGGAGGGGTAGGGTTCGCCAGGGGGAGAGGGGAGAGCGGGAATAAATTTTTGGGTGAAAATTTTGGGATTTCGATCGGGCCAGAAACCCTATATGAAATAAAACAGCAACGCCTACATGAAACGTCGCTAAACGTCGCAAGACAGCGACGTAAATTATACTACGTCGCTGAACGTCGCTACTCAGCGACGTACAGCGACGTGTAGCACAAGACGTCGCTATATGCAATTATCAGCGACGCGTATTTTCGCCGTCGCTAATATACGTCGCTATTTAAGCATATTTTAGTAGTATACGTTTCCTATGACGGACATTAATTTATATATAGTTCGATATAGAATGTTTAATACTAATAATAGATAATATATTTTAACAGGTAAAAAAGGGTGAGGACCCGAACATGGTGACCGTCTTCCTGGTCACACATCGGAGGGCTGGGGAGTTCATTGACGAGAGGGCGACGCAGGCATATGTACGTTCTATTCTTTATATTAATTTACTATAACTTAGAAAACATGAAAATAGATATCAATATAGACTTTAGCAAACACTTACACGGTAGCAAACATGTTCTAGGCCGAGTTTGTTCGGCTACAGCAGGAGGCGGCTGCTGCTGCTAGTACGCCAGCAGAGGGAGGGTCTGGTAGTTCCTTCCAGCCGCCTACAGCTCCATCGCAGGACGAGCTCTGGATGACCGTCGTTGGCGGTCTTCAGAAGGGTACGTACTACGGTACGGGATCCTACGGCGCGTATTTGGCTACGGAGTCATCCCGGCCCCCCTCTGTCAGTGCACAGTCTCCGGCTTCGCAGGCGTCGTCACGTGTTGGAGATATCCTTTGTCAGATCGAGGAGCTGCATCGCGAGTTGCAGCAGCAGATTTCTGATGCGGTCGAGCGACGATACGACCCTCCGATCGTCACCGGACGATTTGATGCGGTTGAGCGCAGTATACAGGAGCTGATGACTCTGCATCAGGCTACAGCTGCCAGCTTGTAGACGCTCACCGAGTCTACGCAGCGCACAGAGCATAGACAGGTCGAGCTGGAGGGATCGCAGAGGAGCATGTATGCCTCACTCACTCAGGTTTCGGCTTCGCTTGAGGCGAGTACTGAGAGGGTGGTGAGTACCCTTGCTGCGCATGGTGAGCGACTGCGAGAGCTGGAGCAGATACG
This sequence comes from Iris pallida, assembly GCA_029216955.1. Taxonomy (NCBI): domain Eukaryota; kingdom Viridiplantae; phylum Streptophyta; class Magnoliopsida; order Asparagales; family Iridaceae; genus Iris; species Iris pallida. Next base: position 88,020 of record JANAVB010030819.1, read on the forward strand.
TCCTCCCGGTCCATCGACGACGCCGACTCCAGACACTGCACTGCCTTCGGCGCCGACTCCAGACATTGTACTGCCTCCTACTGCCCCTACGGTACAGCTCACCCAGCAGCAGTATGACTACATTCTATCCCAGTTGCGCGACAGGGGTCCGCAGTAATTTTATTGGTTTTTTTATGACTTGTATGTATTGGCCCTATGGGCAAATTGTTTATTCATACAACTGTTGTTTATACACTTGGTGGGAGACTTTTTATCATCTTCAATTTTTATTTGACTCTATTGGATGTTTGTGGGGATTTGAGTCTGTGATATTTACTTTGCACTGCCTCCTGTTTTTATTGTGATATTTACTTTGTGATATCTGCGACGGAGATGACAAATATACCTACGCTGGGTTATAAAAGATGATCTGATATACAAAGGAGGTGCTGCCAAAATTTTAAAAAAATATATTGTGTATTTTTGTTATGATGTGTGTCTGTATTTACAGTGAATGTGAAATGCAGTGTTCAGAACCATCGACAGTTTTGATTACTGTTGTATGTGTTATCTTGGATAGAAATAGCAACAGTTCAGGGTGCACTTCTGAGAGGTTCATTTTCACGTCCTTCACTTTTTCGGGACGTCGTAAAGGTTCCCGAGAAGGTGAAGGACGTGAAGAGGAAGCTCTGAGAAGTGCACCATGAACTGTTGCTCTTTCTATCGAAAATAAAACATAGAACAGTAAGCAAAACTGTCGATGGTTCGAACACTGCACTTCACACACACTGTAAACACAGACACACAGCATAACAAAAATACGAATTATATTTTTTTAAATTTTTTTTATAATATCTGCGACGTATAGCGACGTTCCGCGACGTTCTGCGACGGAAAGTAGAAGTCGCTATACGTCGCTAAATAGTGACGTCATGTCACTAGACGTCGCTAATATAGGTCGCTAATCTGTCGGTAGCCATCGCTAAGTTGCCCACGTGGCTGCCATGCCATGTCATCATATATAAATTATACAGCGTCGCAAGTGGTCGCTTTACGTCGCAACGTTGGCGACGTAGTGATACGTCGCTATCTGTCGCTCATTTTAACGACGTCTGGCGACAATGAACGCCGCGTCGCCAATAGCGACGTTCGGCGACTAAATTGCCATTTGCGACTTGCATATAAGCGACGTCCGTTTTTCGTCGCTAAATACGTCGCAAATAGGTTTTAGCGACGTATTTTCCATTTTTAGCGACGTCTCCTGACGTCGCTAAAATGGGTTATTTTAGTAGTGTTTAGCCATCATGCCATCAAATTTATCAAACAAACAAATAATTTACAAACAATTGATTACTTCCAGACTCTAGAGTTGCAGAGAAAACAATAATATAGTTCCAGTTTTCCCGACCAATCTGATCAAACATACAAACAATATACAAACTTGCAATTTATAAAAAAAAATTGATTACTTCCAGTCGTCCAGACCCATATGATCCTGCTATCAAATATAGTTCCAGACCCATCTGATCATGCTATCAAATACAATTACAAATTACAAAGTCACAATTTACAAACAATCCAGACCAAAAGAATTTAACCATCAATTTCAACATTCCAGTCATTCCACTGTTCAATTGCCCTGCACCAAAGAGAAAACAAGAAAGAGAAACAGTAAATATGGCTCAGATTGGCTTGATTACACTTTCTCAAGCCATCATCATCATTGCCAATTTCTTATCTAATATGTTAGTAAAATCTTCAAGTGGAAATAGTAAACTGACAGCATATATAAGTTACCAATGGCTGCAACGAGTGCCTCGCCATTCGCCAACGGCTACAAACGAGTGCCAGGCCAATGGCTACAACAAGTGCCACGCCAATGTAATCCAGCAACTATATTGTATACTATCCAACAAAATATCTAGCAAGTAGAAATATCAAATATGAGCAAAAGATTGCAGAAATATGAGCAAGATAGCAACAAATACAGATAACCAAATTAAGTTAGACTTTGAACCAATACTAATGTCCAGTATTATGCTGGCAGCATATGTAACCTTACATAATGTAAATTTCAGTTGTATCCACTGAATAAAGAGTATCTTGCTGGCATCATATGTAACAAATAGTAATCAATTTCAGTCACATAGTGAAAAAAGAGTGTCTTGCTTGCAGCATATGTAACTTAACGTAATGTAAGTCACTTAATTGTCCAATTAATTGCTTACTTAAATGCATGTATTCTTTGAACACGAGCTGGATACTATACATTGAACACAAGTATCTATCCAGAATGTTTCAGAACAAGCATCCATCCACAACATGTAACCAAAATGGGACATTTTTTTGTAGCACCGTGCATATTCTATAATGCAAAAATATATATTCATGAATTCACGACATAAAGGGGCCAGGAAGAACAAGGGATACTTACAGTGAGAGAGAACAAGGGCCAAATCTAGGTTAGATCTCGAGACAGTGATGCTCCTTCCATAGTTCCATGATTCATGCAAGAAAATAGCAAATTAATTAGAAAAAAATGAAATAAAATAAAAAATATTTGTAGATAAATTAAAATCGAGAGAATATAGTAATTTCTTACCAGATCTAGGTTAGATCTCGACCGATGTATGTTAGATCTCGACAGATCTAGGTCAGATCGAGAGATTGAGAGAGACTTAGGGTTGTTCTCCACAGACTCGAGATGCAGAATCGAGAGAGCCAGAGCCCGCAGTAGCAGAACTAGAAACTCAAGAGAGGCAGGCCCATATGATGTCTACGAACCAAGAGAGATCTCAAGGTTATTCTCCATAAACTACAGAGTCTCTCTCCAGACCAAAGAGATTTTGTAAACCCTAATTTCTTAAAGTCGGAAAGAGGAAAGGGAGAAGAACACTGAAGAGATGGAGAGGCAGCGGCAGAAACCCTAGTTTTCGTTAGGAAGAGGAAGGGGAGAAGTAGAACAAGTCATGAGAGCGAGATTGGAGAAGGGGAGAGGCAGCGGCTGAAAATGAGTGAGAGAGAGAGAATTTTAGGTTATATAACTGATATAGAGGAAGGCTATATTGGTAATTTTGGTTTTAATGCTGAAACCCTATTCGATTTTCGGTTCGGTTGGGTGACCGAATCCAAAACCCGTTAACCGAACCGAAATCCGAAAACTTACAACTCTTCAACCGAATTTTGAACCGTATATAAATAAACCGAACCGAACAGTAACTTCGGTTCGGTTCGGTTCGGTTCGGTTTACGGTTATAAACCGTTTATTGCTCACCCCTACTCTAAAGATAGGCGTAAGTTTTTCTTTTTTGTCATTTCAATTATAAGTAATGCTATTCGTACCTTCAAATTGTCACTCCAATACATCATTCCTTATACGACAGCTGACGTGACATAGTAAATAATAGTATGTGTCATTTGACATGACTGATGACATGGCAAATTTTAACCCAAAAAGTTAATTACCCAAATTTGTCCATATTAATTTAATGTTAATATTAATTAATGTTAATTTAATGTTAATATTATTATTAATTAATATTAATATTAATATTAATATTAATATTAATGTTAATGTTAATATTAATATTATTATTAATGTTAATGATATTATTAATTTTAATATTAATGTTAATGTTAACATTAATTTTAATGTTAATTTAAATTTTAATTTAAAATTTGTCACGTCAGCTGCCACATCAACATATCATGCCAGCTGCCACGTAAAAAAAGACGGTTTGAAAGTACAATTTGAAGGTACAAATAGTATTATTCTTCAATTATATATTTACTTAATAACCCGAAACACACTGTATACTGTGTCAATGTATCTCAAGTGAGGCATCGGGGTAATCACTTCCCTAGTTCAGTGAAATACTATTAACCTTCTATAAGGATTTTCTACATTTTTATTCTGCTTCCATGTATGCGTTTGATTGGATTACAAGGTGAAAAATATGTTGAAAATAAATTAACCCTACAAAATTAGTTTGGGTGTTTAATTGTCGTTATTTTTCATGAAAAATAGTTATTTTTTAGGGAAATTGATTTTTTTTTTGTGGGCTAAGGTCAGTTTTATTTTCCACCATTTTAGAAAAAATAAAGATAAAAAATGATCGATTTTTGGAAAATAATTCCACAAAAAATATATGCTACCAAACACGACAATTGAAGGAAAATTTGTGATGAAATATTTTCCATAGAAAAAAGTTCAGTCAAACACAACCTTTAACTGTTTCACTATATATACCTCGATTGTTCTTCCTAACATTTCCTCCATTTTGACATATTATCCTAGAATTAGAACTTTTGAACTGTTGGTTTTTTGTAACGCGGTGTGATACGAATCAGAGCTAAACTATGAGATTGGACTGATCAACCAATATACCTTTAAAATTTTGTTGTGAGTTATGGATCAATCCTTATCTAGACCTTATAATTCCACTTTCTACCCAATTTGGGACTAAACCAACTCCATATTATCACCACCTTTGAGTGCTTAACTGGATGTGAGATAAAATTCATCAATATTCCACACCTAATTAAGCTCATGTCCGGTGATGAGACACACCAAATCAGGAGGTCCAATATTTGTTACCTCGATCCATTCGACCAGAAAGTCAACTAAGACGTTCTTCCACAACATCATTGGGCGCACCAACAAGTAGTCCTACTCCACCTTGAGCCCCATGACCTAATGCTCTTACGTTATGCATGTCTAAAACCTAGATCTAATGCGCTTCAGTCTAACACCATATCACCTTATGGAGGATACTTCAATTGATCCACATTGAGAAGAGAGTCCATATATATGATCCAAACATATTATATATTCACATTAACGTTCAACACAATATATCTCGAACCAACTGTAACTGCCCCACCACCTCCGTAACTTTGGATTATAATACCACTTGTAGGGAATACTGTGTGATTCGACGTAGAGTTGATCTATGAGATATGATATTGGATTAGGCGTATATGTCTTAAAGGAGATTTTTTTTATGTAAGGCATATGCCAAACCTAATTATCTACATCTATGACCCCACTTTCTATCTTATGTGAAACTAAACTACCAACTCCATTGCAGGGGCAACCCTGGTCCAGGGCAGGTCGGACGATGGCCCAGGGCCCATTTGACGAAAGGGGGCACCAATATAGAGCTATCTACAATAGAACTAGTATGTATCATGTATCATTTTCTAATAAAAAGTATTGTGGTGTAGTGGATATAGTGCTAGACTTATATTTAGGAGGTTCTTGGTTCAAATCTTGACTATAACAAAATTTTATTCACTACCAAAATAAGTCATATTAGCGACGCCAAAAAACGTCGCTAAAATAGGAAAAAAATGTTGCTAAAACTATTTACCGACGTATTTAGTGATGTTTTTCTGTTGTCGCGAAAAGCCATGTCGCTAACAGACAAAACATCGGTAATCGTCGCCCTTACCGACATAAGAAAACGTCGGTAATTCTTGAACATTTACTGACGTTCACTGGCGCACCGTCAGAAATATGACGACGTTTGAAACGTTGGCCAACGTCGGTAAATCCTGCAACAATTAGCGACGTATATCTAGTACTTACCGACGTTCACCGACTCTGTAGATGAGGGAAATCCTGGAACGTTTACCGACGCGACTATACATCGGTAAGCGTCGGTATACCTGGTGACTTACCGACGTTTACCGACGTTTATCTGCGTCGCTAAACGTCGGTAAACGTCGCTAAGTTTCAAAAAATAAAAAATTAATAAATTACAGAATGTCCACAGGATCACATTTTCTACCTGTAGTTCAATAAATAACAAAAAAACTATAATCAAATTTTCTCCCTTGGCTCGTCGACCCCTTCGGTGGAACACTCAACACCGGTACATCACAATAGTATAACAATCAACGCAAACAAGAGTAAAAGTCTACAACCAACATATGGTAGGAACAAACACTAAAAAATAATCTACATGAATAGTATATCCATATGAATCCACATGAATCTACATGAATCCACAACCAATACTGAAATTCTACATCGGTACATCACAATAGTATATCCACATAAATCCACAACCAATACTGAAAGTCTACACAAACAAATAATCAATATACACAAACACTAAAAAAATACTACAATCTCATAAAATAGTCCTAACTCGGACTACTACGGATCTGGAGGAGGAGAGGCACCGTCGTGCCTCAAGGATAGGAACATCTCGTACTCCTCCCGTAAAATCGTCACCGATGAAGAAGGTAGTGACATCGGTGGAGTCGGAGGTTGTGACGCCGGCGGAGTCAACGACGATGAAGGTGCACCCGGAGGACAATAACACTCCAACGCTGCTAGTCGCTGGTGGTAGGAATCTATGGTAGATAATAGCCTCGTACTGCTATCAACCATCGAATCCTGTATCAACGTCAGCCTCTCGCCCATGGACAACTGTGATGCCTGCAGATCCGTCATGCTACGCTCTGTCGACGCTCTAAGATCAGCGATACTCCACTCTGTCCTCTCAGTCATATCCCTGAGCTCCGTAATACTGCGGTCGAGCGTATCCAATCGTGCTATGAGCGCAGCATCGTCCGTCTGGTGCTGCTCCTGGATCCGTCGTAGCAGCTCGTCACGGACAGACTCTACCATCTGCTGGACTCGGGCAGACTCCTAGGAGGGCTGTGGGCCATGCACACCAGCAGGGGAGATCCTAGAGGACTGTGTCGCAACTAGGGAGCCATAGGATCCCGTACCATAGTACGTACCCTTGTGGAGACCACCAGCGGCGGTCACCCACAGCTCGTCCTTCGACAGAGCTGGAGCGGGCTGCGAGGAAGTACCGGCCTCTCCCGTAGCAGGTGTACTAGCAGCCGCCTGCTCCTTAAGCCGTTGAAACTCGGCCTAAAAAGCATGGATACTCTATAACTTGTAATGTCTAATGTACTTATTATTACTAAATACATGAATATTTATTTGCATGCATATTTACTAAGTTATATCAAAACTAACACGAAGTATTAAAATTAATAAATAGAATTATAATACTTACATAGGCATGTTCTACCCTCTCGTCAATAAGCTTTTCGCCCTTCCGATGTGTGGCCAGGAAGACAGTCACCATATTGGCATCTCCATACCTCTTTACCTGTAATTAAATATATCAGGTTTTATAAATTTATCAGACTTGTATAAAAATAATATTTTTTAAATTAAAAGACATATCAGACGACGAAAATATTCCGTCATCGAAATCGACCCACCGTACCACTTCGATCCATGCTTTCTAGCCGCCTTGGCCTTCTCAGAATTTTCCTTGTACCTTGGCTCGTCGAATCGAGCCTTCATTTCAGTCCACTGATCAGGGGTGATCCAACCTTGGATCGGCTTTCCGGCACGATTGTAGCCTCCCTTCCTGGAATTTTTGAAATATTTTTTAGTTAGTTTTTACGGTAGATGATTTTAGCCATGGTTGAGTTTTGAAGTACCAGACGACTGGGAATCATGGTACGGATAGTGCAATGGCGTGCTTTGACTAGTGTTTAGCCATGGTAGGAGAATGCCGAGCCATAAGAGTGTCCTAACTAGGAAAACCAGGCCAAGTTATAACATGACCATTATAAATAAGTTTAATTAATTATTATTATATTTATTGACTTGCAGGAGACCGGTTTGTGTCGTTTTAGCCTGAGCTGAGCCCGAACCGAATCCAAGCCTATGTGGACATGCGGTGAGACAAAGGACGGCCATGTAGTCATATTTTATGTGTGTAGAAATATTCCCTAAATTATTTTAGGTATTGAGGTACATTTTTAACTATTTGAATATTTATACAAAACTGGTATTTTATTATTAAATATTGTTTTACAATGTTTGTACAATTTTCTGGACCCGGATAAGGGTGAGTAGTATGGATTCACTAAACCACCATTTAACTATTTTATTATTCTTTTATTATTTGTGGTGATTAAATAAATATATTTGTTACTATTAGATATTATTAATATTGATTATAATTAGAATATTTTATTGTCTATGAGGAGTTTGTGGTATACACATACGTATAAATACCAGGACATATATTATATAGGCATGTAAATATATTTATGAGGGTATGTGTACATATAGATAAATATATATTATATATATGTATGTGTGTATATATATATATATATATATATATATATATATATATATATATATATATATATATATATATATATAGAAATATATACTATATATGTTTGTATGTGTATATATAGATATAAATAGATAATATTGAGATAGTATTTCTAATAAAATACTTATTTAGATTTTTAGAGATTTGTTATATAAGTAAATATTTTATATATATATATATATATATATATATATATACTATATATGTTTGTATGTGTATATATAGATATAAATAGATAATATTGAGATAGTATTTCTAATAAAATACTTATTTAGATTTTTAGAGATTTGTTATATAAGTAAATATTATATATATATATATATATATATATATATATATATATATATATATATATATATATATATATATAAAATATATATATATATATATATATATATAATATGTGTGTATGCGTATATATATATGAGTATATATATATATATATATGTATGTATACATACATGTGTATATATATACAAATATATATATACATTATTTACATTAAGCAATAATAAATCAAAACCCATCTAGTTTTTTCCAGCCCAACCGAACAAAAGGAGGAAAACCCAGCCCAACCAACCCCGGGCCAAGCCAGCCCGGCCTGCCCACTAGTCCACCCGCGGGCCAACCCAATCGCAGGCCGCAGGGGACTACCCCCCTCCCCCCCGTTCAGCTCTTCACAGAGCCTAACCCGGAAAAAAAAAGACTGATGTGCATATATACAACGAGCGAGACTTCAAAAACACGAAACCCTAATCATGAGATTTGACACCAGCGCCGACCCAACCAGGTGGTCGCGTGTGCCCCCGCTGCTGGCCGGCCACTGCTAGGGCCGCCGTCGACCAGCCAAGTCACGGCCAGGAGCGGTTTTGCCGACGCAACAGCAGTGACCGCGCATCATGAAGTCAACTTCGTCGTACGATATCGCGACACTCGCTCGACCAATTCACGAACTGACTTTTCTGGTATGCTCCCAATCCAACCGACTTTACATCCTAATAGCTAGATTAGTATAGATCGTAGTAAAAGCCTAGGAGAAATCGACTCAAAGCCACCGAAAAATCTGTTCGAGATAGAACAGAAAATTCAAAGCCAACCCCTTCTTTTGAAGACTGTTTCCCGTCGACGTATTAGGAAATTTTGAAATCTATCAAGACAGTATTTTAGACAACATATAGGAGATCATAACCCTTTTTGTAGTTTCGGATTTTATACATTATGCACATAGAAATCAGTTTTCAAATTTGAGCAAAAATTACCTTGAAAACAGTTTAGAAAACTTGGAAAACCTTCGATACGACGTACGTTCCGCCAACCCGGGCGACGTGGTCGCGAACCAAAAGCATCTAAAGGTGCGTAACGGCTTCGTGGACGTGTGGACTTTGACGGAATTCAAATTGGTCACGTGTGCGCGACGAATTTGATGCGTATCCGTCAAAATTCGTATCGGCCTCTGTGCAAATTCTCCAATTACTTTGTGCACGTTTGTCAGATCGAGATGAAACTTGCACCAACATGATCGTATCATTTTTTTGGTCCTGTACGCCAAGTTTGGTCTAATTCTGGGACAGTTGATCGGATCGTCGTTTTACGGGCCCCACGATCCGATTCAACGGACGATTTTGTCCACGGCCCACCGGAATCTAAAACTGGACATTCCGTTGGATTTGTATCATCAAAACGAATTCGTAGACATGTAGTTTGACGACTTTAGAGACCATTGACTCTGGCACATTTTTCGGTGCAAAACGGGTCCAATGACGGACACCGTTTTGGCTCAAAATTACCGTTTTGTCCCTGTGTTTAAAATTGGACTTAAGGATAGGCAATCCTAGCTAATTTGACTATTCTGAGAATGTTGGCAATGTCTGTTTCAACTTTCGGAGACAGTTGTGATGATTTGGACTTTATGGCTTAGCAGTGGACTATATTGTTGTTGGATCTGCGTGCAACCTCCAGACAAGATACTTTGCCTCCCTCTACAGTTTATTTATATGCATATTTATATTATTATACAGTTTTACTAGTTGATTATTTATATGTGATTAGTATATCATGCATGCTAGTATATATATAGCCTTGTTTATAATTAGCTTTGTAGTTTATATTGGATATACGTATATATTGTTCTTGTTCATAGTTAATTTTGTAGTTCATATTGGATTGGTTTTCTCGTGTATCGTGATTGGTTCGTGTTGTGTCATCACTTGTACTTGGATTGAGTCGCATCCTGTCATAGGATGAATAAGTTATAACGGAACTGTTGTACCTTGAAATTCTTGAAGCTAACCTGCGAGTCCATACCAGGGGCGAGGGTTATTAGTTAAGCTAACCTACGAGTCCACACCAAGGGCGAGGGTTAGTAGTTAAGCTAACCTGTGAGTCCACATTAGGGACGAGGGTTAGTAGTTATATGTCCACACCTGCGAGTCCACATTAGGGACGAAGGTGATGCTAGCCTGCGAGTCCACACAGGGACGAGGGTTAGAAGTATATGGTTCAAACCTGCGAGTCCACACTAGGGACGAGGGTGATGCAAGCCTGCGAGTCCACACTAGGGGTGAGGGTTTGAGTATTCGATCGGTTATCCGTTGACATCGTATTCTCTTGTTATCCTCCAGCAGTTCGTTTATGCGTAGTGGTTCTTCCAGTCGTGTATAGTCGTATTTTCATACTGATCGGTCTTTTCCCGTTATTTTCTTTATTGCATGATAAACAGCTAGATATGCATGTTTTTATGTATCTTGCTATGTCCCCTGAGGACCTGATGATTTCTTCAGGTTTAGCGACTGCATGGAGTTAGTTAGCAGAGCGGGATGGTAGATGATTGTGATGCATTATTCAGGTATTTGTCAGTGATATTACATTGTTATCCTTTCGTGCTTTATATTCCTTATCATGAGTTATCCTGCTTACTGATTTACTTTAGAGACTCTTGCTATTTTCCTTGGAGTCTCATTCGGACATATATACTAGTGGGCTGCAGACCACGACCCATACTTGTTCATTCATGTTTCGTACATTTATTGTGGATTGAGATATAGATTTACCTTTGCCATGATTTGGCAGTATACCATAGTCTTGACAGCGTTTACGTATCCGAGTCGGGCTAGAGTCCGTTCGATACGTAGCTGGCTTGCTCACACTCTCGCATCTGAAAAACGGGTGTGGGTCGTGACAACGATCACGTTTCTTCTAATCATCAATAGAGTCACGGATCAGCTTAGCAGCGACAGAAGGAAACATCCCCTCGATCATCTCGGCCCGGTACGGTGGATAGAAAAACATATCCTAGAAGGGTGCAAACCAAATATTTATCAGTTATATATAATATGCAAAAAATTTATGATTCTTGTTAAAAGAATATATTTTAACCTTGAAGCGCGCAAACCAGTGGGCCTTCCTCTCGTCCGGAGCATCAGAGTAGTTTATCCAAGGACCACCATAATCAGTCCTCAATAACTGGCATAGGCGTCTCTGTACCGACGGGGGACAATATCTATACAGACATATTATATTTATGAGATAAGTTAATTTATGATAAACACAGAAAAAATAATAAACCAAAATACTTACTTTGTACCGTCGGCCCAGATCTCCGTCCTCATCTCCTCCGGAGGTGCGCACGCATCATCTGTCTGATACTGGCCGGCCTTCGGCTCAGCCTCCTACATCTGCTCATCTGTCTCTATCTTCGTATTAGCAGGAGGAACGCTACACTCGGGAGCAGTCTCAGGCCTGGAACTATGCGTCATAGGAGATATGCCACATAGCGTCCTGGCAGGTGGAGGTACTGTCCGATACAAAGGAGTATTGGGCGACGAGGATCCAGAGCCGGTACCAGTAGGAGGTACCGAAGGAGAACCCTATCCTCTGCCAGTACCAGTAGGAGGTACCGAAGGAGAACCCCGTGCCCCACATCGGAACGATCCGCGACGACCTGTTATACCTGATAACAATATATGATGAGATGCAACAGATAATAGAGACTATAAATATGAAAGTACAACAAAGACAAGATAATAACCAAGACAACATATGATGATACATTTTACAAGAAACATCTAAGTCCAAATAGTATATTCTACAAGAAACATCTAAGTTCAGATAGTATATTCTACAAGAAATATATAAGTTTAGATAGTACATACTACTAGAAACATCTAAGTCCAGATAGTACATTTTACAAGAAACGTCTAAGTTCAGATAGTAACCAAAACTAGATAATAACCAACTATACATAATAAGAAAATGAAGGTACATCTCTCTCAATCATCTTCAGAATATTCATCTTGTTCGTCTTCCTCGACCTCATCTTCCTCTTCCTCCTCATCTTCACTTTCATCTTCGCCTTCGTCGGCTTCGCCTTCCTCTTCGGATAATTCTACATCTTCTACATTAGTCATGTAATGCGTAACTTTCGTAGAGTCCACATCAACAATATTGGTTACAAGAGGTAGCTCGTCCTCCTGATAAGCCTTTCCATCAACATCAAAAGTATCGCTAGCTTTAGTCTTGCATACTGCCCACCAGTCAGACTTCGTTGCTCCCCGTCTCGGATAAACTGTGAAGTACACGAGCTGAGCCTGAGTTGATATGACAAATGGTTCGTAGTGTTGATATCTACGCTTGTAGTTTATATCCACAAGACCATGCTTGTCAATTTTCCAACCATAATTTTTAATCGGATCGAACCATTCACACTTGAACAACACGATCTTTGCTGGTTCTCTCCCATAATTATATGTTAACTCCACAATCTCTCGCAAGATGCCAAAGAAATTATTTCCTGGATCGACGTCTTTGTAGTTCGAAGATTTGATACACAAACAACTATTTTTCATGGAATCAAGATCCAGGAAGCTGTCTCTGATCGGAGCATTTGTCAACTTGAACCTAAAGTCATTCACATAGTAACTTGGCCATATTTTAATGGCAACAATTAGACCCTTGGCAAGAGTTCTAATTAATTCAATCTCGGGTGAAATTTGACGATCGACCTGAATACCAAAGAAGAGCTAGTAAGTTATTTATTGTCGTGTTACATTATAAGAGACCAGTAATTACTTAGCTGCTTACATATTCGCTCAACCAAGAAGAAAAATGACGTCTCATTTCTTGTTCTAATTCATCGTCTGTTAGGTAGGGTCTAACCGACCTCAACTCATCATTATACGTGCTGAAAAACAACAACGAATAATCCGCTGATTAGTAGTATAATATTAGCTTATACTATTATATTGAGATGACATAAACCAGCTCATCATTAATTACTTACCCCTCTAGCTTCTCCACTTCATCCTCGTCGCAATTGAGTAATATATATAACTGAGCAGCCCTTAGCTCTTCGTCATTCAAATATCTCTTCTTCATTTTCTCCAAAGGCTTTCCGGACGCATTGAATACTTTCAGTATTCCATTATTAGATTCTTGATATCCGTCGTCGTTTCTCGGAGCCATCATTTTATTCGTAGCAACATGAGGTTTAAAGTACGTCGAGCAGAAGTTTGTAATCTCCTCGAGAATATAGGCTTCACAAATAGAACCCTCGACCCGAGCCTTATTTTTTACCTTTCTCTTTAGGTGGTTCAAATGTCGCTCAAACGGGTACATCTACCGATAACCAACGGGTCCACCAACACGTGTCTCGTAGGAAAGATGAATTGGCAAATGCTCCATGGAGTCGAAGAATCTAGAAGAAAATACCTTTTCGAGCTTGCACAGTGATACCACAATATCTTTCTCCTGCTTTTCTAGATGATCGACGAGCAACTTAGTATAACAAAGATCTCTGAAGAAAATGCTAAGCTCGGTCAATGGATCCCAAACAACCTGGGGTAAGAATTTTCAAAATGCAATCAGAATTAACCTCTCCATGAATACGTGACAATCATGGCTCTTCATACCTGCCAATTTGTTCTCCTTGAGGTCGATGCATCTTCTCAAGTTCGAAACATACCCGTCTGGAAATTTTAAACCTTGAATCCACCTACAAAGTCTCACTTTATCCTCCTTCTCTAGTGAGAAAATTGCCTTAGGCTGCTTCAACTTCCCATTCCATTTCTCTATTAAATACAATGCAGGACGTCTACATATTTCTTCCAAGTACAATCTAGGCTTTGGACTGTCTTTCGTCTTCCCTTTTACGTCAATTACAGTATTAATTATGTTGTCAAATACATTCTTCTCGATATGCATGACATCAAGGTTATGTCTAATCAGTTTGGTGCTCCAATATGGCAGATCCCAGAATATACTTCTCTTCGTCCAGTTATGTGTGCGACCAAATTTGTCACACTTGTAGCCCTTAACAGGCTCCTCAATATCTCTCGGTAAATCTTTTGCCTCTTCTCATATCGTGTATCCGGACCACCTTGGCGGTGGATTATCCTTCTCCACAATGCCAGCATAAAAAGCATTCCTGTTCCTCCGGTACGGATGATCCTTCGGCAGGAATTGTCGATGAGAATCGAAGAAGCAAGGTTTGCCTCCGTGTTTCAAACGGAAAGCCTTAGTTCGGTCCATGCAATACAGACATAAAAGACGACCATGCTTGCTCCATCCAGATAACATTTCATAGGCTGGAAAGTCGTTGATGGTCCACATAAGTGCTGCCCGCATCTGAAAATTTTGTTTTCTAGAAACATCATACGTGTTGGAACCTACTTCCCACAGCTGATTCAACTCATCAATCAATGGCTGTAAATACACATCGATGTTCCTTTTCGGATTGTTCGGACCTGGGATAATAACGGTGAGGAACATATACGTAGTCTTCATGCACATCCACGACGGTAGATTATAGGAGTGACAATCACAGGCCAACACGAATACTGGGATCCCAAAAGTCCGAATGGGGTAAAACCGTCAGAGCAGAGACCCAATCTGACATTACGCGAATTAGAAGCAAAATCTGGATACTCTCGATCAAAGTGCTTCCATGCTTCTCCATCAGATGGGTGATCCAACACTCTTTCGTTCTATTCCCGTTTATGCCAACTCATGTTTTCTGCAGTTTTCTTCACCATAAACAACCGCTGCAATCGCGACGTCAACGACAAGTAGTGCATCGAATCGGTAGGCTTCCTTGTACCGACAAACTTTTCTCTACTACTGCCCTTGTAGCGACCAGCACCACAAAATCTGCAGGAGTCTTCTTCCTTGTCGTCTTTATAGTACAACATGCACCCGTTGTGACATGCATCGATTTTCTTGTATCCCATCCAGAGCGATCTCACCATCCTCTTCGACCGGTAAAAGTCTTTAGGCAACTTAGCACCCTCAGGCAATTTTTTTTAATCAACTCCATAAGTCGGTTGTAGAAATCTTGCAATATATTAAAATCAGACTTGATGCTCAACAATCTTGTAACCACCTCCAACGGTGAGTTATCCTCACAACCAGGATATAATGGAGTCCTAGCATTCTCCAGCAACTCCATGAACTTTGCAGCATCGACGTGGTCTTCAGGTGCTTCATGATTGTCCGGATCGAAACTACGCCCCGCCGCGTCAAAAAATATGTTCACCAACCCATCGTCATAAGCAGCATAGTTGTGGACATCCACATAAGGCTTATACTCCAATGCTAAAGACACAAGTTCTCCGTGCACGCTCCACTGATAGTAATTTGACGTGAAACCCTTCGAGTATAAATGATACGTGACTTCCACTTCTGGATGATATTTCAAGTTGCGACATCTCACACACGGACACTTAATTTTGGTACTGTCCATGTACTGAGGAAATGCCTTGGCAAACTGCAGGAACTGCTGTACACCCTCTATGAATTTATCTCGCACACCGCACATGTCGTTAGGATGACAATTGTACATCCAAGAACGATTCCGCAGATAGTAATTCAGCTTTATATCCATTTGAGGATAATTCTGTAAGATAGATACATGCACATCGTTGAAAGACTTGTAAAAGTTATAAGCGCATTAATCATGACATATCCTAAACATTGAAATAGAATTCCAAATAATCATGATACAACAAGTGGTAATAGTGTATCACATGACATAACCATATGACCAATGTTTTGAGGGGTGCTATAGTGTATCGGAATTGATACTCAAAAGCACCAATGGTATACTTGGTATCAGAACATATATATTAGAAGGGGCAGATCTGGGCACAAGCAACTACCTAATGGTGGCGTCTGCATCAACTTCACATAGGCCATCATGTTACTATGTCAAGTACAGACTATAGGTATTAGGGAGTGCAGTACCATGTATACTGGATTGAGGAAAGAATATATATAGAATATGTTTAAGCCCCCTGAATTTCAGGGTTATTTTAAATTTTCTGAATAAATTATTTTTGATAAGTGTTTTATTATTTAATTATTTTTTATCATTAATGTACCTTTCCGTGACTTTGACTTCTGGAGCGTCAGGGATGCCAATCTCTATAAACTCTCTTCATGAGTTTTGGAGTAGACAGGATTATCTTCGTTTTGATATATCATGTCCCACTTGAATTCGTTCCCTTGTGCTCTTTTTGTATCGCGCAACTTCGGGTCAACTTAGACCAATTAATCGTTGAATAATTATTCCCACTTTTATCTTTGATCTTCGTTTGCACGTCACCGTGACTTTTAATTTAGGAGCACCAGACCAGTCGTTTTCTCAGAACTAACTTCTCATGAATGATCTACTCGAGACGCTCTTCACCCATGACCTTCGTGTCCCACTCAGACACTCCATTTTGTGCCTCATTTTCTTCGCATAATTTTCGGGTCAATTTAGGCCGATTAATTATCTACCGCAAAACTTGATTTATTTTCCAATTTAATTTCAAGACCCGACATCGATCCAACCAAGTCGCTCCAAAGTATGGACGTGGCCCACATGAATCCTACTACCCGCATGATGCTTGTGTCCCATTTATTGGAGTCCCCGTATATTATTTATTTTCCCGTGATTATAAATACCCATTTTTAATTTAATTATTGCCTCCTGTCCAATTTCGACCCGACCCGGCTCGACCGAACCCGAGCCCAAGCTCCATATTGTTCTTCCATGACTGCCCAAATACCCCGCATAATTTTTCTATTTTTTCTATTTTGAAAATATCTTCTCTCTCTACTTTTCTAATATCCCACATATTTATATATATACATATATATATAAATATCTCCCTTTCTCTCTCCTCCTTAAAACACTCACACACCCCCTCACCTCCACCTCACAGCACTCCCCCCTTGGCCGACTTCAAATTTCTCTCTCTCTTTTTAAATATCAACTCTCTCTCTCACTCTCTTTATATTATGTATATGCACACACATACATCCCTCTCTTTCTCTCAACACATAACCCACACACACACCCCCTCCTCCAAGCCGACAGCAATTCCCCCTCACGTACACCACCACGGCCACCTCCTCCTTCCTCCTTTTCATCCTTTCCATCATACTCACTACCACCACCATCAACTACTTCAACACCATCACCAACACCATGCACCACCACCATCAAAACCATCACCAACACCATGCACCACCACCATCAACTACTTCATCACCACCACCCGTATGCCACCACCGCTGCGCCGTCGCGTACCACCGCACCACGCCGCCGCAGCAGCAGCTGCAAATAGCAGCAGCAGCAGCGAGCAGCAATGGCTGTCGCGCCACCCCGCGCGCGTGCATGGGCGCGTGCCGTGCGCCACCACGTGGCCGGCCCGCCCCCGCGAGATTCTCACACCCCCGGCGACCTCCGGCGAACTCCCTCGGGCCAGCGCCTCCTTCCCCGACGCGACACATGGGCTATTTATGCATTTACGTCAAAATTCCGTCGTGACACGCGCGTTTTGAACTCAGAAAGTGCGCTCCGTCACAGCAAGTTCGTACGCATTTTTCGAGAGATCCGACCGTTGGATCGGCAAACTCCTTACTCCGTCTCAATCTCGGTATATCCATCTTCACTCCCCTCAATTTTTGTCCGTTAATTTCGTCGTTTGATACCTCAAAACTGGCCACCAAATTGACGTTTTAAATTAAACTATTTTTTTGACAGTTTCGTGACGCCAACTTCGCGGGTTCGTATCTTCGTCATCGCAGCTCCGGTTGGCACGTTACCAGTTCTTGTGCGCAACTGGTATAACCCTCTTCCTGCCTCCTTTAGGTTTCGTTTTATTTTAAGCACGTTCGGTTGGTCGAATTCGACGCCAAAGTTGGCCGTCCGAATTCTTTAATTTGCACTTGTTAAATTTCATTTTTAAATCCGGGACTCCGGATTCAATTTCTGACACCACTAGTAGACTCGTGGCATCGTTCTGGCATGTTTTCATATAAAATTTACTTAATTTGGAGAACGTGGGTCCTGGCACGTATTTCGGTGCAAAGCGGGTCCCACTTTTCGAGTCAACGGGTCACTTTGAGATCGGCTCATCGGAATCCAATTTCGGATATACTGTTGAGTTCATATCGTCATTCTGGACTCGTTGACATATAATTTGCTGAGTTTTGAAGACATTTGCTTCGGCACGCATTTCGGTGCAAACCAGATACCAAGTATCGCGTCAGCGTATCATTTTGAGATCGGTACATCGGAATCCTATTTCGGACATACCGTTGGGTTCGTATCATCATTCTGAATTCGTGGACATATAATCTGCTAGGTTTTGTAGACTTCTATCCCGACACGTTTTTCAGTGCAAAGTGTGTCCAACGGCGGACATCATTTTGATCCGAAATTACCGTTTTGCCCCTGTGTCTAAATTGGAATTATGGGTAGGCTATCCTAGCTAATTTGACCGTTCTGGACACGTTGGTGATATTTATTTTATCATCCGACAACATCTGTAGATTTTGTTTAAGTATTATCCTTAATTTGTAATTAATTATTTTTCCAGAAATTGTTACTTTCTATTTTTGGATTTTTATATATATTTTAATTGCTGTAAAAATCTGGGAAAAATTGTATTTAAATACTATGTTAATTTAGATAACTTATTATAAATTTTTTAGTATTTAATAAGTACTTTTGGTATTTTATAAAAATAAGAAAATAGAACTCATTTTCAGTATATTTATGTTTGCTGATTTTTAATAATTATTTATGAAGGTTTATAAATCCCAAAAAAATTAGTATAAATTTCTATAATTAACAAGGATCATTTTGGTACTTTATTTTATATATAATTTAGCTTTTTGTCTATCTCAAAAATTGTTGGAACTTAGTGTACAGTTTGATTTATTTATTGAGTAGTTACGACTTGCAAGTTTTGTGTTGTTTTGAGTTATAGACGTATTGGACCACCCCCTACACTAGTGTATAGATCCTAGTTAGTTAGTTTGTGTATAGTGGCACTCTACATTAGACTTTTATGCTAGGTCCCCACTTAGCTAGTATCCAGTTAGGAGTCGTGTCACACCACTAGTGAAATCTTGATCATAGCTTAGAATTGAGTTTGTATATCACTATTGACAGGATACCAGACATCTATATCTTCGTACTAGTATTCTTGCTTTGCTCGAGACAAGTACATCTACAAACTCATTTACTGTCTTTAATGCTAGAACATGTATTAACCCTGTTAAAATACTGATCCTTGAGGTAGCAAGTTAAATCTTCACATGTTATATTACTTTCAGTACCAGCCATGCTTAGGATAGTTCTTATATCTTCACATGCTTCTCACTGGTTCTCAGTACATGTTTCATTATGCTTTATACTGCTATCAGTACCTACCGTATTTTATACCGATCCCTGTATCTCTCACATGTTTTATATCGTTCTTGTATCTCTCACATGTTATATATGGGTTATGGAGAAACTGACAGTCGAGTACGTGATCACGCCCCCCTCATAGTAGTGAGCGAGGTTGTATTTTATATGCATACCTTACCGCAGGCCATTATCCGGCATTTCTGTACGGATGTACACCTATGCTTGTAGACTTGTACGTATGTACATTTTATTTATATGTACCTCAGTACATTGTACACCTATTGACCGATCACGTACCTGCTCCAGTTTTAAACATTACATATATCTGTCTCTATGACATATATATCCTTGCCATAATAGATTATGAGTTATACCATGATTCCAGATATGCCATGTTCCCTATGTTACCATGATACTGTGATCCCAGTCGTACCATGAGGCCATGTTTCCAGTATTTCCTATTTTATAGACTTATCACACCATGTTTCTTGTTGTACATCTCTTTCATTATATATTCAGTACTTTAGTTGTAGAGGTTGTACTTGCTCCCGTCTTGACAGGATAACGTTGTAGGTTCACATTTCGAGGAGGAAATGCTATGTGTTACATGTTATGACACTGATTTTGAGGACCTGGCCTTAGCTCCAGAAGAGGCCCCAGCGGAGAACCTTGCTTAGTTATCTTTCTTGTGTTTTGAGACTAGACTTAGTCTATACTTATATTTGGATATTGGACTTTGTCTCCAGTTAGATACTTGGAAGTTTATTATTAAGTCTGTGCTTATGTTACCTTCGCTTATAGATGCTGTGTTGTGATGAACCTTAAATGTGATTTTAGAACTGTTAGCTACTTAGATCCTTTATTGTTTATTCTAGAACAGCTTACTGCACTTTAACCAAGCGTAGGCTGGACATGGCTCGGCCCGGCCCAACAATTTGGGTAACGGGTCGTGACATGTTTTTTTGGCGGCCCATGCAGGTTCAGACTTAAGTTGTTTGGTTACGTTATTGTACCAAACATGCCTGCAATTAGGATCTAGGACAACTTGTTAACACTAGGGATAAACATTTAGAACACATAGTTGATATCTAGGATTGTAACATAGGAGAACTCGTCACAGCATAGGACCGTTAACTGTTTTTAGTCTCTTGCTTGAATTCAGTGGATTACAATTTTGACCAGGATAGTACCCTTGGGATGACCCCTGAGGATCTCACTCTAATCTTATCTAGAAATCTGTTTCCACTTATTTCCATTTGATCTTTCTTAAATTCGTTGTTGAATTTAATTTCTGATTTTCGTTGTTGACTTTGAATCTTGCATCGTGCTAAATTTTGTGGATTAAATTATGATATATCCTGATAAGGTAAACGTCTGCTTTAGTTATGGAGTTTAGAATTTATCGCAGCCATATTAGCTGGTATGACAAAAACATATAACCTGATTTTGGATATACTATCCTATTCATAGAATTTAGATTTTCTTGCAGCCATACCGGTTGGCATGGTAAGGAATCTAGATGATATGACTATAGGGTGTATACCTTAGTTATGGACTCCTTCGTTTATTGCATATAAGCTTACTGGTGTGGCGAGAATTCTGGCAACATGATTTCAGGAAGACGTGTATGGTTATCAGATCATATCTCAACTTGGTTTACTTTGTTATGACCGAATGAGCAAGAATAAATTCTTATCATCATTTTTCCCCGTCTTGATTAACTCTGTCATATCTACATCTACAACTAGGATTACAGGTTCTCTAGGACTCTCCAATAGGATTGCTTTCGCGTTATCTTTTTGGACATAATTATTTTTGTGTTCCATCTTTCCTATGACTTGACTAAAGTCTTCTTCGTTAACCTCTTGGATAATTCTTCTCGTTATGTATTCCGTTGTCTTCGTACCATTCTTGGAGATATTTCGATAAACTTTCCCGTCTTGCTTGACCTTTAACTTGTTTGGACATTGTTATGGATTGCTTGACCCAGTCTTAGGTCTTGTTACCTTCTATTTGATAGACGACCGAAATAGCCAAACCTTGTTGATTAATTTTGTAGTATAACTATAAATGTATTGTGTGATTGTGATAAATACTTTTTCTAGGGATTGGTTAGATTAAGGTTATATGACGAGTATGGGTGACTGACTATAGTAGACTTAGAAACCATTAAGAACGATTGTATTGATAGTATGACTTGATGATAGGGTAGCTAAGATGGAATAATGAGATATTATATTGTTGTGTCTATGGATTGAGGATTAGAAACTTGTGCTTAGAGTTTGAGGATTGAGTATTCGTAGGACTTTGATGACCAAGTGATTATTGGTTATCTATAGCTAATTACATGTGATTAGAGGGTAGATCGATATGTGGATTGATATAGAATAAATTAGAATGAGTTATCGTATTGCATACGAGATCGAAAAAATATCAGTTAAAAAGACAAGGAACAAGACAAAGACATATGTACATTGGTAATTAATAAATCGGGAGTTTTGAAATCGAGGATTTATATTTGGAGGACTTGTTGAGTAAAATGAAGAAGGCTCTACGCCAAGGATAGAAATTGAACGTATGAATTCAAGGAGAAACTGTAGGAAGGAATGGACGACAAATGATGCTAAGGGCCTATGGATTGATAGAATATGGATACTTAGGATACGATAGGGAAATCCAGTATTTACAATTGAGGTTGAAAATATGGTTGATGAATAAGCATTTTAGGCTTATAGACTTGTCCAGAGAATGACCTATATTTTAGGGTATACATAAATGTTCCATGTTAGTATGAAAGATTCTAAAGGATGTATGACATAGTTTACGATAGAAGGACTTTGTTGAACCTGAACCAAAAAGATTGTAAAAGAAACAGAAGAGATGATTTCAAGGGTAGCAGTTTGAGTATCGTAGCCAGAGTAGCTACATGTTATAGTTTGACCTATTGGACGATTTTTAATTTCGAGGAGAAAATTCTTGTAAGGTGGATAAGATGTAAGCCCCCTGAATTTCAGGGTTATTTTAAATTTTCTAAATAAATTATTTTCGATAAGTGTTTTATTATTTAATTGTTTTTTATCATTAATGTACCTTTCCGTGACTTTGACTTCTGGAGCGTCAGGGATGCCAATCTCTGTAAACTCTCTTCATGAGTTTTGGAGTAGACAGGATTATCTTTGCTTTGATATATCATGTCCCACTTGAATTCGTTCCCTTGTGCTCTTTTTGTATCGTGCAAGTTCGGGTCAACTTAGACCAATTAATCGTTGAATAATTATTCCCACTTTTATCTTTGATCTTCGTTTGCACGTCACCGTGACTTTTAATTTAGGAGCACCAGACCATTCGTTTTCTCAGAACTAACTTCTTATGAATGATCTACTCGAGACGCTCTTCACCCATGACCTTCGTGTCCCACTCAGACACTCTATTTTGTGCTTCATTTTCTTCGCATAATTTTCGGGTCAATTTAGGCCGATTAATTATCTACCGTAAAACTTGATTTATTTTCCAATTTAATTTCGGGACCCGACATCGATCCAACCTAGTCGTCCCAAAGTATGGACGTGGCCCACATGAAGCCTACTACCCGCATGACGCTTGTGTCCCATTTATTGGAGTCCCCACATATTATTTATTTTCCCGTGATTATAAATACCCATTTTTAATTTAATTATTGCCTCCTGTCCGATTTCGACCCGACCCGGCTCGACCGAACCCGAGCCCAAGCTCCATATTGTTCTCCCATGACTGCCCAAATACCCCGCATAATTTTTCTATTTTTCCTATTTTGAAAATATCTTCTCTCTCTAATTTTCAAATATCCCACATATTTATATATATACATATATATATAAATCTCCCTTTCTCTCTCCTCCTTAAAACACTCACACACCCCCTCACCTCCACCTCACAGCACTCCCCCTTGGCCGACTTCAAATTTCTCTCTCTCTTATTAAATATCAACTCTCTCTCTCACTCTCTTTATATTATGTATATGCACACACATACATCTCTCTCTTTCTCTCAACAAATAACCCACACACACACACCCCCTCCTCCAAGCTGTAACACCCACTTTTTGAAATTGGGGTATTTTAGTCATTTTAGTCAGTTTAGTCATTTTGTGATTTTCTAGAAATTATTGACTTGTGTTTGATTTAGCTTTTGGTTTAACTTTAGAAAATCCACATTAGAGACTAACCCTGACATATGAGGATCATCTAGCCATTTAGAATTTATTTTGTACTTGGTTTAATTTAGAAGGCCGTTTAACCATTTTTAAGCTATTTAATTAATTGGCCTTTTTAGCCTTTTTGTTATTGGGCTTAAACTCAACTTAGATAGAGAAGAGGGGCCCATGAACCAACCCTAACCCTAGTAGGACTTGTATGGCCGGCCAAAACAGGAAACCCCTCCCTCTATATAAGCATTGCATTAGTATGGACACCCCATTTGCAAAACCCTAGTTTCCAGCTCTCCAAAACCCTAACTTTTCATCCGACCTCCGTTTTATCTCAAACAAAGTGCGTTGTGATCGTGGGAAGAAGGAGAATTGGCTGGAGCATTGCTAGCAAGGAGTTGGAGGCGTTTGCTCGGTAGAAACTGGTCGTCTCATCGATCGAGGAGTCAGTTTCTTTGATACTTCAACTCTCAATAGGTAAACACCAAAACACCATATTTTCTTCTAATTTTCTTTATAGTAGCATGCATCTAGGTACCCTAGACCCACCCATGAAGTTTGGTTAAGTTTCGTGTCCGTTTGATAGGTGTGTCGGACACGTATCGGATTAGGGTTAAACGTGTTCGATGATTTGTCTCTTAGAAATCATTTCTATTATTATTGTAATCTAATTTCATGTTTTGATAGCCCTAGATGTAGGGATTCCCAAACCCTAGGTTCTTGCTAGAATCGACACGTTTTCGTGTCCAAAACTGGACACGCACGTGCAGCACGAGGACCGCGCGCGCGTCCTGCTGCTGTCGTGTCCGTTCTTGTTGGATACGACGACTTGACGCACGAAAATCAATGTGTGGGCAGGGGCCATGACTGACATGGTGCTTGTAAATTTTGGTGGGGTTTCGTGGAGAACCGAAGGAGAAATCGATGTGGCATCGATTTCGGCCTGTCGTGCGCGCGTGAGATTGCGGCATCTGATACGCATGTCGTGCGACTCGGACACGTGTCAAGAATCCAGTGCAGACACATGGACGTGTATCCCTATAGGTGGGCTACGTGTACGAGCAACCACGTGTCCTAACTCGATCTGTGTCGAGCCCTAGGTCGCGTGACACGCGTGCACGCGGACTGGGTTCCAGTCTTGACAAACACGTATCCAGGACACTTCGTGTCCTATTTTCTTGGACACAATGACACCTGCACCTCATGTTCCAACACGTGACACTTTACCAACCATTGGTTTCGAACATCATTGGGTTTTTCGACATTTTAGATCATGTTAGGCTTTGATTGGGTATCGGGTTCCAGGTTTTCCTATTTTTCAGTTTTCTGTTATTTTGTTCAGTTTTAATTCGATGTTAAATCCTGCATAGACTCAACCTACAGACCCTATTAAACCTATCTAGGAGATTACATGTTAGTATGCATCATGTATAGGCTGTGATCGAATTTGGGTTGGCATATAGTATCGAGTTTTCTTTAAAATTCAGTTTTTGATGTTTCAGAAATTGAACCTTTGTCGCAGTTCAGTTTTCAATATAAAACCTGTACAGAACCAACCTACAAATCCTAGATGACCCCATCTATATGATACCTATTAGTTTACTTGATGGGAGAGGCTGTGGTCGAGATTGGTATTTGACATAGAGTGTTAGAGTGAGTATCCATATAGGTTATCAATAGGAATAGGTATTTTTCCTAACTGATATTGAATGGATGGGTTGATTTTGATTAGATTGAGCTCAATTAAATGCTGAGTTCAGTTTTAGTGCTGTTTAATTAGGATAGGGTTAATGCCAAGATAGTTTACTATTAGTTAGTTTAGTTAAGTTGAGGTTAGTTAGGAAGGGTTGGTTGATAGTTAAAGTAGAGATTTGGTTTTAGATGTATACATGTATTGTGTATCAATATAGGGTAGCATGCCTATAGCTGATTTTAGACTGATTTAGGATTAATTTTAGTTCAATGCTAAAAGACCAAGTCTAGTTAATTGTTAGTTAGGATTTGGTTAAGTCTAGTTAAAAGTTTAATTGATTAGTTAGGACTGTTTGTTAGAGTTAAAATAGAGTTTAGCATTGAGATTTCCTATTTTATAAAACTAGAATTTTCCTAAGAAATACCAAGACTAGAGTCTTGGTATATTCTAGTCTAAAGTATAGATATTAGATTAGGGTATTATGAGTTAAGTATTGGAAATTACATTGGATGTTAGGATTAGGCTTCTTGGACCTAAGGTAACACCAACACATACCCAAAATCAACTCTAGGACTAGTATTGACCTAAAAATTGACTTATAGACCAGTTGACTAAACTCTGACCTAGTTGACTAGTTTGTTGACCAAAGTTGACCCAAGGTTGACTTTGACTTAGATTGACCCAAATTATGTAGAATTTGCATTGAAGGTATTCCTTATGATATTTTAGACTGTATTATGACATGTGGTTGTTTTAAATAGGATCTTATTACTCCAGTCCAGTCACTTTTCTTCATCAGCAGTTCGGATTGCCAGGCGAGTACATTCTCTGATCTTTTCATGCTTCTTTGGATATGTACTCTTATTATAGACTAGTATACTTGATGCTGACACGACGTTCACACGGATCAGTATCCTCTGGATCTTTTCATGCGATGTTATCCCCTCGGATACATCGGGTTTGTCATGTTCATGTACTTTATCATGGTCATCATGTACTCCATGTATCACATTTATCCATGTGCACTCATATGTTATTCATGTACACTCATGATCATATGAGCTCCATGTATACAGTAGTTGTTATCTATGTGCAATAACATAACATGCTTTGATCCTTGTGTATTGGTTGGGGGCAGGGAGAGTGTAGTTGGTTATGTGATCATTATCCCCAGTAGTTATCCATGTGCATTCCATAGCTGTATCCATGTGCAACCCAAGCTGTTTACATAACCAATTCATGCTCTGATTCACGTAGAAGGTTATATTCTTTATTTATCATATTATATCTCCGTTATATCTTCTCTCTTGTTGATTTCTCTTTACATCGATTCATGTATAGTTTTCTATAGCTTGCTTTATATGTCCATTCCTGATATGAACTGTTGTGAGAGATATGTGCTCGTTCCGTCCTGACTGGGCATATTTACAGGTGATGATGAGGAGTACTATCCTACTTATTATGGCATTGGCTTAGATGACACTGGCGACGTGGACCCACAGGAGGATCCCACAGTCGCTAAGGACTTGCCTATAGTCTAGCTGAGACTTAGTACTTTATTTGTATTTCTGTTGAGACTTTATGAGTTGTACTTTTGTACTTGAGATTTATTCTGGTGGTTTACACCTAGACTTTCATCTGTGACTCTCTTGTGATTCTTTCTCCTATCCCATCTTAGTATTGTGATTGAGGTACTTACTATTACTCTCAATTCGGAGTTTATTTTAGACTGTATTAGATACTGTGACTCAGGACAGCGTTCTACCGCCAACACTGCGGCGTAGGCTGGGCGTTCGTTACTTCTCGTGCCCTTATACTGGGTGCGGGTCGTGACACATTTTTAGTGGTGGCCCATGCAGGTCATAATCACAACTAGTGTGATTCATAGTGGTACTCGAACTAGAGTATCATTACAACCTACAATAGGATATAGGATATAAGTTAAGGTACTCAATCACATTAGGAAAACTCTTATCAATTCTTGCTGTTAATTGTCTTTTTTTAAAACAATTGTCCTCCTTTGATGATTTTGCTTCTTTTTCAATAATTGATTCCTTGTTCGATCTGTCTTCAAGATAGTTATGGAGACACGATTTTATCCCTCCGGTCCATGCAAGACCAGATTCGCATTAGTGCGATGTCGTGATAGTACGACAATTTAGTTGTACTACCACGAGCCTGCTATAGAGTATAGGAAGTAAGGTGTTAGAATGAGAGAATACTCAATCACTATTAGAATTTCCTGAGAGATTCCTGGGACGACCCTTGAGAATCTCATTTTGAGCTTCGATTTAAATTCCCTTTCCCTTATTTCTTGCATCTTATTTGAACTCGTTTCACCAATACCCTTACCTTCTTGTGCTTAATAATGGTTAGGAAGATGGCTACACCGCTATATACTCATTGGTCAAACATATGGCTAGAAGGATTGCATTAAGGAATTGGAATACACGGAGAGTTTGATTAAGTTATAAGGGCATTTTTCTAGATGGATGATTTAATGATTAGTAGTTGTAAGTTGGGAAATTTATCTTGAAGATTCTAAGTAGTAATCACCAGAGGATTATAAAATTATATTTTGATACTGGAGGAAAATAGTTAGAATCTATATAAATCGATTTCAGAAAATTGATGTGATTCATGAATTACTGGA
Organism: Iris pallida; assembly: GCA_029216955.1. Taxonomy (NCBI): domain Eukaryota; kingdom Viridiplantae; phylum Streptophyta; class Magnoliopsida; order Asparagales; family Iridaceae; genus Iris; species Iris pallida. Next base: position 116,376 of record JANAVB010030819.1, read on the forward strand.
TTTTGATTATACATCCTTGAACTTATATAGATTGGTTTGATAATGAAACAAAAAGAGGGAGGTGGCAGTATGAACTATTAAATTGAGTCGTACAAGTTGCGATATATATGATTTATCAATTTCAATTTAAGTGGAAGCAATGATATTAAAATTTTGGTTTAAAAGATTGGGAAGATATAAAAACGATGTTTGTGGAAAAAAAATCTCAAATTTAGAATCGTATCAATTGATTGAAGATTTAAGAATTTATTTAAATTTTGGTTTAAGATGTAGTGATTATGTTTCAATGATTTAGAAAGAGAGATTATGGTTGATAAGTACGTTAAAATACTGAGCTATAAATGCTAGATTGCCGTGATATGCTGAGTGTCTAAATTGAGGATTATTTGAGACGATAAGGAATTTTTTTTGTCATGAAGTGATATAGAATTTTATGGATTCATGATTCATTAACTCTGGAGTTTAAAGTTGGATTGAAATGTTAAATTTTGGAAGGGTTAGTAGTAACGTGATAAAAGTTACTATGAGATTTATAAAAAGGATTTAAATGTTAGTCGTGATTAGATTGGATGGCTTAGAGTGAATACAAATTGAGGTAGTTATTTTGAAATTTCTTTTTAAAGGAATGTAATGGTAGGACACCAAGGTAACCTTAATGAGATAGAAGTGTTCGACATTAATTGCCATATCACTCATGACTATGATAGTGGTATATACTCAAGTGTTGTTAGTCGTCTGCCAAACTATGGGACTGTATCTCAATCTTGACTTACTCAACCTTCCCTCAAATCTAGATCCTTATTGTGACCTTCTAACCGTTTGTATTTGATCATTCCTTAACAGTATTCGCCTTTAGAACTGTGTCCCTAAATTATTTTACTGGATTCTTAATTAAAGTTATTTCATGCTTCAACTTGATTTCCTTTATTCTTGTATTGGTTGTCACCTCTTGAACCCTTACCATGATACTAAATTACTTTCTGACTTAAATTCGAGATCCAACCATGACTCAATTCTTTCGACCCGACATGGGATGGTGTTCTTCTTGTTCCTTAAATGCTTAACGTTGTACCTTATCTTGATTGCTTGACCAGCTTAGTTAAGGATCTTGGACTATTTTTTTCTTCTTCATCATTACCTTCCTTACTTATACTTGACTACCTTATGTTGCTAATTTAGCCTAGTATTGCAAGCTTATCTCTTTTCGAGCTTGATCATGACATATTTTATTGGGTCGACCCACTAACATATTGTCTAATCAGAACCGGTGTATGATGGTCAGATCAACCTAGTGCACTTTGGTTCGCTTTCATATATTACTCTACGTGGATGAGACTCTAGGGCATCTGTCTCATCCACGACAGTTTGACAATTCTCCTTGAACTATTTTCGTCGTCTATGAACCACGTATTGTAATCAATAGTATCGTCTTTGAACTCTTTTGATTTTGTCTTTCATATATTTCAGAAAGACAAGGCACTATACTTAATAGGTCAACCCAGAGTATCACGTTTAGCTTCCTTATCAAAAGGAGGATAGGTGGCTTATTTCCATAACCTTGCAGTATTCTTTAGGATTTCAATAGTGTTGAATTCTAAACCCTTAATCGCGACCAGTCGACTTGGTCATTCTCCTTATCAACCAATGTTTGGAACCTTATTCAATTGAATTAATTCAATTGTGACATGGATTTCAAATCTTGGATACTCGTGGCCAGACTTCAATGACCTCGTTCTCCATCTTGCCAAACCTCGATTCATCCTGTAATTGATCAACTTAGATCATATCGAGACTAAATTTCTTAAAGATATATATATATATATATATATATAGTGTGCTTGGATTTCAGTGTTATTGACAGTCGTGCTTTAAACTTTCGATTTTGATCATCTTTAGAATAGTAACTTTATGGTTAATTTCAGTTGTTTTTTTTATCACCAGTATTTGTGTAGGACGACAGACTGCCTTACAGCCCGATGATTTATTATTATTTTTCTTATCTTTTCCAGAATGGCACCCATGACCTGAGTTTGTCCCCAGTGCACAGCTGCAATTCACTACACCAAAATGGGCATTTTGTAACACTATTTTTTTAATGCGTAACAGTTATTACCGTTACAAGTTGTAACATTAATTATCGTGACAATAATTTAATAACCGTTACTAAAATACTTATTTTATATTTTATATTTTGTTTATTTTTGGTAACAGTAATAACTGTTATTAACAATATTATCTCTTCCATTGCATAATTCTCCATCTTTAATTTTTTTCCTAAAAAGTGTTATTCCCTCCAAAGCAAGAGTGTTATCAAAATATTTCCCTCCCTCCAAATTTTTTTTAACAAACTATTTCCCTCTAGACTAAATTATTATCATATATTAATTATAAGGGAAATCACATAACAAAGTTTTATTTCCCAGCTCCAGACTTCATCGATCGGGACCTCTCCCTCCCGCCGGCCCTCTCCCTCGCTCCCTCTCTCTCTCGCTCCCTCCCGCCCTCTCTCTCGCACTCTCGCTCCCTCCCCCCCTCCGGCCCTGGACGGTTGCTCTCACACGCTCTCTTCCTCCTGGGACGTACGTCCGAGTAAAGTGGCAGCCATCCTTCGACGATGCCCCAAAGCACCACAAGAGCACCGACGAAGTGAGTAATTAATCTTTCTCTCTCTCTTTCTCTCTCTTATTCTTGGGTCTGATGGAAATCTTTGTTACGTCCCCTAATTCATCTACAGGAAGAATTAATCTTTGATTTGAGGACTTCAAAGAGAAAGAAGGGATAAAGATGAAGATGTGGGTTCCTAATTATTTCGTTAGGGTTTGCAATTTCATCAGGGTTTATGGTTTCTAATTGGGTTTGCAATTTCATTAGGGTTTAGGATTTCGAATTGATATTTCTTTTTTGATTTTTTCTCACAGATTTTCTTACAACATCGATCATCTCTCCAAGAAGGAACTGCAAAAAAATTGACACTTGGCACCAAGGTGATGATCAAATTTTTAATTATTTTATGTGTTTAATATTTTACTTTTTTACATCTATTTCATGGCTATGCTCAGATTGTAGGTTGTCATAGTGATCTCATGGTTGATGCTTTGTTATTTTAGATTTTGCTTATGCTTTGATTTCTTAATAGTTTCCCTTCAGTTTTTGATTATTTGCTTTGAATCTTGTTAGGGCATGATTTTTTGGTTGATTAAATTAGGAACTCACATCTTTTGGATTAAATTAGGAAATACCTTTAAAATGCCTTGCTGTTCAATTGAGACAAATAAGGTAATGTCCTTTGATTTCACGATGATAAAATTGGTACATGTCACACACGATTGCATCAACTTGATTACACATAAAGCTTCCTTTCTGATCACTTGCATTATAGTATATGTACAAAGATGTCCGAAACCTATTTTGTAGAACATCTAATTATAACACAGTTGATAAATGAGTTGAAGCTGGTGAACAAAAGAAGCTTAATGAAAACTCTTTTGCGGTTTCCATTTATCAATAAATCCTTGATTAAGAACTAACACTCCAGCTATAGCTGTGTTTATGATGCTATGTTTAGCTTGACACAATGTTGGCCTACTACTGAAGGACTTAAGATCAGCCGCATGTCCAGGCCCATTGACCTCTCTGAATGCCATTTCCCTATCCACCGGTGAGTTTGGTTCGGATCCAGAGATGAAGCCACTAAAAAAGTTTCAACATATATATGTTCTTATATAGTTAACTTTGAGCCACCAAGTCCCCATTGACCTACTTGCCTTCTGCATACAAAATCAAAAATCGAGAATTGACGTGTTTCCTAATTTCTCATAAGAAACCCCGTTAGTTCCTTTTAAAGGTCAATTGATAGATGAATGGTTAGAAAATTTAGACCTGTGCTACTCTGGTTGGGCAAGACTATAATAACTTGACCCCCATATGTCTCTGATTTTTGAATCTATTTATGTGCAATTAATTGACTGATTTGAGAGCAAGATGAGTCTTTACAAGCTGTATATTCAATTACTTTTGTTATTTTCATGTCACAAGCTCAATTTTCCATAATTTTCTTTGGTTTTGCAAAGATATATAATGATATCATTTCTGACTTTTTTTTTATTGTTAGGTTTCTAACTGGGTTGAGAATATAATTTTTCGTCACCATGTCACAATCAAATCCGAAAGGGTGGATAAAAAATCCTCGTAGAAATAACTATGAGTACATACAGGGAATTAAATTTTTTATGGACTTTGCAATGAAGCACTCCCCTCCTGGACTTACAACATGTAGTTGTCCCTGTAGGAAATGTGAAAATAAAAAAGATGCTTCTTTTGGAATAGTTGAAAGTCATTTGATCCGGTTCGGTATGCATCCGACATATGATGAATGGTTTCATCATGGGGAGAAGCCGGGCATGAATATGACAGAAGATCCTAAACACCAATTTATACAAGAAGATCAAATCCATGATCAATTTCTAGATGAAGATATTGATGACAATGAGGGTGCATTGGGGAACCTGGTTGATGATGCTTATGGTGTACATGAGACTCCAGGTGGTGGAGATAGTGGCGATGTGAATAATGCTCAGACAGATGCAATGCCTAATAATTCTTTTGCTCCTATTCTTAACCATGGTAATAAGTACAACGAATATAAGAGAATTGCAAATGAAAAATTATACCCCGGTTGTGAAGATGGACACACAACTCTATCTGTAATTGTAGAGTTGCATAACTTAAAGAAGGAGTTTAACTGGTCAGGAAATAGTGTAACAGAATTGTTGAAGCGTCTGACTCAATGGCTTCCAAAGGGGAACACACTTCCTAACAAATATCCTACTATGAAGCAAATGCTGAGAGATTTAGGAATGAAGGCAAAGTGCATCCATGCCTGCGAGAATGATTGCATGTTGTATTGGAAGGAGTATGCAGATGCGACTGAATGCCCTCAATGTCAAACATCTCGATTTAAAGTTAAGGAGACAAAGAAGCCTGGGAGGGTTAACAGAGAATCAAAAGAGCCGAGAAAAGTTTTGAGACACTTTCCTCTAGTTCCAAGGTTAAAGAGATTGTATACGATACCTTGGATAGCTAAAAAAATGCAATGGCACAAGGAAGCGGAGCCTTCATGGGAGTTAATGCGACATCCTTGTGATTCAGCTGAATGGAGAACACTTAAATGCAAGTGGTCAGAGTTTGCTAATGAGGGGCGCAACATTTGGCTTGGTATAGCGACCGATGGATTTAATCCACGTGGCGTGCTATCTAGTAGTTACAGTTGTTGGCCAGTTTATGTTGTTCCATATAATTTGCCACCTTCATTATGCATGAAACCTGAGTTCCAGATAATGTGCTTATTAATTCCTGGGCCAAAAGCACCAAGTCAAGATATTGATGTATTCTTGCAGCCCCTTGTAGATGAGTTGAAGCAACTTTGGGCAGGAGTGCAGGCATTTGACATGGACAAAGGACAAAATTTCACTTTGAGAGCAATGTTGTTGTGGGGGATCCATGATTTTCCGGCATTGGGTAGTTTATCTGGTTGTACAACACATGGTTACAAAGCATGTCCTATTTGCGGCACCGAGACAGAGTCTGAGCGGATTGTTAGAAAGAATGTGTACACAAAGTACAGAAGGTTTTTGAAGGATGGTCATCCATTTAGATCAATCAAACGTGGATGGTATAAGTCTGTAGAGCACAGGGAACCTCCGACACGACTGACTGGACGTGCACTTTTGGAAAAGCTTGACCGCATCAACTATATACCCGGTAAATTGGTAAAAGTTTCTGGCAAGAAGCGAATGGCAGTTGAGGGCGATGGTAGTGATGATGATGATTGTCATGATGGCAATGAAGAAAGGTCAGCATGGTACAAAAAGTCTATTCTTTTTAGTCTGGAATATTGGCAATCACATAAAGTACGACATGCTATTGACTTAATGCATACTGAGAAGAATGTTGCCGAACATTTAATAAATCTTATTTTAGATAAAAAGGGGCAACGAGATTCGGGTTATGCCTTGGATAATGCTCAAAAAAAACAATTTTGCCAAGTGTTGAAAGACGTAAAGCTTCCATCGGGATTCGCATCTAACTTGGGCACACTTGTAAGTCTTCAGCCACCCGGTTTGCATATAAAGAAGTCACATGACTACCACATCATCTTACAATATTTGCTTCCAGTCATGCTTCAACATTCATTTCTAAAGAACCGTGAACTTAAACGAGCTATTATGCAAGTATGTCTGTATTTTAACATATTATGCTCGAAGATACTAGTTCGAGAGCATGTCCAAGCTGCAAAAGATATGATTGCTGAGGCACTGTGCGTATTGGAACATTATTTTCCAGCTTACTTTTTTGATATAAGTATCCACCTTATGGTGCATCTTGCTGACCAAGCTCTACTTTGCGGACCTACGAGATATATTTGGATGTATCCATTTGAAAGGTTAGATAATTATCTTGTTGTCATGTTGTTAATGTTTTAAATTTAGATGGAAACTAACAAGTTCTAATGTTCTTTTTTGTATAAGGTCTATGAAGGAGTGCAAAGACATTCCCAGCAACAAGCGTTATGTTGAAGGGTCGATTGCCGAGGCTTATCTTGTTTCAGAATCTGTTAGATATGCCATGGAGTACATGCCAAATCCTCGTGATGGCAATCATAGTTCAACTCAAGCACCATTTTTAGTTGAAAATGGTGATGATGTGTACGAGCGCTCTATTATTGAGGGTAAAAATATTAAGTTAACAGGGGTACAATGGAGACAAATTCGTAGATGGATACTTTTTAGATTAGAAATACCGAAACTAGATGAGTACTACAGGTGCTTGATTCTCATATTCACTTTTGAATAAAAAATTATATATATTACCTTTTATATTTATATTTTATTCTGTTTAAATGATTACCAGTTTGTATCGATCTTCTTTGGAAACTACTATCCATGGGAATGGAAGAGGTATCAAACTTGCAGAAGTAGTAGTACAATCTGAATTCATTGACTGGTTGCACAAAAAGGTGTGTATATAATTAAAATTATAATATACAAGTAACTTTTGTTAATTACATTGCATATTATTGTTTTACCAGTTAATTGAAGAAAAATGTATGAAGGACGAACTTTGGCGATACGTAAGTGGACCAAGGTGGCAAGCTAAAACATATAATAAGTACAGGGTCAATGGTTATATTTTCTCTCCCCAGAGTTATGACGACAAGGTTGCGACACAAGATAGCGGTGTGTGCATGGATGCAATCACCACATTTAGGGCAAGTGCAAAAGACACGAACCTCCAGGATGATGATACTACTTGGTATGGAATTATCAAAGAGATCATAGAGGTGGATTATTATGAGTTCCAACATGTTATTTTCTATTGCGAGTGGGCAAATGTTGGAGACAAGACCAATGGTTGTAAGTTATGTCCGGACTCTAACTTGTTGATGGTGAATTTAAAAAAGTTAAAGAGCACCGATGGGGAGTATGATGAGCCAGCAATTTTGTCATTTGAAGCGAGTCAAGTTTTTTATGTAAGAGACATCCAAAATCCAGATTGGTATGTTGTTCTACGTTCTCCGAAGCGTATGACTGATGAGGTTGATGTGCTTGTCGTACCAGAAAAGTTCCAATCATGTATTGTGGAGCAACCTCACTTGGCTCCACTACTAAAATGTGTTGAAAATAAATGATTATAATTTTTGTTAAAGATTACTACTCTTTTGGATATTGTTTGACTCTTTTTTTAATATATGGTGAATTTAAATTTTCATATACATGTAATTCTTTTGGGCTCAAATTAGTTTGTTGTTTTTACTTTTTTAGGTTGTTAATATGAAGCATTGTGTTTTGTTTGATTGGCTATTTGTTAATGATGCAATTGGAGTACAGGATGTCATCCAATCATACTGCACCCTTAGGTACTGAAGAAAGTCAAGAGCCACAAGGTGCCCCACCATCCAATGGCAGAAAATATTTAATCCATATTGAAGCAAATGGATCAGTTAAAGGCACAAATGAAGCAAAATAGAGTTCTACATGTGGAAAACTGATTCGAGCTCACATCCCAATTGGTTATGATGATTGGAGGCACGTAGATAAGGTGTACAAAGTGCTCTTTGGACATCACTGATGGTAAATGGCTACTACTTAATGTCTTATTTTTTTACTTGTTTACATGTATTTTGAGAGTTTATGTAATTTATTGACTTGTTCATTTGCTTAAACACTTCCTTATTTACCATGTTGTTGTTGTACCAGAAAGAGTTTGATTTTAATATTGAACCCGTACTTGTTCGGCCAATGTTGGAACCGAGATTTCCACAATTTTTTCGGACAGAAAAGTATCACCTCCGACGCACAATCAAGGACAAACAAGGAATATACTTACCCATAAATATAGCATTGAATCAATGTCCTGATGACATTGATAAAATCTGGTGGGAGCAGTTCATTGCCAATGAGTACACTCCAAAGAAGATTGAACAATGCAAGAAAAATGCTGAAAGCAAGGCCTTAGCAAAAATCACCCACACTCTTGGAAGGAAAAGCTACAGCAGAGTGTATGAAGAATTGGTGTGTATCAATTCTCTCCATTATTTATAGATAAAATCATGGTCATTATATAAATCTTAGTAATCATTATTTGTACTTGTAGAAGGAAGAAAACCCAGGGGTGCCAACTACACGAACAACAGCATGGAAGAGAGCCCATGTAAAGAAGACTACTGGGGAAGTGCTTCCATGCGCCATGGAGAAATATGTAAGTTCAAGAATATCTAGTGTTTTTGAATTTATAGTTGATCATTTTCTAGTGTTATGACTTTCACCGTTCTGAGCTATTTAGAAGATTTTGATTAGTTTATATTTGTGAAAGCTTACCTGGTCATCTTATGACTGATGAGTTTTTTCTTATAATATTTCAAATTACAGAAAGAAGTAGAGGCAGCAGAAAAAAGACAAAGACTAGCTGCAAGTGCAAGTGGTCATGATGGTGTAACAGGAATAGAAGATTTTGAGAAAGACCCAATTGCTGAAACGTTTGGAGCTGATACAAAGAGTCGTTGTCGAGCAATTAGCTCTACCTTCTCGGCAAAGCAAGTAAAAATTGGACAAGCAGCAAAGGCAATCGCCAACCAAAATTCCAATACGACAGTTTTTCAAAGGTTGGACAAACTTGAGAACCTTATGATAGACATGTATTCGATTGTCAAGACTTCACGGCAGCCTCAAAATCCAGTTGTAAATCCATGTAGTACGCCAAGGACAGAAGATGCCTCTACTAATGTGCATATCACTCAAGAAAACTTGAGGCCTATTTTTGATAACCATACAAGCCATGATGTCCCAATTAACAATAACGGACCATCTCTTGGAGGGAAAAATATGTGGTTTTACTTGGACAGGCACTAGAGGATGTAGCTAAGGGTTATATAGGATATCAAAGGACTTGCCATGGGAGAGACGTGCAAGATGACGAAAAGGTTGTTTGGGTGCAGAAGTATTAAAACCAGAAGCTCCAATTTATGATGGCCCACAAAATGGACACTCTCACCTTTGTGAACTAGCTGACGGGGGTTTCACAATTTGGGCCACCAACCGGATCCGTTATTTATAAAGTATTATGATTATCTTTATCTCATAACTGTAGTTGGAACTTATTGACTTTTGTGTTGTTGAACCTATTTAATTTTGCGGTTAATTTTCTGTAGTTGAACTTTCCAGAAATGCTTTGTTTCCAAGTATACACTACTCCCTTGAGTTTTTCTTTATTTAGCCTCTTTCTAAGATTTTAAGATGTGACTGCTCATTTATCTAAATACATTAGTATGGTTTAATTTATTATAGCGTCGAAAGTTGTACACGATCTCTTAATGCCAGGGAAGAGGGTGCTTCTTCACTTGGTGTAAGTGTTTTCTTAATATCTGGCTCGATTGTAGGTTTTACACCATTTTGTCTTGGAAGCTAAATCTTTGAAGTAAGTTTTGCAACTTTTATGTTTTATGTTTAGATGTATATTTTATCTTTTAATGATATTTTTTCTAACTGTGAAGTTTCTGTTACAGTAAGTTTGGAAAATGATGGAAGTTCAATTGTAATTAAACAGGTATATATCTTGTCTATTAGCAAGTTTCTTGCTTAAAGATGTTTTACATGTGTTCTCCTTATTTGAGCTCTGCAGCCGTTGGACGTTATATTATCTCAAGATCATAAACAAATTGTTGCTTTGTTGGAGTATGTACGATACAGTTTTCTACCTAAAATCCAGCTGTGCTCGATAAAAGTTCTGAGTATTCTGAGGTATTTATATTATCTAGTGTCCTGATCGTGCTGCGTCAATTTTTTTTTAAAACTTTTTTCTTTTCTGATGTCATGTTAGTTCCTAAACTCCAAGCGAATCTTGTTTATGCCAAGCTTACAAATATTGACACTGATAATATAACTGTTAACAGTTCTAGGATGGTTGGACTGGTACAGTTATTGTTGAAATTAAATGCAGCGAAAGGTTTGGGATTTTGCCAATTGTTTGGAGTCTCGGTTTGATGAATTTCAGGTTATAGAGAACACGAAAGGTGATACCGGTGTTCTAATATTGCAGGTTTGTTTAGGTTACATTATTCTTTTTCTTCTCTCCCTGCAACTTCGTATTGTATTTTTGCCTGAAGACCTTAATTTTTCTTTTGTCTAGCTTCTTCTTGATAATGTTAGTCGACCAGCACCAAATATCACTCATTTACTTCTCAAATATGATGTGGATAGTTCCGTGGAACGTACAATCCTGCAGCCAAAAGTCCATTATAGGTTTGGAAACATTCTTCTTATGTTAAATTGTGTGATCATTGAAATACTAAGTTTGAACGTCCTGTGCAGTTGCCTGAAGGTTATTCTTGATAAGCTGGAAAAGCTTTTAAAGCCAGAGATAAATTATTTATTATATGAGTTTGCTTTTCAGGTTAGTTAACTCTTTGTATAAACTAATAAACTTTTGCATATGGATACTAAATATTTTCCCCCTTTTGTAGCTTTTCTATGAGCTGTGCTTGGATCCATTGACTTCTGGGCCTACAATGGATTTTCTGAGCACGAAAAAATATTATTTTTTTGTTCAGGTTCATCTTCTTGTGCTGAACAAGATGCCCTTGATGATTTGTCATGTAGACTTTTCTTCTTTCACATTTTGGTTACTTTTTATGGCTTATTATTGCAGCACATAGAAGGATTTTGCTTTGGTCCACTTCTTAAAAGGAGTAACAATCAAGCTTTTCGCATTAGTACACTCCATCAGGTATACAACTTGTTCTAAGCCTCGAGTCTTTCTTTATTCTGTAATTCTTCTTTCACAGAGTGATCGAGTACATTTTTGAGTCCTCTGGTTCCTTGTTGAAATGTGAAATGGGTCTTATAGCTGGGACTCTTGAAATATGTAAGGTGGCAGAGCTGTGGTATCAGGATACATAATAAGCTTTCAGAGTAAATCTCTAAAGCAAAGCCAAGCCTAACCTTATCCATGGCCAAACCCCTTTGCTGCCACTGCTTGCATTCCAATGCCAAGCCAACCCAGGCTAAGATACTCACATTCACTCACTTACTAAATCTCTGACATCCAAAGCTAAGGCTAACGCGACCCTCACAAATCTGATACATACCTCAACTCCTCTGATACCAAAACCCACATAACCCCTAATACCCATTGACCTATCTGTTACTTCACTAAACAGATCCTACTTGAACTAACACAAGCCACTAATCTAAATATACTAACCTAACTGACCCAATTTGTAACCCCTAGGATACTCTAACATCACCAAGACACTAACTCAATATCCCAAACTCTGAACTCTCAAGTAATCTCTAAGACACTATACTAACATTCTAATTCTCTTTACAATCCATGTCTAGCCCGACCCCAAGTGACACATGAACCTAAAGCCAACTGATACACAGTCAGTTCCCAACCTCTGATACTCAAAACCTAAGTACTGATACTAACCACAGACCCAAGCCTAGATCCAAAAACTCTGATTCATAGTGTTCTGCTGCTGCTCACAAAGCCAATAGCCAATGAGGCTCCGCCAGAATACAAGCCCCAAAAGTTGTACAGGAAGCTTTACATACCTGTAAAGGAATACCCTTGTTATAACTTCATTGGCCTCATTATTGGTCCTCACGGGTGCACACATAAGAGACTGGAGAAAAAAACAGAGGCTCGAATCATATTGCGTGGTAAAGGTTCCTGCAAGTTAGACAGAGCCAAGAAATACTAGAATGTCAAAGCTATGGAGGACGAGGACTTGCATGTCTACATTGAGGCAGATAACCAGGAGTCAATGGATGTTGTAGTGGAGATGGTTGAGAAGTTACTGGTTCCAGTGGAAGAAGCAACAAACAAACACAAACAAGCCCAGCTAAGGGCGCTGGGTGAACTAAATTCAATACGCAGAGAGGAAACTCCTCTGCTTGTAAGCAATGTCGCCTCTGCTTGCTCTACAGTCTCCACCTCCGAAGATCGCAATCATGGTGGAGTCTCCTCGTTTGGTGGTCCGGTGCCTCCTAGACCCACTCATCCATGGACGGGCAGAACAACATTGCGTGCTTTAACATCATGCAGTGGAAAGGCTCAGAACATTGATGAATCTAAACTATTTGTTTGCTTCCTTCCTCGGTCAGTGGATAATAATAGGTTATGTGGGCTATTTGTACCTTTCGGACCCCTTTGTGAAGCAGTTGTGGTCATGGACAAGATCACAGGTTCAATCAAAGGATACGGCTTTGTAAAGTATACTAGTCCTAGGTTTTCTGCAGAGGCTGTGACCAGGATGAACGGGTACCTGATTATGGGAAAGTATTACTTGTTCGAGTTGCAAGATGCCCCCCATCTGCAGCCAATGTCGCGAGGAAAACAAGGGGACCCCAAAGCGCCAGCCATCTGCAGGGTTATCATGATCCTGTATCTGTTCCCCAAGTGCATGCTAGCTTGTTTCCTGCAGGTGCCGGGTAAGAGATGTAGTCATGTTCCTTCTACTAGCTTCTAGGGATGTAGGACATCAGAAAATATGTGCATGTGTGCCTTATTATGTATGCACACTTGTTAGTGCCATTACATGATATATTCACTTGATTTTCTAAAATCATGACATGAAAGCTTCACTTGATCTTCTATATAATCTTGTAAGTAAAAGTGCTGCCTTTCTGGTTATAGGTCATTCAAAAGATCCTTATCATATGGAAACATTCCATGTGAAAGCAACACACCTTGTCTATGATAATGTTGGGGAGAGAGAACCTTGTAGCTCAATATTGCCTTCAAAATGGCATATAGCCAATGATGCCAGGGGTCTGTTTTGCCAGAGAATTCAACTTGTGAAATGAGATCCAGGTCAGTGTTTACAGTTTAGCCATATTTGATACATTATGAGTCTCTCTTTTTACGAATTATTTTGCATGAAAATCCATGATTAACATGAAGTGTAGTAACATAAATTGGCATCCTTTTTGGTGTTCTTTTACCTTTTCTTTGTTTTTCTAGCTCTTCATTGTCTGGACTTATGGCCCTTTTATCTTTTCAAATAGCTTCTAGAAAGCAAGTTGCACAACATTAAATCTTTCAATATCTTGTTAAATTCTCACCTTCAGTTACCATGGCTAGCATTTGTCCTTCTAAGTTGTGCCATTCACACCTTTTTTTGTTCAATCAAACATTGTATCTTTGTTATTATTCAATTAAATGTTATGTTCTTAGTATAGTTTTGTGATGTAGTCTTGTGTAAATGTTTAAAGTATTTCTTTCCGTTATATATTTAACTGAAATTTTTAGTTGTTTTTTTACAGGTTCAACCCTATATATAATGTCTCCCAGAGATGGAGGGCATAATTATTTCAAGGAACTTAGGCTTGATCTATTAAATTGTACAGATTTTCTGGAATCTGATTGGATTTCATCTTCCGAGAACTCATGTGAAGATGAATGTTGTGAAAGGTGAATATTCTTGTCTTAATATTTTTGGTGAATGAATAATTATGTTACATTCAATCCAATCCTGTTGTTGACTAGTTCATACTACAGGCAAAATCAAAAGCCTATTTATATGATTTTTTTTACACATTAACTTGAGCTAAGATGATACATCTTATTGTATTTGTGCTAGAAATGTCAGTTGGTGTCACATTCATCATAACTGTATCTCCCTTAACTCTTTCTCATGTAGTCATGCTTCAGTATTCGACTTGAGACAAGGGCGTAGAGGCCCGGTTCAAGAAAATCAGGATACATATTAGCAAGTTTGAATGTGTGAAGTTATAACCATAAAGGCAGAGCTGTGGTATCAGGAGGGTAATGTATCACCAATAAGGTGGCAGAGCTGTGGTATCAGGATACATAATAGGCTTTCCTTGTCTGTGTAAAATCAAGTTTACCAATGTATTTCCATGTATTATAGCGATCATACTGACAAAACCGATATCGTTTCTTATATTAGGATCAGGAGCACAAATTTAGTGAACCAAATTTGAAATTTTCATCATACATTGATGAACTTAATTTTAGAGGTATATTAACAAAGAACTCCAATCTTTAATTGTTGTTGATCTTATCCACTTTTTCTGCAGAAGAAACCACTGCCTTCTCCGTCTCCTCCACCAATCTACAATGACTTGCGTATGAGGGTTAATACAAGGGATTTTAGGCTTCGGAGAAAACTTTCTGATCGTAGGCAGAAGATTATATCACATTTGATTCAGACAGACCCTATATTTGAGGCTCCGCCAGAATAAGAGCCCCAAAAGTTGTACAGGAAGCTTTACATACCTGTAAAGGAATACCCTTGTTATAACTTCATTGGCCTCATTATTGGTCCTCACGGGTGCACACATAAGAGACTGAAGAAAGAAACAGAGGCTCGAATCATATTGCGTGGTAAAGGTTCCTGTAAGTTAGACAGAGCCAAGAAATACTAGAATGTCAAAGCTGTGGAGGATGAGGACTTGCATGTCTACATTGAGGCAGATAAGCAGGAGTCAATGGATGTTGTGGTGGAGATGGTTGAGAAGCTACTGGTTCCAGTGGAAGAAGCAACAAACAAACACAAACAAGCCCAACTAAGGGCACGGGATGAACTAAATTCAACACGCAGAGAGGAAACTCCTCTGCTTGTAAGCAATGTCGCCTCTGCTTGCTCTACAGTCTCCACCTCCGAAGATCGCAATCATGGTGGAGTCTCCTCGTTTGGTGGTCCGGTGCCTCCTAGACCCACTCATCCATGGACGGGCAGAACAACATTGCGTGCTTTAACATCATGCAGTGGAAAGGCTCAGAACATTGATGAATCTAAACTATTTGTTTGCTTCCTTCCTTGGTCAGTGGATAATAATAGGTTATGTGGGCTATTTGTACCTTTCGGACCCCTTTGTGAAGCAGTTGTGGTCATGGACAAGATCACAGGTTCAATCAAAGGATACGGCTTTGTAAAGTATACTAGTCCTAGGTTTTCTGCAGAGGCTGTGACCAGGATGAACGGGTACCTGATTATAGGAAAGTATTACTTGTTCGAGTTGCAAGATGCCCCCCATCTGCAGCCAATGTCGCGAGGAAAACAAGGGGACCCCAAAGCGCCAGCCATCTGCAGGGTTATCATGATCCTGTATCTATTTCCCAAGTGCATGCTAGCTTGTTTCCTGCAGGTGCCGGGTAAGAGATGTAGTCATGTTCCTTCTACTAGCTTCTAGGGATGTAGGACATCAGAAAATATGTGCATTTGTGCCTTATTATGTATGCACACTTGTTAGTGCCATTACATGATATATTCACTTGATTTTCTAAAATCATGACATAAAAGCTTCACTTGATCTTCTATATAATCTTGTAAGTAAAAGTGCTGCCTTTCTGGTTATAGGTCATTCAAAAGATCCTTATCATATGGAAACATTCCATGTGAAAGCAACACACCTTGTCTATGATAATGTTGGGGAGAGAGAACCTTGTAGCTCAATATTGCCTTCAAAATGACATATAGCCAATGATGCCAGGGGTCTGTTTTGCCAGAGAATTCAACTTGTGAAATGAGATCCAGGTCAGTGTTTACAGTTTAGCCATATTTGATACATTATGAGTCTCTCTTTTTACGAATTATTTTGCATGAAAATCCATGATTAACATGAAGTGTAGTAACATAAATTGGCATCCTTTTTGGTGTTCTTTTACCTTTTCTTTGTTTTTCTAGCTCTTCATTGTCTGGACTTATGGCCCTTTTATCTTTTCAAATAGCTTCTAGAAAGCAAGTTGCACAACATTAAATCTTTCAATATCTTGTTAAATTCTCACCTTCAGTTACCATGGCTAGCATTTGTCCTTCTAAGTTGTGCCATTCACACCTTTTTTTGTTCAATCAAACATTGTATCCTTGTTATTATTCAATTAAATGTTATATTCTTAGTATAGTTTTGTGATGTAGTCTTGTGTAAATGTTTAAAGTATTTCTTTCCGTTATATATTTAACTGAAATTTTTAGTTGTTTTTTTACAGGTTCAACCCTATATATAATGTCTCCCAGAGATGGAGGGCATAATTATTTCAAGGAACTTAGGCTTGATCTATTAAATTGTTCAGATTTTCTGGAATCTGATTGGATTTCATCTTCCGGGAACTCATGTGAAGATGAATGTTGTGAAAGGTGAATATTCTTGTCTTAATATTTTTGGTGAATGAATAATTATGTTACATTCAATCCAATCCTGTTGTTGACTAGTGCATACTATAGGCAAAATCAAAAGCCTATTTATATAATTTTTTTACACATTAACTTGAGCTAAGATGATACATCTTATTGTATTTGTGCTAGAAATGTCAGTTGGTGTCACATTCATCATTCCCTCAACTCTTTCTCATGTAGTCATGTTTCTTCTACTAGCTTCCAGGAATGTAGCTAGGACAGCAGAAAATATGTGCATCTGTGCCTTATTTAGGTATGCATACTTGTAGTGCCATTACATGATATATATATTTTCACTTGACTTTCTACAATCATGACATGAAAGCTTCACTTGATTTCTATATAATCTTGTAAGTAAAATGTTGCTTCTGGTTACAGGTCATTCAAAAGATCCATATCGATGGAAACATTCTATGTGAAAGCAACACACCTGTCTGCGATAATGTTGGGGAGAGAGAATCTAGCTTTGTAGCTCAACATTGCCTTCTTATAGCTGAAGTTCAACCTATAAATATTTGATGTATTGAACATCATGTTGGTGATTTCTAATTTTTTTCCATATTGATTTATTGTTTGTACAAATAATGTTGGATAAATATATCCTTCTGTACAGAGAGAATTTGTGTAACGCTGGATTTTTTACTGCATTTGCTCAAGTAATAAAATGAGTTTGAGTGTATTTTTTTTTCTTTATGTATATATATCGAGAGGTTATGGTTTGCATGTATCAACATTCTCTCTATATTTTTTTTGTAAAAATATTATAATTTGTAACGGTTATTTCTATGACATCATTTGAAAATAAGTGTTACAAATTAGTAAAATCGACAATTTGTAATGGTTAAATCCGTCATAAAGTTTTTAGCTACCACGGTTTAACCGTTACAAAAAATTGTATCATAACGGTAATTAGTGTTACAAAGTTTTATGTCGTCACGATTTAAAATGTTACAAAATTAGAATTTGTAACGATTATTATTGTGACAAAAACTTAATTTAATCACGGTTATTACTGTGACATAAATCGTTACAAAAATTTGTTTTTGTCACGGTTATTACTGTGACAAAACAATGTTACAAAAATTGTAACACCTGATTAGTCACGGTAATTACCGTGACAAAAAATATTGGTCACGGTAATAACTGTTGGTAATCGTCTGTTTTGGTGTAGTGATTCTGGATGAGACCGAGATTGTACTTTCTCCTTCTATTGCTCAGGAGGTGTTAGTTGCCTCACCGGAGAATTTGCCCCCATCTCCTATCCTTCAGGAGAGGACTGCAGTTCAAACGAAGATTGAGGGCCTTTATTTGCCTCCCGGAGTGGTACCCCACGCCATTCCTGATAGAGCTCATATTTACAGACTTCTTCAGGATGTGCAGGAGGTGCAGAGACTTCAGGTCGAGCTTATGAGAGAGCAGAGTCTCAGTTTTCAACTGTTATGGGATTACATGCATTCGAGAGAGGAGCCTAGTCCCAAGAGAGCGAGGAGCAATTTTTACCCAGAGCCTCAGGAGTACCCAGGTTTTCAGCCTAGATCAGTCTATCCAGTTCAGATTCCTGTCCAGCAGAGACCAGCTGAGCGAGTGTCTACCTGTGCCTTCTGTAAGAAGCTTGGGCACGTATGGAAGGACTATAGGAAGAGACTAGGATTATGCCTATTTTGTGGGTCCGCTGCACACAAGATACGAGACTGGCCTACTACACTTGCCCCTAGTCGAAGCCTACCTCCAGGAGAGAGTTCCAGCTACCAGACCTAGTAGAGGTGAGTTCTTGACCCATACCTTATCCTATCTTGATGATTACTGTACCCTACCATAATGTTTGTATGCTTGATACCGTATGGCTACTTTTGATCTAGTATGACCTTAGTAGCTAGACGAGACTCCAGACTGATTACCTGCCATAACCCTGTATGATTTCTTTTCAACTACATGATTTAGATAAGCTTTTTTAAGACCATGATTGTTGGGGATTTTACCTAGAAGGGTAGGATCATTTTAATTTTGAGGACGAAATTATTTTAAGGAGGGTAGACTTGTAACACCCACTTTTTAAAATTAGGGTATTTTAGTCATTTTAGTCAGTTTAGTCATTTTGTGATTTTCTAGAAATTATTGACTTGTGTTTGATTTAGCTTTTGATTTAACTTTAGAAAATCCACATTAGAGACTAACCATGACATATGAGGATCATCTAGCCATTTAGAATTTATTTTGTACTTGGTTTAATTTAGAAGGCCATTTGACCATTTTTAAGCTATTTAATTAATTGGCCTTTTTAGCCTTTTTGTTATTGGGCTTAAACTCAACTTAGATAGAGAAGAGGGGCCCATGAACCAACCCTAACCCTAGTAGGACTTGTATGGCCGGCCAAAACAGGAAACCCCCTCCCCTCTATATAAGCATTATATTAGTATGGACACCCCCTTTACAAAACCCTAGTTTCCAGCTCTCCAAAACCCTAACTTTTTCATTCGACCTCCGTTTCATCTCAAACGAAGTACGTTGTGATTATGGGAAGGAGAAGAATTTGCTGGAGCATTGCTAGCAAGGAGTTGGAGGCGTTTGCTCGGTGGAAACTGGTCGTCTCATCGATCGAGGAGTCAGTTTCTTTGATACTTCAACTCTCAATAGGTAAACACCCAAACACCAAAGTTTCTTCTAATTTTTTGTCATAATAGCATGCATCTAGGTACCCTAGACCCACCCATGAAGTTTGGTTAAGTTTTGTGTCCGTTTGATAGGTGTGTCGGACACGTTTCGGATTAGGGTTAAACGTGTTCGATGATTTGTCTCTTAGAAATCATTTCTGTTATTATTGCAATCTAATTGCATGTTTTGATAGCCCTAGATGTAGGGATTCCCAAACCCTAGGTTCTAGCTAGAATCGACACATTTTCGTGTCCAAAACTGGACACACACGCGCAGTACGAGGACCGCGCGCGTGTCTTGCTGCTGTCGTGTCCGTTCTCGCTGGACAGGGCGACTCGACGCATGAAAATCAATTTGTGGGTAGGGGCCATGACTGACATGGTGCTTGTAAATTTTGGTGGGGTTTCGTGGAGAATCGAAGGAGAAATCGACGTGGTATCGATTTCGGCCTGTAGCGCGCGCGTGAGATTGCGGCGTCTGATACGCACGTCGTGCGACTCGAACACGTGTCGAGAGTCCAGTGCAGACACATGGACGTGTAGCCCTATAGGTGGGCTACGTGTACGAGCAACCACATGTCCTAACTCGATCTGTGTCGAGCCCTAGGTCGCGTGATACGCGTGCACGAGGACTGGGTTCCAGTCTTGACAAACACGTATCCAGGACACTTCGTGTCCTATTTTCTTAGACACAATGACACCTGAACCTTATGTTCCAACACGTGACACTTTACCAACCATTGGTTTCGAACATCATTAGGTTTTTTGACATTTTAGATCATGTTAGGCTTTGATTGGGTATCGGGTTCCAGGTTTTCCTATTTTTCAGTTTTCTGTTATTTTGTTCAGTTTTAATTCGATGTTAAATCCTGCATAGACTCAACCTACAGACCCTATTAAACCTATCTAGGAGATTACATGTTAGTATGCATCATGTATAGGCTGTGATCGAATTTGGGTTGGCATATAGTATCGAGTTTTCTTTAAAATTCAGTTTTTTATGTTTCAGAAATTGAACCTTTGTCCCAGTTCATTTTTCAATATAAAACCTGTACAGAACCAACCTACAAATCCTAGATGACCTCATCTATATGATACCTATTAGTTTACTTGATGGGAGAGGCTGTGGTCGAGATTGGTATTTGACATAGAGTGTTAGAGTGAGTATCCATATAGGTTATCAATAGGAATAGGTATTTTTCCTAACTGATATTGAATGAATGGGTTGATTTTGATTAGATTGAGCTCAATTAAATGCTGAGTTCAGTTTTAGTGCTGTTTAATTAGGATAGGGTTAATGCCAAGATAGTTTACTATTAGTTAGTTTTGTTAAGTTGAGGTTTGTTAGGAAGGGTTGGTTGATAGTTAAAGTAGAGATTTGGTTTTAGATGTATACATGTATTGTGTATCAATATAGGGTAGCATGCCTATAGCTGATTTTAGACTGATTTAGGATTAATTTTAGTTCAATGCTAAAAGACCAAGTCTAGTTAATTGTTAGTTAGGATTTGGTTAAGTCTAGTTAAAAGTTTAATTGATTAGTTAGGACTGTTTGTTAGAGTTAAAATAGAGTTTAGCATTGAGATTTCCTATTTTCTAAAACTAGAATTTTCCTAAGAAATACCAAATACCAAGACTAGAGTCTTGGTATATGCTAGTCTAAAGTATAGATATTAGATTAGGGTATTATGAGTTAAGTATTGGAAATTATATTGGATGTTAGGATTAGGTTTCTTGGACCTAAAATAACACAAACACATACCCAAAATCAACTCTAGGACTAGTATTGACCTAAAAATTGACTTATAGACCAGTTGACTAAACTTTGACCTAGTTGACTAGTTTGGTTGACCAAAGTTGACCTAAGGTTGACTTTGACTTAGATTGACCCAAATCATGTAGAATTTGCATTAAAGGTATTCCTTATGATATTTTAGACTGTATTATGACATGTGGTTGTTTTAAATAGGATCTTATTACTCCAGTCCAGTCACTTTTTATCATCAGCAGTTCGGATTGCCAGGCGAGTACATTCTCTGATCTTTTCATGCTTCTTTGGATATGTACTCTTGTTATAGACTAGTATACTTGATGCTGACACGACGTTCACACGGATCAGTACCCTCTAGATCTTTTCATGCGATGTTATCCCCTCGGATACATCGGGTATGTCATGTTCATGTACTTTATCATGGTCATCATGTACTCCATGTATTCACATTTATCCATGTGCACTCATATGTTATTCATGTACACTCATGACCATATGAGCTCCATGTATACAGTAGTTGTTATCTATGTGCAATAACATAACATGCTTTGATCCTTGTGTATTGGTTGGGGGCAGGGAGAGTGTAGTTGGTTATGTGATCATTATCCCCAGTAGTTATCCATGTGCATTCCATAGCTGTATCCATGTGCAACCCAAGCTGTTTACATAACCAATTCATGCTCTGATTCACGTAGAAGGTTATATTCTTTATTTATCATATTATATCTCCGTTATATCTTCTCTCTTGTTGATTTCTCTTTACAGCAATTCATGTATAGTTTTCTATAGCTTGCTTTATATGTCCATTCCTGATATGAACTGTTGTGAGAGATATGTGCTCGTTCCGTCCTGACTGGGCATGTTGAAAATTTTACAGGTGATGATGAGGAGTACTGTCCTACTTATTATGGCATTGGCTTAGATGACACTGGCGACGTGGACCCACAGGAGGTTCCCACAGTCGCTAAGGACTTGCCTATAGTCTAGCTGAGACTTAGTACTTTATTTGTATTTCCGTTGAGACTTTATGAGTTGTACTTTTGTACTTGAGATTTATTCTGGTGGTTTACACCTAGACTTTCATCTGTGACTCTCTTGTGATTCTTTCTCCTATCCCATCTTAGTATTGTGATTGAGGTACTTACTATTACTCTCAATTCGGAGTTTATTTTAGACTGTATTAGATACTGTGACTCAGGACAGCGTTCTACCGCCGACACTGCGGCGTAGGCTGGGCGTTCGTTACTTCTCGTACCCTTACACTGGGTGCGGGTCGTGACACGTTTTTAGTGGTGGCCCATGCAGGTCACAATCACAACTAGTATGATTCGTAGTGGTACTCGAACTAGAGTATCATTTCAACCTACAATAGGATGTAGGATGTAAGTTAAGGTACTCAATCACATTTGGAAAACTCTTATCAATTCTTGCTGTTAATTGTCTTTTTTTTTTAAAACAATTGTCCTCCTTTGATGATTTTGCTTCTTTTTCAATAATTGATTCCTTGTTCGATCTGTCTTCAAGATAGTTATGGAGACACGATTTTATCCCTCCGGTCCATGCAGGACCAGATTCGCATTAGTGCGATGTCGTGATAGTACGACAATTTAGTTGTACTACCACGAGCCTGCTATAGAGTATAGGAAGTAAGGTGTTAGAATGAGGGAATACTCAATCACTATTAGAATTTCCTGAGAGATTCCTGGGACGACCCTTGAGAATCTCATTTTGAGCTTCGATTTAAATTCCCTTTCCCTTATTTCTTGCATCTTATTTGAACTCGTTTCACCAATACCCTTACCTTCTTGTGCTTAATAATGGTTAGGAAGATGGCTACACCGCTATATACTCATTGGTCAAACATATGGCTAGAAGGATTGCATTAAGAAATTGGAATACACGGAGAGTTTGATTAAGTTATAAGGGCATTTTTTTAGATGGATGATTTAATGATTAGTAGTTGTAACTTGGGAAATTTATCTTGAAGATTCTAAGTAGTAATCACCAGAGGATTATAAAATTATATTTTGATACTGGAGAAAAATAGTTAGAATCTATATAAATCGATTTCAGGAAATTGATGTGATTCATGAATTACTGGTTTTGATTATACATCCTTGAACTTATATAGATTGGTTTGATAATGAAAAAAAAAGAGGGAGGTGGCAGTATGAACTATTAAATTGAGTCGTACAAGTTGCGATATATATGATTTATCAATTTCAATTTAAGTGGAAGCAATGATATTAAAATTTTGGTTTAAAAGATTGGGAAGATATAAAAACGATGTTTGTGGAAAAAAAATCTCAAATTTGGAATCGTATCAATTGATTGAAGATTTAAGAATTTATTTAAATTTTGGTTTCAGATGTAGTGATTATGTTTCAATGACTTAGAAAGAGAGATTATGGTTGATAAGTACGTTAAAATACTGAGCTATAAATGCTAGATTGCCGTGATATGCTGAGTGTCTAAATTGAGGATTATTTGAGACGATAAGGAATTTTTTTGGTCATGAAGTGATATACAATTTTATGGATTCATGATTCATTAACTCTGGAGTTTAAAGTTGGATTGAAATGTTAAATTTTGGAAGGATTAGTAGTAACGTGATAAAAGTTACTATGTGATTTATGAAAAGGATTTAAATGTTAGTCGTGATTAGATTGGATGGCTTAGAGTGAATACAAATTGAGGTAGTTATTTTGAAATTTCTTTTTAAAGGAATGTAATGGTAGGCCACCAAGGTAACCTTAATGAGATAGAAGTGTTCGACACTAATTGCCATATCACTCATGACTATGATAGTGGTATATACTCAAGTGTTGTTAGTCGTCTGCCAAAGTATGGGACTGTATCTCAATCTTGACTTACTCAACCTTTCCTCAAATCTAGATCCTTATTGTGACCTTCTAACCGTTTGTATTTGATCGTTCCTT
The DNA here is from genome assembly GCA_029216955.1 of Iris pallida. Classification (NCBI taxonomy): domain Eukaryota; kingdom Viridiplantae; phylum Streptophyta; class Magnoliopsida; order Asparagales; family Iridaceae; genus Iris; species Iris pallida. The sequence goes on from JANAVB010030819.1 coordinate 140,436, forward strand.
AACAATATTCGCCTTTAGAACTGTCCCTAAATTATTTTACTGGATTCTTAATTAAATTTATTTCATGCTTCAACTTGATTTCCTTTATTCTTGTATTGGTTGTCACCTCTTGAACCCTTACCATGATACTAAATTACTTTCTGACTTAAATTCGAGATCCAACCATGACTCAATTCTTTCGACCCGACATGGGATGGTGTTCTTCTTGTTCCTTAAATGCTTAACGTTGTACCTTATCTTGATTGCTTGACCAGCTTAGTTAAGGATCTTGGACTATTTTTTTCTTCTTTATCATTACCTCCCTTACTTATACTTGACTACCTTATGTTGCTAATTTAGCCTAGTTTTGCAAGCTTATCTCTTTTCGAGCTTGATCATGACATATTTTATTGGGTCGACCCACTAACATATTGTCTAATCAGAACCGGTGTATGATGGTCAGATCAACCTAGTGCACTTTGGTTCGCTTTCATATATTACTCTACGTGGATGAGACTCTAGGGCATCTGTCTCATCCACGACAGTTTGACAATTCTCCTTGAACTATTTTCGTCGTCTATGAACCACGTATTGTAATCAATAGTATCGTCTTTGAACTCTTTTGATTTTGTCTTTCACATATTTCAGAAAGACAAGGCACTGTACTTAATAGGTCAACCCAGAGTATCACGTTTCGCTTCCTTATCAAAATGAGGATAGGTGGCTTATTCCCATAATCTCGCAGTATTCTTTAGGATTTCAATAGTGTTGAATTCTAAACCCTTAATCGCGACCAGTCGACTTGGTCATTCTCCTTATCATCCAATGTTTGGAACCTTATTCAATTGAATTAATTCAATTATGACATGGATTTCAAATCTTGGATACTCGTGGCCAGACTTCAATGACCTCGTTTTCCATCTTGCCAAACCTCGATTCATCCTGTAATTGATCAACTTAGATCATATCGAGACTAAATTTCTTATAGATATATATATAGTGTGCTTGGATTTCAGTGTTATTGACAGTCATGCTTTAAACTTTCGATTTTGATCATCTTTAGAATAGTAATGCTTTATGGTTAATTTCAGTTGTTTTTTTTATCACCAGTATTTGTGTAGGACGACAGACTGCCTTACAGCCCGATGATTTATTATTATTTTTCTTATCTTTTCCAGAATGGCACCCATGACTAGAGTTTGTCCCCAGTGGACAGCTGTAATTCCGGATGAGACCGAGATTGTACTTTCTCCTTCTATTGCTCAGGAGGTGTTAGTAGCCTCACCGGAGAATTTGCCCCCATCTCCTATCCTTCAGGAGAGGACTGCAGTTCAGCCGAAGATTGAGGGCCTTCATTTGCCTCCCGGAGTGGTACCCCACGCCATTCCTGATAGAGCTCAAATTTACAGACTTCTTCAGGATGTGCAGGAGGTGCAGAGACTTCAGGTCGAGCTTATGAGAGAGCAGAGTCTCAGTTTTCAACTGTTATGGGATTACATGCATTCGAGAGAGGAGCCTAGCCCCAAGAGAGCGAGGAGCAGTTTTTACCCAGAGCCTCAGGAGTACCCAGGTTTTTAGCCTAGATCAGTCTATCCAGTTCAGATTCCTGTCCAGCAGAGACCAGCTGAGCGAGTGTCTACCTGTGCCTTCTGTAAGAAGCTTGGGCACGTATGGAAGGACTGTAGGAAGAGACTAGGATTATGCCTATTTTGTGGGTCCGCTGCACACAAGATACGAGACTGGCCTACTACACTTGCCCCTAGTCGAAGCCTACCTCCAGGAGAGAGTTCCAGCTACCAGACCTAGTAGAGGTGAGTTCTTGACCCATACCTTATCCTATCTTGATGATTACTGTACCCTACCATAATATTTGTATGCTTGATACCGTATGACTACTTTTGATCTAGTATGACCTTAGTAGCTAGACGAGACTCCAGACTGATTACCTGTCATAACCCTGTATGATTTCTTTTTAACTACATGATTTAGATAAGCTTTTTTAAGACCATGATTGTTGGGGATTTTACCTAGAAGGGTAGGATCATTTTAATTTCGAGGACGAAATTATTTTAAGGAGGGTAGACTTGTAACACCCACTTTTTGAAATTAGGGTATTTTAGTCATTTTAGTCAGTTTAGTCGTTTTGTGATTTTCTAGAAATTATTGACTTGTGTTTGATTTAGCTTTTGGTTTAACTTTAGAAAATCCACATTAGAGACTAACCATGACATATGAGGATCATCTAGCCATTTAGAATTTATTTTGTACTTGGTTTAATTTAGAAGGCCATTTGACCATTTTTAAGCTATTTAATTAATTGGCCTTTTTAGCCTTTTTGTTATTGGGCTTAAAATCAACTTAGATAGAGAAGAGGGGCCCATGAACCAACCCTAACCCTAGTAGGACTTGTATGGCCGGCCAAAACAGGAACCCCCCCTATGTAAGCATTGTATTAGTATGGACACCCCCTTTAAAAAACCCAGTTTCCAGCTCTCCAAAACCCTAACTTTTTCATCCGACCTCCGTTTCATCTCAAATGAAGTACGTTGTGATTGTGGGAAGGAGAAGAATTTGCTGGAGCATTGCTAGCAAGGAGTTGGAGGCGTTTGCTCGGTGGAAACTGGTCGTCTCATCGATCGAGGAGTCAGTTTCTTTGATACTTCAACTCTCAATAGGTAAACACCCAAACACCATAGTTTCTTCTAATTTTTTGTCATAATAGCATGCATCTTGGTACCCTAGACCCACCCATGAAGTTTGGTTAAGTTTTGTGTCCGTTTGATAGGTGTGTCGGACACGTTTCGGATTAGGGTTAAACGTGTTCGATGATTTGTCTCTTAGAAATCATTTCTGTTATTATTGCAATCTAATTTCATGTTTTGATAGCCCTAGATGTAGGGATTCCTAAACCCTAGGTTCTTGCTAGAATCGACACGTTTTCATGTCCAAAACTGGACACGCACGTGCAGCACGAGGACCGTACGCGTGTCCTACTGCTGTCGTGTCCGTTCTCGTTGGACAGGGCGACTCGACGCACGAAAATCGATGTGTGGGTAGGGGCCATGACTGACATGGTGCTTGTAAATTTTGGTGGGTTTCGTGGAGAATCGAAGGAGAAATCGACGTGGCATCGATTTTGGCCTGTCGCGCGCGCGTGAGATTGCGGCGTCTGATACGCACGTCGTGCGACTCGGACACGTGTCGAGAGTCCAGTGCAGACACGTAGACGTGTAGCCCTATAGGTGGGCTTCGTATACGAGCAACCACATGTCCTAACTCGATCTGTGTCGAGCCCTAGGTCGCGTGACACGCGTGCACGAGGACTGGGTTCCAGTCTTGACAAACACGTATCCAGGACACTTCGTGTCCTATTTTCTTGGACACAATGACACCTGCACCTCATGTTCCAACACGTGACACTTTACCAACCATTGGTTTCGAACATCATTGGGTTTTTCGACGTTTTAGATCATGTTAGGCTTTGATTGGGTATCGGGTTCCAGGTTTTCCTATTTTTCAGTTTTCTGTTATTTTGTTCAGTTTTAATTCGATGTTAAATCCTGCATAGACTCAACCTACAGACCCTATTAAACCTATCTAGGAGATTACATGTTAGTATGCATCATGTATAGGCTGTGATCGAATTTGGGTTGGCATATAGTATCGAGTTTTCTTTAAAATTCAGTTTTTTATGTTTCAGAAATTGAACCTTTGTCCCAGTTCATTTTTTAATATAAAACCTGTACAGAACCAACCTACAAATCCTAGATGACCTCATCTATATGATACCTATTAGTTTACTTGATGGGAGAGGCTGTGGTCGAGATTGGTATTTGACATAGAGTGTTAGAGTGAGTATCCATATAGGTTATCAATAGGAATATGTATTTTTCCTAACTGATATTGAATGGATGGGTTGATTTTGATTAGATTGAGCTCAATTAAATGCTGAGTTCAGTTTTAGTGCTGTTTAATTAGGATAGGGTTAATGCCAAGATAGTTTACTATTAGTTAGTTTTGAGGTTAGTTAGGAAGGGTTGGTTGATAGTTAAAGTAGAGATTTGGTTTTAGATGTATACATGTATTGTGTATCAATATAGGGTAGCATGCCTATAGCTGATTTTAGACTGATTTAGGATTGATTTCAGTTCAATGCTAAAAGACCAAGTCTAGTTAATTGTTAGTTAGGATTTGGTTAAGTCTAGTTAAAAGTTTAATTGATTAGTTAGGACTGTTTGTTAGAGTTAAAATAGAGTTTAGCATTGAGATTTCCTATTTTCTAAAACTAGAATTTTCCTAAGAAATACCAAGACTAGAGTCTTGGTATATGCTAGTCTAAAGTATAGATATTAGATTAGGGTATTATGAGTTAAGTATTGGAAATTATATTGGATGTTAGGATTAGGTTTCTTGGACCTAAGATAACACCAACGCATACCCAAAATCAACTCTAGGACTAGTATTGACCTAAAAATTGACTTATAGACCAGTTGACTAAACTTTGACCTAGTTGACTAGTTTGGTTGACCAAAGTTGACCCAAGGTTGACTTTGACTTAGATTGACCCAAATCATGTAGAATTTGCATTGAAGGTATTCCTTATGATATTTTAGACTGTATTATGACATGTAGTTGTTTTAAATAGGATCTTATTACTCCAGTCCAGTCACTTTTCATCATCAGCAGTTCGGATTGCCAGGCGAGTACATTCTCTGATCTTTTCATGCTTCTTTGGATATGTACTCTTGTTATAGACTAGTATGCTTGATGCTGACTCGACATTCAGACGGATCAGTACCCTCTGGATCTTTTCATGCGATGTTATCCCCTCGGATACATCGGGTATGTCATGTTTATGTACTTTAACATGCTTTGGTTCTTGTGTATTGGTTGGGGGCAGGGAGAGTGTAGTTGGTTATGTGATCATTATCCCCAGTAGTTATCCATGTGCATTCCATAGCTGTATCCATGTGCAACCCAAGCTGTTTACATAACCAATTCATGCTCTGATTCACGTAGAAGGTTATATTCTTTATTTATCATATTATATCTCCGTTATATCTTCTCTCTTGTTGATTTCTCTTTACAGTGATTCATGTATTATTTTCTATAGCTTGCTTTATATGTCCATTCCTGATATGAACTATTGTGAGAGATATGTGCTCGTTCCGTCCTGACTGGGCATGTTGAAAATTTTACAGGTGATGATGAGGAGTATTGTCCTACTTATTATGGCATTGGCTTAGATGACACTGGCGATGTGGACCAACAGGAGGATCCCACAGTCGCTAAAGACTTGCCTATAGTCTAGCTGAGACTTAGTACTTTATTTGTATTTCTGTTGAGACTTTATGAGTTGTACTTTTGTACTTGAGATTTATTCTGGTGGTTTACACCTAGACTTTCATCCGTGACTCTCTTGTGATTCTTTCTCCTATTCCATCTTAGTATTGTGATTGAGGTACTTATACTCTCAATTCGGTTTTAGACTGTATTAGATACTGTGACTCACGACAGCGTTCTACCGCCGACACTGCGGCGTAGGCTGGGCGTTCGTTACTTCTCGTGCCCTTACACTGGGTGCGGGTCGTGACACAAGCCGACAGCCCCTTCCCCCTCACGTACACCACCACCACCGTGAACTCCACCACCACGGCCACCTCCTCCTTCCCCCTTCTTATCCTTTCCATCATACTCACTACCACCACCATCAACTACTTCAACACCGTCACCAACACCATGCACCACCAACATCAAAACCATCACCAACACCATGCCCCACCACCATCAACTACTTCTGTCACGATCCGATCCCAAATAATTGGGTCGAACCGGATCATGCCCAGCCTGTACCGTTGTTGAGATGGCGGCAGTAAGCTGTTCCATTAGCAGGTAACCATACAACAACATCTGTATTTGTCACAACTCAAATTCGGGAAAATGAAACTTTATTAAACTTTGAAATAAATACAACTGGAATTTAAATGTACTGAAATAAATATTGAATTCAAACAAACAGAGTTTTAAATAAACAACAAAGCTGGAAAAAGGAAAAGCTATCTAATCAGCCGGCTCATCGGCCTCAGTCCCAACGTCCTCCAATGGGGACTCTGGCAGCACTACAGGGTACAGAACAGGGTCGTAGTAACTGCTGTATAACAGCTCAGCATCCTCAATGTCCCCTAAAAATGTATCTCCAGTCAGGAGGGAGCAAAGTGCAATTCATGCTAATTTAAAAAGTTAAAATAAATAATAGAATCATGCACTTTTAAACAGTTTAGAAATGAACAGTTTTCTAGCAGTAAAACAGTGTGATTTGAATAGGCAATGAATATGACCGGCTTGGGTTGTACAGTTGTATCCTATTGATACGATACGGCTTATCCCCGTGTGTATGAGGGGTAAGCTAATACAGTTCTAAGTTACAGTGGATATGGTCATAAACATTACTCTATTTCCCCAGTCCCCAATCAGTTACAGTAGTTGCAGTCAGTACTCTCAGAAAGAGTTTCGTGTTTGCATCGTGGTTTAAACTTGCAGTAAAACGGTTATTAAAATAGCTGTAAACTAACACAAACTATACTTGCCTCAAAATAGACTGGACTGGAGAGGATGAAGACTTCGAGTTGGGAATTTAGGATCGTCCTCGAATTCCTACATTCGAGAAATTGGCTCAGAATCCAGGGTTACCAATCTAACTACGCTAGTTGAAATCTCTAATTGTGTCCTAATCAATTTTAATTCTTTATTAACAAAACACGAACAAAAACACGAGTATTGGTGCGTTGAATTTATAACGAGGGAAATATCGTTTAAACTTTGTATTTTGGAAAATTCGTCGATACCAATTTAGTTGATTAAAACTTTGTATTTCTGTAATTATAAATAGAAAACTAAATTTCTTATTTTAGTGAAAAATACATGATCATTTTTAAATATTAAAACTTGCAGATTTTATTGTGAGAAATCTTATTAATTTTCTATATGAAAATAACTATTATTAGATTTATGCGTATGCTACAAAAACTCGCAAAATCAGCCAATAACAAAAATCCTACACTACCAATTTACAAGCCACAGAACCAACAACCAGCTGGGCTTATGCCCATTACAATTTATTTACATAAATTGAAATAAGACAAAATGGTCGTTAGTTCTAAAACTTCCTATAATTAATTATGAATAAATTAAATAATAGAAATAAATTAAATAATAACGAGTCTCAGATATGGTCCAATCGTCAACTAGGCTAATGCCTCAACGTCCGGGCGTAGCCGGTTTCGTTTGCACTTAGCCGGGGCCCATTGACCGATACGGTCGTCGCCCAAAATCGAAATATTTAATATATTTCCGAAATCTATTTTAAAATCATTTTTAAAATATAATTAGATTTACGGAAAAATTCGGCAGCATCTCCTCTGTTTTTGGTCCACCAAAAAACTGGGAAATATGCCAATCTTTTTCCTGCAAATCCCAAACCAGGGAATCCCAATATATAGATATATAAAGATAACCACAAACATTCCACAGATTAATTCGGAACGACCCGAACCAAATTCGGGAGTCCGAAACTAAACCAGAACATCACAGCACAATAATCGGAAGGATCCGAAAACTAAAGTATTTAGAAAACCATTTCCAAAATGTTTCGGAAATAAGGAAAACCAAATAACAGAAATTTCCCGACGTTCCTCGGAAATCCCGGGAACGACGTTCACCCCAAAAAAATCGAATTTCCCAAAGGAAACTTGTGGACCATTTCATCATCGACACCGGGGAGGGACGAACTACTATGATTAATCAGAAATTACCCAAAAAGACGGAATCCGAAGGGTTGCCTCGGACTCGGGATGCACAATTCCACAGATCGGGGTTGAAACCCAGCGAAGAATGCTGTCCAGAACAGCGGACAGCCTCGGGGTCAGCGCTGGGGTGCTGGCCGGGCACGGGGCAGCACGCGGGGTCAGCGCTGGACGCTGGCAGGGGCGCGGAAACGTGCACGGCGGCTCGCGGGGTCCGGCGAGCGGCGAAGGGGGTCGGGGTCGCGCGCTGGGAGGGCGCCGTTGGGGTCGGGCCGACGGGAAGGCTGACGAAGGGGGCGCCGCTGGGAGCTGTCGGCGAAGGGGATCGGGCCGCTGGGTCGGGCGGTGCGCCGGCGGGAGGCCGGAGCTAGGGGGCACCGACGTCGGGGTCCGCACGGAGTAGGCCGGCGGGTCGCGACCTAAGGGGCGCTGTTGGGTCGGGCCGACGGGAAGCTCGGCGGGGTTTGCTCGGGGGTGAAGGAGAGTTTGGGGGTTTGAGGGGAGTTTGGGGGTTTGAGGAAGTGAAGTTGTGAGTGAGAGGGAAAAAGAAAGTGTGGGGAATAGTTGCTCCTGTGGGGGTGATAAGGAGAGGTGGGAGAGAAAGTAGGAGGAGTTGGAGGGGGAAAAGAGGAGTGTGTGTGGGTGAAAGTGAATTGTTGGGAGGAAAATAAGGAGTGTGAATGGAGTGCTGGTCAAACGAGGACCAGCTCAAAGTAATATATATATATATATATATTTTATTTTTATTTTTTTAAAAACAAACCAGGTTTCAAGAATAGGATTGGGTCTGGGTTCGAAAGTCGGGTCCGGGCTCGGGTCTGGGTCAGCACCCAAAAATCCATATTTTAATTTTGAAACTTATTTTAAACTCAAAATAATAGCAATAATAATAGCAATAATATTATAATACTAATATTAATTTACTTTACAAAAATTGGGTTTCACAATCTTCCCTCCTTAGAAAATTTTGTCCTCGAAATTTAAAGTCAGGGTTAGGGGTTACCTTAAGTCTCAAACAGGTACGGGTATTGCTCCCGCATCTGGTCTTCTCGCTCCCAGGTCGACTCGCCTGGTGAGTTGTGCCGCCACATGACTCTGACTATCGGCGTCACAGAGTTCCTGATTCTCTTCTCGCCTCTGTCCAAAATTGCCACTGGCTTCTCCGGCACTGTAAGGCTGGGTCCAATCTCCAGCTTCGAATGGTCCAAGATATGGCTCGGGTCCGGGATGTAGCGTCTCAGCTGCGAAACGTGGAAGACGTTATAGACGCCTTCGAGACTTGGGGGTAGAGCCACCCGATAAGCCACTTCTTCAATCCTGTTAAGTACTTCAAATGGACCAATATACCTGGGGCTCAGCTTTCCTGCTCTGCCGAAACGGATGGTTCCTCTGGTAGGAGAGATCTTCACAAACACACTGTCGCCGTCTTCAAACTCCAAAGGCCGTCGACTGCTATCGGCCCAATGCTTCTGTCTGTCCTGGGTAATCCTGAGCTTGCCTCTGATCATTCTCACCTTCTCTGTTGCGTCGGTCACTATCTCAGGTCCAAGCAACACTCGTTCTCCGACGTCGTCCCAAGCAAGTGGAGTGCGGCAACGACGTCCATAGAGTGCCTCGAACGGTGTCATACCGATGCTAGCTTGGTAGCTGTTATTGTAAGAGAACTCCACCAAGTGTAGATGGTCTAACCAAGACCCTCCAAATTCCAGGACGCAGGATCTCAGCATGTCTTCTAGCGTCCGGATTGTTCTTTCTGATTGCCCGTCAGTCTGGGGGTGGTAGGCGGTACTGAACTTCAGTTGTGTTCCCAAGCTGTCATACAAACTCTTCCAAAAGTGAGAGGTAAATCTAGTATCTCTGTCAGATACGATACTTACCAGAACTCCATAAATCCGGTAGATATGCCGCATGTACAGTGCTGCCAACTTCTCGGTGGATAAACTAACCATGAAGGGGATAAAGTGAGCTGACTTCGTCAGTCGGTCCACAATAACCCAAATGGCATCCTTCCCTCCTTATGATCGAGACAGTCCCGACACAAAATCCATCGTTATGTGCTCTCATTTCCACTCCGGAATGTCAAGCGGCTGCAATAATCCTGCTGGTCTCTGTCTGCTAGCTTTAACTTACTGACAAATTAAACATCTAGCCACATACCTGGATACGTCCTTCTTCATTCCGTACCACCATACTATAGTACGCATATCCCGGTATATTTTGTTGGCTCCAGGATGTATGGAATACTACGACTGGTGCGCTTCTTGCATCAGCTCGTTCCTCAGTTCGCCAGTTGGTACGCAAAGCCTCGTACCATTCTTCAGTGCTCCGTCGCTGGCGATTGAGAATCCTTCAAGTGTTCTCGCCAGCACTTGGTCTCTGAGTTTGCAAAGCGTCTCGTCTTGGAATTGTGCCTCCTTGACTCTGTCCATAAGACTCGAACGCACTTGTAACTGCATCAATGATGATTCATCTCCTGGTACGACGGCTTCTCTTCTAAGTTTCTTCATCACTTCTTCGGGCAGTACAATTTATAATCCAAGCTTCCCCATGTCCTCCAGCAAATGGTGCTCCTTGGTTAAGAACATTGCCATCGGGTATCGACTAAGTGCATCTGCAACAACATTAGCCTTACCCGGATGATATTGCAGGTTGATGTCAAAATCCTTCATCAGCTCCAGCCATCCTCTCTGTCTCATGTTCAGCTCTTTCTGAGTGAAAACATATTTTAGACTTTTGTGGTCTGTAAATATTTCTACTCTCTCTCCATACAGGTAGTGCTTCCATAGCTTCAAAGCAAATATCACCGCTGCCAGCTCTAAATCATGTGTGGGATAGTTCTTTTCATGAGTCCGTAATTGCCTAGATGCATAAGCAATTACTTTTCCGTGTTGTTGAAGAACGCAACCCAATCCCTTACCGGAAGCATCACTATAAATTGAGAAACCGCCGGTACCTGCGGGAAGTGCAAGTATCGGCGCTGTTGTAAGCCTCTTCTTCAGTTCTTCAAAAGCTGACTGGCAAGCTTCAGACCAAATGAATTCTTCGTTCTTCCAGGTAAGCTTCGTCATTGGTTCAGCAATCTTGGAGAAATCCTTCACAAACTTCCGGTAGTAGCTAGCCAAATCCAAAAAGCTTATGATCTCTGCAACCGAGCTTGGTGCAGTCCACTTCTCAATAGCAGCTATCTTCTTTGGATCCACCGAAATTCCTTTTTCTGTGACAACATGGCCCAAAAATTCCACTTTGTCTAAAAAGAATTCGTATTTGGATAGCTTACCATAGAGCTTCTCCTTCCTCAAGGTACTCAGCACTTTCCTCAGGTGCTCTTCATGCTCTTCCTCCGTCTTCGAGTAGATCAGTATGTCATCGATGAAGACAACAACAAACTGATCCAGGTATTCATGGAAAACCTTGTTCATGAGGTTTATGAATACTGCAGGAGCATTCGTCTGTCCAAACGGCATGACCAAGAATTCAAATTGCCCATACTTGGTGTTGAACGTCGTCTTGGGAATATCCTCCTTCCTGACCTTGATTTGATGGTAGCCTGATCTGAGATCTATCTTTGAAAATACCTTGGCTCCACTAAGTTGATCAAACAGGTCGTCGATCCAGGGCAGAGGGTACTTGTTCTTGATGGTGATGTTGTTCAGCGCCCGGTAGTCGATGCACATCCGCACGGTTCCATCCTTCTTGGGCACGAACAAAACTGGTGCTCCCCAGGATGAAGCCCCGTCTCTGATAAATCCTTGTGCCTTCAGCTCGTCAATCTGATCCTTCATCTCTTTTGCCTTCTTGGGGTTGACTCTATAGCATTCCCGAGAAATAGGGGAAGAGCCGGGTACTAGATCGATGGTGAATTCTACACCTCGATCTGGTAGCAATCCTGGAAGACTATCTGGAAAGACGTCCATGAATTCCGCTATGATAGGGTGAGGAGGCCCGGGTTCTTCGGTGATTGAGGAGTAGGTAACACTCTTCAGGTCTTCCGGAGCTCAAGAGATTTCAAACTCCGGTTCTCCTGGTGGGCTGAAGATGACACATCCTCGGTGACAATCTATCAGCGCATGCTGTTCACTTAACCAGTCCATCCCTAGGACTACATCATAGTTGGGCAGGGGCATCACTAGTAAGGGTGTTAAAAATTGATGGCCTGAGATAGTTATGGGACAGTTACAAGCCTCGGTGATGGGTATGGGACCACCACCAGTCATAACTCTACTAATCACCTTGCTAAGTCCGAAATCTATGTGGTGTGCAGAAATAAACTTTGATGATATGAAACTATGTGATGCACCCGAATCAAATAATGCTAGAGCAGGATGTAAAAACACATAAATAGAACCTGTGATGACATCAGCGGTGGGTTCCTGCTCTGGTTCCTAATCATCTGCTGCTAGGGCAAAAGCTCGCCCTGTCTTCTGCTGGTGTTGTCCGAACCATTGCTGCTGAGTGGGTAGGGGAGCTCTTTGTTGAGTTGCTCTGGTTCGGTGGACTGACGAGGGACAGTCCCTCACTTGGTGGGTGGCAGACCCACAGACTAGGCAGTGTCCTAGCTTCTTCATGTATATGTTCGACTGATGTCCTGGCCTCTTGCAAAAATCACAAACAGAGATCTACTTCTGAGGCGCTCTGTCATTTGTCCTTGCCTGATGGTGCTGCTGCTGGTGATGCGAAGGCCGGTTGTTGTTGTTGTTGTTGGGCCTCTTCTGGTTACCCTGGAAGTTGCTAGTTCCAGGATACTCCCTCTTGGATCGAGAAGGCTGGCTCTTCTCCACGTCCTGAGCTCATATCAGGATCCTCTCGTATGTCTTGGCGCCACCTGCGATCACAGGGGTGCGAATCTCTTCTCTTAATCCATACCTGAATCGTTCAGCACGATCCTTGGGGTCAGCAACCAAGTTCTGGACAAAGCGGCTAAGTCGGCCGAACTGTGCCGTATACTCGCTGATCGTCATATTCCCTTTCTTCAGGTCCTAGAATTGCCTTTCTATCTCCCACATCTCAGATGTTGGGAAGAACTTCCTGCGGAACAGCCTCTTGAAGGTGTCCCAGTCGAGCTGCTTGTCCTGGAGTCGGGGTTCATTCCGATACCAGGTGCTCACCACATCTTGTAGCTGGAGTCCCACTGCTTCGGTCTTGAGGTCCTCTGGGAGTCGAGCGACGCTCAAGAGGCGCTCCATACTGTCTAGCCATTCATCGGCATAGATGATACCCTCGGTTCCTTTGAAAGGTCGAGGGCCTTGCTTCTTAAAGCTTTCTATATCTCCGACCTTCATGTAATAATACGCCTCTAATCAAAAGAATGGCCTAAATGATATAAAACTTTAACTCCTGAATCATGCTTACCTTGGCAGGTCGTGGCTCCGATGAAGTGGTTCCTCCTCTTTCGAGGGCAGCCATAGCCACATTGTGGGCATTCTCCATGCCTTCTCTCATGATCGTGGTCTGCTCGCGATGGGCTGCAGCTTGGGCTGCAATCTGTTCTCGGTGAGCTTCTGCTTGAGCTCTCTGGGCTTCGAGCACTCCACGTAGCATGCCCACTAGATCAGTGGGATCCACGGGCACTGGTGGGACAGCTGGTGCGGACACTACCGCAGGGATCTGCGGCTCAGCCCGGGGAAGTGTAGGGTTCGCCGCTTGAGAAGTAGTGGCGTAAGCACCGCGGAGTGCTGGAGATTGATGGGGACGGTCGGTCAGCTGCAACGGTGAAGGGCTGGACGTGCTGGGGAAGATGGGGTGTGTTCAGATGATGACACCTCATCGCCAGCAGGGTTGGTCTTTTCCTTGGTCATAATCTGGAAGGTTTAGGGTACAAACATAAGCATGGTATCCTACCAGTATATAATCAAACAAAAATATTTATTTATATAAAATTCGGACCTATGTTGTGACAAATCAATGTTCTAGTGTTCTAGTTGTTTCTAGGTATGTTTTCCTAAGTTATTGTTTTGGACCTGCATGGGCCACCACTAAAAACATGTCACGACCCGATCCCAAATAATTGGGTCGAACCGGATCATGCCCAGCCTGCACCGTTGTTGAGACGGCGGCAGTAAGCTGTTCCATTAGCAGGTAACCATACAACAACATCTGTATTTGTCATAACTCAAATTCGGAAAAATAAAACTTTATTAAACTTTGAAATAAATACAAGTGGAATTTAAATGTACTGAAATAAATATTGAATTCAAACAAACAGAGTTTTAAATAAACAACAAAGCTGGAAAAAGGAAAAGCTATCTAATCAGCCGGCTCATCGGCCTCAGTCCCAACATCCTCCAATGGGGACTCTGGCAGCACTACAGGGTACAGAACAGGGTCGTACTAACTGCTGTATAACAGCTCAGCATCCTCAATGTCCCCTAAAAATGTATCTCCAGTTAGGAGGGAGCAAAGTACAATTCATGCAAATTTAAACAGTTAAAATAAATAATAGAATCATGCACTTTTAAACAGTTTAGAAATGAACAGTTTTCTAGCAGTAAAACAGTGTGATTTGAATAGGCAATGAATATGACCGGCTTGGGATGTACAGTTGTATCCTATTGATACGATACGGCTTATCCCCGTGTGTATGAGGGGTAAGCTAATACAGTTCTAAGTTACAGTGGATGTGGTCATAAATATTACTCTATTCCCCCAGTCCCCAATCAGTTACAGTAGTTGCAGTCAGTACTCTCAGGGAGAGTTTCGTGTTTACATCGTGGTTTAAACTTGCAGTAAAACGATTATTAAAATAACTGTAAACTAACACAAACTATACTTGCCTCAAAATAGACTGGACTGGAGAGGATGAAGACTTCGAGTTGGGAATTTAGGATCGTCCTCGAATTCCTACATTCGAGAAATTGGCTCAGAATTCAGGGTTACCAATCTAACTACGCTAGTTGAAATCTCTAATTGTGTCCTAATCAATTTTAATTCTTTATTAACAAAACACGAACAAAAACACGAGTATTGCTACGTTGAATTTATAACGAGGGAAAGATCGTTTAAACTTTGTATTTTGGAAAACTCGTCGATACCAATTTAGTTGATTAAAACTTTGTATTTCTGTAATTATAAATATAAAACTAAATTTCTTATTTTAGTGAAAAATACATGATCGTTGTTTAAATATTAAAACTTGCAAATTTTATTGTGAGAAATCTTATTAATTTTCTATATGAAAATAACTATTATTAGATTTATGCGTATGCTACAAAAACTCGCAAAATCAGCCAATAACAAAAATCCTACACTACCAATTTACAAGCCACAGAACCAACAACCAGCTGGGCTTATGCCCATTACAATTTATTTACATAAATTGAAATAAGACAAAATGGTCGTTAGTTCTAAAACTTTCTATAATTAATTATGAATAAATTAAATAATAGAAATAAATTAAATAATAACGAGTCTCAGAGATGGTCCAATCGTCAACTAGGCTAATGCCTCAACGTCCGGGCGTAGCCGGTTTCGTTTGCACTTAGTCGGGGCCCATTGACCGATACGGTCGTCGCCCAAAACCGAAATATTTAATATATTTTCGAAATCCATTTTAAAATCATTTTTAAAATATAATTAGATTTACGGAAAAATCCGGCAGCATCTCCGCTGTTTTTGGTCAACCCAAAAACTGGAAAATATGCCAATCATTTTCCTGTAAATCCCAAACCTGGGAATCCCAATATATAGATATATAAAGATAACCACAAACATTCCACAGATTAATTCGGAACGACCCGAACCAAATTCGGGAGTCCGAAACTAAACCAGAACATCACAGCACAATAATCGAAAGGATCCGAAAACTAAAGTATTTAGAAAACCATTTCCAAAATGTTTCGGAAATAAGGAAAACCAAATAACAGAAATTTCTCGACGTTTCTCGGAAATTCCGGGAACGACGTTCACCCCAAAAAAATCGAATTTCCCAAAGAAACTTGTGGACCATTTCATCATCGACACCGGGGAGGGACGAACTACTGTGATTAATCAAGAATTACCCAGAAAGACGGAATCCGAAGGGTTGTCTCGGACTCGGGATGCGCAATTCCACAGATCGGGGTTGAAACCCAGCGAAGAACGCTGTCCAGAACAGCGGACAGCCTCGGGGTCAGCGCTGGGGTGCTGCCCGGGCACAGGACAGCACGCGGGGTCAGCGCTGGACGCTAGGAGGGGCGCGTAAACGTGCACGGCGGCTCGCGGGGTCCGGCGAGCGGCGAAGGAGGTCGGGGTCGCGCGCTGGGAGGGCGCCGTTGGGGTCGGGCCGACGGGAAGGCCGGCGAAGGGGGCGCCGCTGGGAGCTGTCGGCAAAGGGGGTCGGGCCGCTGGGTCGGGCGGTGCGCCGACGGGAGGCCGAAGCTAGGGGCGCCGACGTCGGGGTCCGCGCGGAGTAGGCCGGCGGGTCGCGGCCTAAGGGGCGCTGCTGGGTCGGGCCGACGGGAAGCTCGGTGGGGTTTGCTCGGGGGTGAAGGAGAGTTTGGGGGTTTGTGGAAGTGAAGTTGTGAGTGAGAGGGAAAAAGAAAGTGTGGGGAATAGTTGCTCCTGTGGGGGTGATAAGGAGAGGTGGGAGAGAAAGAAGGAGGAGATGGAGGGGGAAAAGAGGAGTATGTGTGGGTGAACGTGAATTATTGGAAGGAAAATAAGGAGTGTGAATGGAGTGCTGGTCCAACGAGGATCAGCTCAAAGTAATATATATATTTTTTTCTTTTTTTCTTTTTTTTTTAAAAAACAAACCAGGTTACAAGAATAGGATTTGGTCTGGTTTCGGAAGTCGGGTCCGGGCTCGGGTCTGGGTCAGCACCCAAAAATCCATGTTTTAATTTTGAAACTTATTTTAAACTCAAAATAATACCAATAATAATAGCAATAATATTATAATACTAATATTAATTTACTTTACAAAAACTTGGTTTCACAACTTCATTACCACCACCCGCACGCCACCGCCACTGCGCTGCCGCGCGCCGTCGCACCACGCCGCAGCAGCAGCAGCAGCGAGCAGCAATGGCTGTCGCGCCACCCCCCGTGCGTGCATGGGCGCGTGCCGTGCGCCACCACGTGGTCGGCCCGCCCCCGCAAGATTCCCACATCCTCGACGACTTTCGACGAACTCCCCCGGGCCAGCGCCTCCTTTCCCGGTGCGACACATGGGCTATTTGTGCATTTACGTCGAAATCCCGTCGTGACGCGCGCATTTTGAACTCAGAAAGTGTGCTCCGTCGCAGCAAGTTCGTGCGTATTTTTTGAGAGATCCGACCGTTGGATCGGCGAACTCCTTGCTCCGTCTCAATCTCGGTATATCCATCTTCACTCCCCTCAATTTTCATCCGTTAATTTCGTCGTTTGGTACCTCAAAACTGGCCACCCAATTGACGTTTTAAATTGAACTATTTTTGGACAGTTTCGTGACATCAACTTCGCGGGTTCGTATCTTCGTCGTTGCAGCTCCGGTTGGCATGCTACCAGTTCCTGTGCGCAGCTGGTATAATCCTCTTTCTGCCTCCTTTAGGTTTCGTTTTATTTTAAGCACGTTCAGTTGGTCGAATTCGACGCCAAAGTTGGCCGTCCGAATACTTTAATTTGTACTTGTTAAATTCCATTTTTGAACCCGGGACTCCGAATTCAATTTCTGACACCACCAGTAGACTCGTGGCGTCATTCTGGTATGTTTTCATATAAAATTTACTTGATTTGGAGAACGTGGGCCCTGGCACACATTTCGGTGCAAAGCGGGTCCCACTTTTTGAGTCAACGGGTCACTTTGAGATCGGCTCATCGGAATCTAATTCCGGATATACCATTGAGTTTGTATCGTCATTTTGGACTCGTTGACATATAATTTGCTGAGTTTTGAAGATATTTGCTCTGGCACGCATTTCGGTGCAAACCGGATACCAAATGTCGCGTCAACGTATCATTTTGAGATCGGCACATCGGAATCCTATTTCGGACATACCGTTGGGTTCGTATCGACATTCTGGATTCGTGGACATATAATCTGCTAGGTTTTGTAGACATCTATCTCGATAAGTTTTTCGGTGTAAAGTGTGTCCAACGGCGGACATCATTTTGACCCAAAATTACCGTTTTGCCCTTGTGTCTAAATTGGACTTATGGGTAGGCTATCCTAGCTAATTTGACCGTTTTTGACACGTTGGTGATATTTATTTTATCATCCGACAACATCTGTAGATTTTGTTTATGTATTATCCTTAATTTGTAATTAATTATTTTTCCAAAAATTGTTACTTTCTGTTTTTGGATTTTTATATATATTTTAATTGCTGTAAAAATCTGGAAACAATTGTATTTAAATACTATGTTAGTTTAGATAACTTATTATAAATTTTTCAGTATTTAATAAGTACTTTTGGTATTTTATAAAAATAGGAAAACAGAACTCATTTTCAGTATATTTATGTTTGCTGATTTTTAATAATTATTTATGAAGGTTTATAAATCCCAAAAAAATTAGTATAAATTTCTATAATTAACAAGGATCATTTTGGTACTTTATTTTATATATAATTTAGCTTTTTGTCTATCTCAAAAATTGTTGGAACTTAGTGTACAGTTTGATTTATTTATTGAGTAGTTACGACTTGCAAGTTTTGTGTTGCTTTGAGTTATAGACGTATTGGACCACCCCCTACACTAGTGTATAGATCCTAGGAAGTTAGTTTGTGTATAGTGGCACTCTACATTAGACTTTTATGCTAGGTCCCCACTTAGCTAGTATCCAGTTAGGAGTCGTGTCACACCACTAGTAAAATCTTGATCATAGCTTAGAACTGAGTTTGTATATCACTATTGACATGATACCAGACATCTATATCTTCGTACTAGTATTCTTGCTTTGCTCGAGGCAAGTACATCTACAAACTCATTTTCTGTCTTTTAATGCTAGAACATGTATTAATCCTGTTAAAATACTGATCCTTGAGGTAGCAAGTTAAATCTTCACATGTTGTATTACTTTCAGTACCTGCCATGCTTAGGACAGTTCTTATATCTTTACATGCTTCTCACTGGTTCTCAGTACATGTTTCACTATGCTTTATACTGCTATCAGTACCTACCGTGTTTTATACCGATCCCAGTATCTCTTACATGTTTTATATCATTCTTGTATCTCTCACATGTTATATATGGGTTATGGGAAAACTGACAGTCGAGTACGTGATCACGCCCCCCTCATAGTAGCGAGCGAGGTCGCATTTTATATGCATACCTTGCCGCAGGCCATTATCCGACATTTCTGTACGGATGTACACCTATGCTTGTAGACTTGTACGTATGTACATTTTATTTACATGTACCTCAGTACATTGTACACCTATTGACCGATCACATACCTACTCCAGTTTTAAATATTACATATACATCTGTCTCTATGACATATGTATCCTTGCCATGATAGATTATGAGTTATACCATGATTCCAGATATGCCATGTTCCCTATGTTACCATGATACTGTGATCCCAGTCGTACCATGAGGCCATGTTTCCAGTATTTCCTATTTTATAGACTTATCACACCATATTTCTTGTTGTACATCTCTTTCATTATATATTCAGTACTTTAGTTGTAGAGATTGTACTTGCTCCCGTCCTGACAGGATAACGTTGTAGGTTCACATTTCGAGAAGGAAATGCTATGTGTTACATGTTATGGCACTGATTTTGAGGACCTGGCCTTAGCTCCAGAAGAGGCCCCAGCGGGGAACCTTGCTTAGTTATCTTTCTTGTGTTTTGAGACTAGACTTTGTCTATACTTATATTTGGATACTGGACTTTGTCTCCAGTTAGATACTTGGAAGTGTATTATTAAGTCTGTGCTTATGTTACCTTCGCTTATAGATGCTGTGTTGTGATGAACCTTAAATGTGATTTTAGAACTATTAGCTGCTTAGATCCTTTATTGTTTATTCTAGAACAACTTACTGTGCTTTAACCAAGCGTAGGCTCGACATGGCCCGGCCCGGCCCAACAATTTGGGTAACGGGTCGTGACAATATGTATCGACCAAGTTCAGTTATTGGGGCAATATCTAGATACTCGAATTGATACTAGAACCTAAAGGTCAAAGTTGCATATAAGGTACCAAGACCAAATCAATCCTAAGTTCAACCACTCAGGACCCATGGAATTTATTTTTCCTCCTCCTTTTCCAACATTTATTACAAAACTTATGACAAAAGTAACCATGTGTTATTGCTTGTTTTACCATTAATGTTATTTTTCATAATGTTATTTTTATTTTAAAAGGTAAGGATATTATTGGAACATTGCTATATTATTGGAACATTTATTACAAATCAAATGGTCTTTTCTAGGTGCTTTCCTTATTTTACCAAACAACGAAAAGGAAATGTGACAGGAATCCTACTTTCCCATTCCCATGGAAAATACAAAGGAATTCATTTCCTTTCCGTGAACCAAACGAGGCCTTAACCCCAATCCTACTTGCACATCGCACATCGCACATGTCATCCTGCACATCGCACATGTCATTAGGATGATGGTTGTACATCT
Organism: Iris pallida; assembly: GCA_029216955.1. Taxonomy (NCBI): domain Eukaryota; kingdom Viridiplantae; phylum Streptophyta; class Magnoliopsida; order Asparagales; family Iridaceae; genus Iris; species Iris pallida. The sequence continues at coordinate 160,746 of JANAVB010030819.1, forward strand.
ACGAACGATGTCGTCGGTAGTAATTCATATTCATTTTTAGATACTTCTGTAGGATAGATACACATTGTTCAAAGTCAGACTTTAGGGGAGTTTAAGGAAACAACTAATAATTCTTATCCATTTTTATCTCCATTGAGACACAACAAAAAGTCAATACCAAAAATGTTTCCCCCTTCTTACTAACCTCACCGTTAGGACACAAGCAAGAATAGTTTTAGTTATTACTCCCTTCTCTCCCTCTAAAAAATAAATAATAGTTTTAGTTATTACTCCCCTCCATGGAGTTAAACCAAATTAAACTGAAATTAGACTGCCCGTATTAGTGTCCTTGAACCAAAGAATTAATCTTTAATTTACTCCATGGAATTAAACCAAATTAAACTAAAATTGAACTAAAATTAGACTGCCCGTATCAGTGTCATTGAACCATGGCATTTAATCTTTAATTTACACCATGGAATTAAACCAAATTAATCTTTAATCTTTAAACCAAATTAAACTGAAATTAGATGTATAATTATATTAACTTAAAACTGAAATTGAATGCCCATATCAGTGTCATTGTGTGTCATGTATCCTCTATGTGTTGACATGTATCATGTGTCTGTATCCATGTGTCCTGGTCGCGGGGAGAGCATGATAACTGTAATCATAAAGCTAACTCAGAAAATAGAAAATGGAGGGTTAGGGTTTACCTGAGCCGGAGGGGGTCAGGGGGAGGATGAGTCGTCGGAGCAGGGGGACGCCAGTTAGGGGATCGTTGTGGCAGTAGCTCAATGGGGGCCGGGAACGGAGGAGGGCAGAGGGTCGTCGGAGGTGGGGGCGCCGAGGGTGGAGGGGGTCATCGAGGGGGAAGGGGGGTCGCTGGGTAGGGGATCAACCAGAGGAGGAGAGGGGCGTCGGGGCGTCGTACGGAGTGCGGAGGTGGGCGTCCAGCGGGAAATAGAAAATTGGGAGAGGGAGAAATGAAATATTGAATCAGGGAGCCCTATTTGACGTAATTTAGCGATGTCTAGAAAAAGACGTCGCTAAATGTCGTAAATTATTTAGAATATTTCGACTCAATGATGCTCGCGTCACAAAACGTCGCTGATTGAAAAATATAGCGACTTCTCAGCGACGTAACTTTCAAATATGTTTACCGTAGTCACTAAACGTCGTCGAACGTCACTATAATTCTTAAACAGCGACGTTTAGCGACTTTTTAAAGTACGTCGCTAATATCCAAATTATTAACGACGTTTTAAATAAGTGTCGCTAATTACGTTGCAGATTTGACTTATTTTGGTAGTGTTTTATTTAAATTTTTTTACATTATGTATGGGGGCCTATTTTGGAAGTTTCGCCTTGGGCCCCCATTAGCTCAGGGCCGACCATGCTCCGTTGTTACCACTTTTGCACGCTCAACCGGATATGAGATACAACACTAGATGGAGCATCTCCATAAGATGCCAAGTCCAAGACTAAAGGATGAAGGGATATATAAGGACTAACTTTAGAGGTGGTTCTAGACTTCGGAACCAAGGTGGAGCAAGACATATAGTTGACACCCGATAGTAGTGCACTCAGGTTAGATAAATGTGTCGATTTGACTTTGTGTTTGAATGATTAGATAACAATATGTTTGATCTTATGGTTGTTCGAGCTCATCCATATATGAGCCAAGGAAAAATTGTTGGATTGTACTCTCCAATCGAGTTGAGCGCTAAAAGGTGGTCGGTGACAATGGAGTTAATAGTTTAGTCCCACATTAGATAAAAAAAATAGAACAATAAGATTTAGCTAATTTGAGTGGGTTCTGATCTAATTAACATAGAATTTTTTACGGTAAAAGATCATATTCAATATTATATCTCATGGATTAATTTGGATTCGAATCACAAGTGTTCCTAACAAAATATTAAGAGGAAAAACCATATCATGAGCAACGACAATTCTTTTAGACAATTTAATTTATCCTTGTTTTAGATATGTATGTTTGAGAAGTACTCCACCCAGATAACATTCTGTATGCTGAAAAATTATTGATGGTCCACATCAACATCGCTCTCATCTGAAAGTTCTGCTCCATCGATATATCGTACGTCTGAACGCCGAACTGTCACAATTGTTTCAACTCGTCCACCAATAGCTGTAAGTAGATATTGTGTTCTTCTTTGAATTTTTTGGATCAGATATGATAAGTGTCAAGAACATATAAGGAGTTTTCATGCACATCCACGGTGGTAGATTGTAAGGGGTCAAAATCACCGGCCAACAAGAGTACTGAGCCCCCGACTGTCCGAAAGAAGTGAATCCATCAGAACATAAAGTCAGCCGAATATTCCTAGGCTCTGCAGCAAATCCAGGATGACATTGATCAAAATGCTTCCATGCCTCTCCATCAGATGGGTGAGATAATTCTCCTTCATCTATCTTTCGCTCTTTACTATGCCATGTCATGTGTTCTGCAGTATTCGAGGACATATACATTCTCTGTAGCCTCTTTGTGATCGACAAAACTGCATGTATTTGTAGGGGTGCAACCTTGCTCGTGCAGTTAATTTTTCTTTGTCCCGAATGGGCTTATACCGGTCTTCGTGACAGAAAATACATTTGTCTTTATCATTATTCTTCTTGTAGTACAACATGCAGCCATTTTGGCAACAATCTATCTTTTCGTAGCTAATCCGAGTTTCTATATCATCATCTTCGACTTGTAAAAGTTTTTTGGCAAGTCCTTCGCTCCTTTTGGCAACAACTCTCTAACAAACTGAATTATTCGATCGTAACATTCTTGCGGTAAGTTAAAATCAGACTTGAGATTCAACAACCGCATCACCACCGACATAACAGAATGAGAATCACAACCCGGATATAACGGAGTATCGGCATGGTTGAACATATCATAGAACTCCTTTGCAGCAGGATTCGGATCCTCCGGATCAAAACTTGGACAGGCGCAAGCCGCATCAAATACCAACTCATGTGCCAAGTTTCAATGCCGATATTGCACTACTAGAATGAGTCATATTAGTGACGTCCAAAAACGTCGCGAATAAGTAAAAATACGTCGCTAAATCAATTTAGCGACGTAATTAGCGACGGAATAAGCAGGTCGCCGAAAAGCTAGTCGTAGATCAAGAGTTCGTCACAAATCGTCGCTGTTGCGACGAATAGTCTACGATGCTAAAATATCGCAAACTTAGCTACGTTCGGCGACATTTATAGTACGTCGCCAATTTAGCGACGTATATAGCGACGTCTATTCGTCGCATGTGGTGACATGGCAAGGTTTGCCATGTCAGCATGCTAGGCGACGTTTAGCGACGGCCAGATACATATTTGCGACGTACTTCCGCATCGCAAATCCGTCGCCAAACGTCGCAATCCGTCGCTAACATGCTAGAAAATTAAAAAAAATAAAATACAGTTTTCAAATCCTGCACACTGCACTTTATATACAGTTTAAACAAAAATCTTGCACTTTATATATAGTTTTAACACTAATCCTGCACACTGCATTTTATATCTGCACAATGCACACTATACTTTATATTCAAATCCTACACACTGCACTTTACACTGCACTTTATATCATCACAAACATCATTACAGACACATCATAGGGCCAATACATACAACTCATAACAAACATTATCACAGACACATCCCGCATCACAAACATAAATATATTCAAATCTTGCATACTATACTTCACAGACACACATCATCACAAACATCCAATAGAGTCAAATAAAAATGAGAGATGATAAAAAGTCTCCCACCAAGTGTATAAACAAAAGTGTACCAATAAACAATTTGTCCATAGGGCCAATACATACAACTCATAAAAAATCAATAAAATCACTGAGGACCCCTGCTGCGCATCTGAGATAGCATGTACTCATACTGCTCCTGTGTGAGCTGCATCATAGGGGCATTAGGAGGCAGTACAATATCTGGAGTCGGTGCCGTCGATCGACCGGGAGGACGTATCTGCTCCAGCTCTCGCAGTGGCTCAGCATGCGCAGCAAGGGTACTCACCATCCTCTGAGTACTCTCCTCAATCGAAGTATGTACCTGAGTGAGTGATGCAGACATGGTCCTCTGCGATCCCTCCAGCTCGACCTGTCTACGCTCTGTGCGCTGCGTAGACTCGGTGAGCGTGTACAAGCTGACAGCTGTAGCCTGCTGCAGACTCATCAGCTCCTGTATACTGCGCTCGACCGTATCAAATCGTTCGGTGATCATCGAATCGTCGCTCTGCGGTATGGTGATAAAAAATCTGCTGCTGCAACTCGCAACGCAGCTCGTCGATCTGACGACCAATATCCTGAGCTCGAGATGACGCATGCGAAGCTGGAGAATGCGTACTGACAGAGGGGGCCCAGGATGACTCTGAAGCCAAATAGGCGTCGTAGGATCCTGTACCGTAGTACGTACCCTTCTAAAGACCACCAACGACGGTCATCCAGAGGTCGTCCGGCGATGGAGCTGTAGGCGGCTCGGAGGAAGTACCAGCCCCTCCCTCTGCTGGCACACTAGTAGCAGCAGCTGCCTCCTCTTGTAGCCGAAGAAACTCGGCCTAGAACAATATTTGCTAACGTCTAAGTGTTTTCTAAAGTCTATATTGATATCTATTTTCCTATTTTCTAAATTATAGTAAATTAATATAAAGAATAGAACGTACATATGCCTGCGTCGCCCTCTCGTCAATGAACTCTCCAGCCCTCCGATGGGTGACCACGAAGATGGTCACCATGTTGGGGTCCTCACCCTTTTTTATCTGTTAAAATATATTATCTATTATTAGTATTAAATATTCTATCCAACTATATATAAAATGATATCCGTTATAGGAAACATACCAGACGACGAAAATACTCTATCATCGGAATGGAGCTACCACACCACTTACTGGTGCTCGACCGCGCCACCTTGGCCTTTTCAGACCGCTCCTGGTACCTGGTCTCGCCGAATCTAGCCTTCATCGCATTCCACTGCTCTGACGTGATCCAACCATGGATCGGCTTTCCGGAACGATCACGAGACTTTTGGTCGTGGATCGCATCATGGATGAGCTTGCCTGCGACGGCAAAAAATTGGGCCTCGATCTTCGCCGCCCAGTGTGGTGGATAGAAATAGGTCCTCTACAAGAAGTAAAATAGAAAAGTTGTATAATATACACAAATGATTATTAAAATCGTAAAAATAAACAAATTTTTTACCTTGATGTGGGCCAACCAAAAGGCCTTCCTATCTGAAGGCGCATCTGAGTATTTAATCCAAGGCCCACCATAGTTCTGCTTCAGAAATAACTCTAGCTGTCTCTGCACTGCAGGAGGCCGATATCTATACAATAATAAATTTCATGAATATATATGTACATATAATCATTTGAAAAATATATATTAACTAATTAACTTACTTCGTAGGCCCGTCTGTCCAAATCTCTATACGCGTCTCGTCCGGGGGAGCGCATGGAGGGTCGCTCTCACCTCCTACCTGGGCAGGATCAGTCTGTTCGCCATCCTCCATATGCTCGGCGTCGGCTCTTCCCATGGAGCCGTCGGCAGGAGGAATGCTGGACGCGAAAGAAATGCTGGACACAGGATCAGGAATGCTGGACGACGAGGGAGGAGTCGCCAACCTACTGGAACTGCCTTGTCCCGGTAATGGACCGGGAACAGAAAGGTACACTAGCGTACTCGAAGATGAGGATGAGGGTACGGAATCTGCATCCCCAGCCCGAGGCAGACGGGACTGCCTAATATAATATCCTCCGCGTCGTCCTTCTGGTCTAGTCATACCTGATAATAACATATGACAATAAAACAAATATACATATTTATATGATAGACATCACAGATTTTTAAAAAATATCATAGTCACAGATAAAAGTGTCACTAAAGTGTCACAGATTTATATGATAAAAGTGTCACTAGAGTGTCAAATATGATGATAAAACAAACGTACAAATTTAATCCTCTTCTAAAAATTTATCTAGTTTGTTTAGCTCATCATCATCTTCTTCTTCTTCTTCTTCTTCTTCTTCTTCTTCACTTTCATCTGCATCTTCCTCTTCAGATAATTCTACTTCTTCTACACAATTAGATGTGTAATGAGGAATTTCCGTCGTATCCACTTCTATAATATTTGTTACGAGAGGCAGTTCATCCACTTGATAAGCTATATCGTCAACCTCAAAGGTATTTCTAGCTTTGGTCTTGCATACTGCCCACCAGTCCGACCTTGTTGTTCTCCGTTTAGGATAACTTGTGAAGTACACGAGCTGAGCCTGACTTGATAGGACAAATGGTTCATAGGCTTGATATCGATCGATAGTTTATATCCACAAGACCGTCCTTGTCTAGTTTCCAAGCTTGACCTTCAATCGGATCGAACCAATCACACCTGAATAACACAATCTTAGCAGGCTCTATTCCATAACTATATGTCAGCTCCACAATCTCCCGTAGGACGCCATAGAAATTGTTGTCCGCATCAACATCTTTGTAGTTCAAAGATCTGATACACAAACAGCTATTTTTGGTGGAATCGAGATCCACAAAGTTGTCTCTGATCAGGCAAGTTGTTGACTTGAATCTAAACCCGTTAACACAGTAGCTTGGCCATATTTTTGCAGCATAAATTAGTCCATTGGCTAGCGTTCTAATAGACTCATTCTCAAGTCTTGCGTATGGACGATCGACCTAAATACCACGAAAAAATAAATTAAGCTCATTCTCAAGTGCATATACAGAAAGGTAATTACAGAGTTCTCAAGTCTTACATATGTACTCAACCATGATGGAAAATAATACATCATTTCTTGTTCTAGTTCTTCTTCTGTTATGTGTGGCCTACCTGACCTCACATCATAATTAAATATGCTGAAAACAACATCGTTCAATTAATGTAATAGTATAATAATCAACACTATTAAAATAATATAGACGTATTAATTACTTACCCCTCCAGCTTCTTTACTTCATCATCGTCGCGGTTGAGTAATACATACACCTGAGCAGCCCTTAGCTCATCATCGTTCAGATATCTCTTCTTTATTTTACCCGATGGCTTTCCTGGAGCATTGAATACCTTCCGTATTGTATCATTACATTCACGATCTTCGTCGTCGTTTCTGGAAGCTCTCATTCTATTAGTTGCAACATGAGGCTTGAAATACATCGAACAAAAGTTTATAATCTCCTCGAGAACATAGGCCTCACAAATATAACCCTCGACCTGTGCCTTATTTTTTATGTTTTTTTAGGTGATTCAAATGTCGTTCGAACGGGTACATCCATCGATATTCGACGGGTCCACCAACACGTGCCTCATAGGATAGATGAATCGACAAATGCTCCATAGAGTCGAAAAATCCAGGAGGAAACACCCTTTTCTAGCTTGTATAGTGTTACTGCAATGTCCTTCTCTTGCTTTTCTAGACGATCAACGAGCAATTTCTTAGAACAAAGATCCCTGAAGAATATGCTAAGCTCCATCAATGGATCCCAAACTGCATGCGGTAAGAATTCCCGAAATGCAATCGGAATTAACCTCTCCATGAATACGTGACAATCGTGGCTCTTCATACCCGTTAATTTGTTTTTCTTCGGATCGACACATCTTCTCAGATTTGACACATATTCGTCTGGAAATTTTAGGTCCTGGATCCACCGACAAAGTCTCACTTTATCCTCCTTGTCCGGTGAGAAAATTAACTTCGACAGGAACTGTTTTCCATTCTCCTCTATCAAATGTAACGCAAGGCATTTGCATATTTCTTCTAAGTCCAACCTGGCCTTGGGATTGTCTTTCCTTTTTTCCTTTACATCCATCACAGTATTAATTATGTTATCAAACACATTCTTCTCAATATGCATGACATTAAGATTATGTCTGATCGGATTGGTACTCCAATATGGCAAATCCCAGAATATGCTCCTCTTTGTCCAGTTATGATCTCTACCAAATCCATCGCACTTGTACCCAGTTGTAGGATCTTCGATAGCACTTGAAAAATCTCTAACCTCCTTCCATATCGTGGCTCCGCACCACCTTGGCGGTGGATCACCCTTCTCTACAATGTCGGCACGGAATGCATTCCTGTTCCCTCTGAACGGATGATCTTTTGGCAGAAATTGCCGATGACAATCAAAGAAGTTAACCTACCAGCAAATGCATATAGTTATAACATTCCTCTCACCTTTAAATATTTGCTTCTCTTAAAATTCATGTTCTTTATAAATGAGCAAAACACCACCCTCTCATCCTTTCAAAAATTTACCAGGATGTCCTAATCCATGCTATATTCCCTATTATCATTATACAATGGGGATGAGGACACCCACAGATTTTCCATATCACCATTATTTCTCTGATCCTTCTAATTTTATACATACATATACATGTTTTTATTATAGGTTCTCGAGCTCACACTTAGCCCATATGACTCATCATTTCCCTGTTTATGCACACAACATAGACTATTTTTGCTCATAACCATTTTGTAAGCCACACAACAATAAACTTGGTAATGTCCCTCAAACACACACAATAGCGGTGTGTGTGTCCGTGTGTGTCTGTGTGCGTGTGTGTGTGTCCGTGTGTGTCTGTGTGTGTGTGTGTGTCCGTGTGTTCGTGTATGTGTGTGTGTGAGTGTGTCCGTGTGTGTGTGTGTGTGTGTGTGTCTGTGTGTGTGTGTCCGTGGAAGAGGAGGAGGAGGAGAGAGAGAGGAGTTAGGTTAGGGTTTACCTGAGGAAGAGGAGGTGTAGCTCGGATTGGGGGAGGAGGAGCTCGACGGGGGGGGTAGGGGTCGCCGGGGGGGAGGGAGTCGCCGGGGGGGGAGGAAGTCGCCGGGGGGCGGGGGGGGGGGAAGGGTCGCCGGGGGGGAAGACCTCGAAGAAATTTCTAATTTTCGAGTGAGGGGAAAAAAAGAAACAGTGTGCCCTAAGTAAAAAATTTAGCGACATCACGAGTCGACGTCGCTAAACGTCGTAAACATTTTAATATATGGCGACATATTTTAATAATATGTCGCTGCACGTCGCTCTTCAGCGATGTAATTTATCTACTGTCGCTGAACATCGCTATTCAGTGACGTTTTACGATGTCTATAGAAAGGAGTCGCTATAGTACATATTTAGCGACATTATTTTATTCCGTCGCTGAACTACGTCGCTAATATAGCATATTTTAGTAGTATTGGAAGTGGTCTCCAAGAGTGGGATCTCCCGCCTCCGTATTAAAGGAGGATTGATATTGCGGAACCAAAGGTTCTCCTTGAGTCGTCCACTCGTTGTAGTTCGGTACGAAACCCTTCTCGTAGAGGTGCTCTCTCACGAGATCTACCTCTCTGAATGGTTATTACGACAATTGACACAAGAGCACTTTATGAGCCTTCCATCCATAAAATAATGTTGGCTACTGGCGTATCACTACACCAAAAGGGAAACTTTCCAACACAATTTTTTTTTTAATTACTAACAGTTTTTTACTGTTAGTAATTACTAACAGTAAAAAACCATTACCAAATCACAAAACCGTTAGCATAAAAAAAATAAAAATAAACGTAGAAATAAATAACACATTTTTTTTTCGTAACACTTTAACAATGTTTGCCAAGTTAATAAAAAATGAATAAATTGAAATTCTTAACTCAGCTTGTGCTCTTCACGTGACAGAATAAGTGTTAGGGCAGAGGAAACACTTTTTCGTCCCCCAAAATTTTCCCGATTGCTCGTTCCTCTTCCTCTTTCCCCCCAAAAATTCCCGATCTCATGCTTCCTCTTCCTCTTTCCCCCCAAAACTTCCCCCAAAAAATTCATGAGCTTGTGAAGAACTCCTCTTTCCCCCCAAAATTTTCCATGTTTAAGTTTTCCTCCTCTCCTCTCCCCTCCCCCCTCAAAAGTCTCCCCAAAAGTTTTTCGAGCGAGCAACTCTCAGCTCCGAGTGAGCAACTCTCAATTTCGAGCAACTCTCTCTGAAGGTAAATCCCTTTTTCCTCTTCCTCCTCCTCCCTTCACAATATAATTTTAGGACAAATTTAGGAAATTACATTATTTTTACACCGTATATATGTTTCGTATAGGTGGAGCAGACTCGGAGAAACTCTCTCTGAAGATATTTCGTCACTATCATCGGTGAGATTTCTTACTGTCATCGGTGAGATTTATCTCTACTTGATTTGGAAGATATTTCGTCACCGTATATATGTTTCTCTATTTGATTTGGAAGCACTATTTAAAATTATGTTTTTTCCCTTAATATTTATGTTTATACAATAGTTCACCAGGAAGCACTATTTAAAATGGGTGGATCACTATTTAAAATTATGTTTTTCCCCTTAATATTTATGTTTGTACAATGAAAATTATAGTTTGAACTTAAAAAAGTGCATCATCAATTCAAGCTGAACGAATATCAAAATTAGAAGATATGCAAAGCATGGGCAGTACAGAACAAGCAACTGAAAGTTCACCAAGAAGCACTGACAGGCATCGTACAACATTTGTTATTTAAAATTAGATTTTTAAAAAAATGAATGAATCTAATTGAAATATGATCTTCATCCTGACATTAAGATTCAAGTTGTCAACTATGCAACCAAGTTAGCTCATGGTCCAATCAATTTCTGTTTGACCAAACTTCTCTATTTGATTTGGAAGATATTTCGTCACCGTATATATGTTTCTCTATTTGTTTGACCGAATTTTTCTTTTTGAGCTTTTTCTTCCTTTTCTTTAAATGGTTGATTTGGAAGCACTTCTCTGAAGAGTAAAAGGTTGTGTTAAAGTTTTTTTTCCCCTTAAAATTATGTTTTTTTCAAATAGTACTTATTCATGTTGGTTGGATTAGCGTTTCGAAAACCTCTATTTGAGTATTAAGAAGAATGATCGTTTGTAAAAACATCCATTCGAAATGGAAGTCGCTAGCCATGAAGCTTTACGTTTGGTACCAAATCAACTCCGGGATAAAACTGGCTCTCAAGTCTAGTTCAGATTATAATTGTGCTGAATGTCGATGCAGCTGCTTATTCTAGATCTGTTCGTGCAAGTACAGGTGGCCTCACTCGAGGGGACTTAGCAAAATAGAAAGCCGAGTTAGAACATAGGATGTGCTTCCAACATGCTAACATATATCTAGGGTATTATTTAAGGATTACGATTACGATTACATTATGGTAAATCAAACCGGGTCTAAGTATACAAATGGGTGGATCACTTAGTAAAGAAAAGATGAAGAATGCAAAATGGGTGGATCACTATTTAAAATTATGTTTTTTCCCCTTAATATTTATGTTTGTACAATGAAAATTATAGAAATGTTATACACTGGTATTCATATATTTCATATATTTTTCTTGAAGCATTTTTGTGAGGTGTTAACATGTACTAAATATCAAATTAAATGCTATTGTTTTGATGTCTTATCATTGGTAATATTTAGGTTACTAGTTCATGTTATTGTTTTGATGTCATCTGATTGGTAATACTAAATGTTTATAATGTAACAAATTTAATGTTTTATGTTGAGGGGTTCTTTTGAAGGAGTGAGCTTATGTCCTACTACCTCCTAGCGCTTCAAAACTGCTAGGTCAGGTTGCTCTTAGGTTTGTTCTCTGTTTGTACAGAGCAGATATTTTCAGGTAGTGTGTTCCTCTGTGGACACTTTCCTTCATTCAATTATGGTTCCTAGTATAGAAAGGTGTGTTCCTTCATTCAATTATTTTTGGCATATCACCGTTCATGAGAAATATAGAGAGACTTGTAGAATTTTGATAGGCTATTTATAATATTGGCATATCACTATCTATAATTTTTTTATTGGTAAATAATAATCTACTTGTCTTCATGATCTAATTTATCTTAATCTTGTTTGTTTATTAGGTTTCTAGTATAGAAAGGGATAAACATCCTTGCTATTATATCAAGATCAATATCAAGAGAGTGGATTAAAAATCCATACAGAAATAATGTTGAATATATACAAGGTGTTCGACATTTCATGAGCTTTGTGAAGTGCCACTCACCACCCGGGATCGGAACATGCCCTTGCCCTTGTATGAAGTGCAAAAATTCTAGAAGATTTCTTTTTGAAACGGTTGAGAAACACTTGGTCATGTTTGGTATGGAACCAACGTATGATGAGTGGTTCTTTCACGGAGAGAGAAATGGCATGAACGTAGTGGTGGATCCTACGCCACATATTTTTGAAGAGGATCAGATCCAAGATCAAATCCAAGAAGAATATGATAATGATGCAGGGGGTGCACTCGAAAACCTTGTTGATGATGCTTATGGAGTTCATGATATGGCACAAGCTAGTTGTGAGGAGAACATTCCTCTCTACACTGTATGCAAAGTCCAGTCCCTAAGATGGGCTGAGCTTCCCACTCTCCTATATACAAATCAAAACATATATATGAACAAGTTCATAAAGAGGACAATTCAAACAGCCTATATATTAACATACATTACCTATATCCTCTATGTATCAGTAAATACTTTCCCCCAAGCTAATTGTCCAAGACACCATCTATTGATACTCCTAAACAACTACTCAGGACACAACCTACAATAATGTTTGAATTTAGCTGGGCAGAAAGGACCCCGGTATGAAGTATCCTCAAGTCCAGTTCCCAGTTTGAATTTAGAACGAACAACTGATAGTAAGAATCCACACACAGGTAGACGAGGCATTGCAGAATTCGGAGTTAATATTTCTGCTGAGTTCCCTTCCCCAGAGTTGCAATCTGTGGATTCTTTTGTTGATTATGACGCTTGTGTGGATTCACCATTGTCAATTGGACAGTCTTCTTGTAATTTTGACTCTGGTAGGCGGTCCAATAGGAGGCTGTTGAATAATGATGTCGATAATGCTGATGTATCACTAAAAGATGGCTTGTTTAACGAAACAGGCTCAAGGTCTGATAGATCAATCGTTTATTCTGAGGGATATAGTGATAATAAGCTAGACGAGATGCACAAAGATTGTGCAGTGACATTATCTGGCCCGCTGCAACCTACTGCCAGAAACTTATTGATGAAATCCTCTATTCCCAGTCCTCAGGTAAGAACTTGATACCTTGGAGTCTCAGCTTTTGAAAAAAAAAATTCATTTAAATAGAGTAGCAGACAATAGGCCATTTATGTTTGATTTGAACATTGGCATCATGTGTTCATTTAAACTGATATTATGCTATTGAACTTATCAAACATTGGAATCATGTTGAGGTTATGCCAGTTTTTTCTCCCTTTAACGTGAGACAAAACGGGAGGGTATGTAGGGTGACTGGGTAAGAACTAAGCCTGGGGAATCTCTTGGTAAATATAAAGATATCGTCTAACTTGCTGCATTATAATCGTAACTAGACATACTGATGTTTTGTGCTGAAAGTTACTAGTCTTGTGTCCTGAAATTTCTTATTAAACCATTGAGAACATTATTGTAGGATATTGCTTTCATGTACTGTCAAGCATAAAATCAGTTTTTCTTTTTATCTTCATTCATGGAACCCTGCAATAAGAATAATCTGTATTTGGATGCATTTGAATCTGTGGTTCTATTGAATATAAAATTGTGAATTATGCCAACTACAAAGTTTACCAAATTGTGATACTTGTTCATTCTAATACTTGTTAATTCTTGATGTTTTGTGCAATTGTAGTACGAAATGTCATCCAATCCTAGTAGTGCTAGTGCATCTGTGGGTACAAAAAACACACAAGAATCTGATGTTCCACTCCCACCAAATGGCAAAAAATACTCAATAGTTGTTGATTTTGAGGGTGCTAAGGGTAGAGATGCAGCCAAATGGAGTTCTCGTTGTGGTGCCCTAATTCGTGCTCAAATTCCAATTGGGTATGAAGATTGGAGGAAAGTAGATGACTTCTACAAGGATAATCTATGGAATGAGCTCATGGTATTTTATGCATTCAACTTGTTTACATACATTTGAATTTGTTTTTATGTTTTTTTATCATGATAATGTGTTTGTATTTTGTTGTGTGATTGTGACAGAAAGAGTTTGAGATGAATGTGGACCCGAAGATTGCGCGCACTATATTGGAAAAAAAATTTCCGCAGTATCTTAGAACAATGAAGTCCACAATTCGTGCAAGATATCTTAATATTAATGGACAACCTATACCTAAACGTGTTGCTCTTGATAACCGTCCCGATGATATTGAAAAATTTTGGTGGGAAAAGTTTGTAGACATTGAGTATAGTGATAAAAAGAAGAAGCAATGCAAGAAGAATGCTGAAAATAAGGCCAAAAATCCTATAACTCACACTTTGGGAAGGAAACCTTATAGTAGAGTGTATGAAGAAATGGTGTGTAGCTTATTTTTAACGAATTCTAATTTTATATTAAAGACATTATTTGTCATTAATTATAATTGTGCATGTAGGCAAAAGAAAATCCAGCTGAAAAGCTTTCAAGGGTAGGGGCTTGGAAAAGGGCACACACGAAAAGAAAAACTGGGGAGGTGCTTCCTTGTGCAGCAGAAAAATATGTAAGTACTTCTAAATTATGATGATGTGAAAGTTGGAATTCTGATTACTATTTATTTCTCCTTTTGCTACTGTTTGTTAATGATCCACCGAGTTTTTGTGAAGTGTTTAAATGCTACTAGACTAACAGTGACATAGTTTTGTGTATCTTTCCCCACTTCATGTTTGAACTTAGAAGCGGTCTTCATAGTTGGGATATATAGCCCACCATATGTTGCTATCTTGTAACACAATAGTGTATCCATCACACACAGGTAGACTAGATATGTCAGAGGACAAAACCCTTTAGGTTTAAATTTTTATTGGTTGAAGTAGCAAAATCTTAAACACATGTTATTATGTTTCAGGCCTATTTTTTCATTCAGGGTGGGGTGGGGGGTCTGTGATATGTTTCTGTTTATAGCAGTTAAAGATTGATGATTAAGTAAAAAGCTTTTCTTTGGGGGAGCCTATGGTGTTCATGTGCATCCGCTGTCGGAACTTGGGTTAAATTTTTGGGCTCTTTAACATTGTTTATACGGCTATCTTATTATAATTGCAGATGGGGAATAATATGGAAAAAGGCTTATGAACTGCAGATGTTAAGGGATATTGAAATCATTACCTGCCATTTCTTTTTGGTAATGGATATTGAAATGGAAGGTTCCTGATTTGGTAAGGGACCTGCCCGACTATCTTATTATAACTGCAGATGTTAAGGGATATTGAAATCATTATCTGCAGTTATAACATCTACAGTTATAAAAAGAAATGACAGTTTCCTGATTTGGTAATGGATTTCAAAAAACCATTACCAAATCACAAAACCGTTAGCATAAAAAGAAATTACTAACAGTTTTCTTTATTATTCACGGAATTATTGAGAAAATTTGGTGGCTTATGAAATGGCAGGTTCCTGATTCTTTTCAGAAGTACTAGGGCTATTAATGTAGCTTGACATAGTAAGAGGGTCTTCACACTTCTGAAAGCCTGAAGGTTTAATGTCTATTTACCAATAAGAACTCCTCGAATCTGCCAAACAATCACAATGTTTTAATTCCTTGCATAAATTCAATTGCAACAGACTTCATATCATCTTCCAGAGATCAGTTTCGTTCAAACTTCAAGATTTTTTTGGTGCCCACCATAAGAAGATTCCATAAATCATTTTTATCAAGTTGTTTGTGAATTTTGTACTGAATTGGTGCTGATCTCCCTTAACTTGATTATGTTGGTTTTCTAGAGGAAAACTATTTAACATTTCTGACTTTATTTTATTGTAGAATACACAGACCTAGATTAAGATTCGGACACAACATGAATTTAATATTTGATAATTTCTATATTTATGGATATTTTGGATTATGTCCAGGCTAAACATGTCCATAGTCAAATCGAATTGACACCTCTACTTCATACCAACTGGATTTTTTTTTTCTTGCCAAAGTTATTCTGATACATTATTTTCTTCATCCTTAAATCCAAACATCCATAGACTGATTGATGCATACATCTTATAAATTTAAACAGTAGATTAAGTTTGTTGAATTCACACATTATGATAGTATATATATAAATTTGTTGTAAATATCCTTGTCCACATATTAACAAAAGCCCTTATATATTTGCTGGCACAAGCTAGTGTATATGATTACTGTAATATTGCAGACGGACTTATTACTTGGTACAGGTGTAAGTCAATCCCAGGCAATTCCAGTTTGTATATATTTGTAAGTCAAGCTACTTGGTCTCAAAAGAATATTTGTAAGTCAAGCTACTTGGTCTCAAAAGAATATTTGCTGGCACAAGCTAGTGTATATATTTGCTGGCACAAGCCCTTATATATTTGTAAGTCAATTCCAGTTTTATGTGTTTGGAATTTGGTCTCAAAAGAATATTACTTATAATTATGTTCCAGTTTTATGTTTTATGTTCCAGTTTTATGTTTTGTGTTTCAGTCACATGAAATTCCAGTTTTATGTTCCAGTTTTATGAGTTATCTCTCTTTTGATTTATTATTACCATCTTATATAATTTGGATTGAATATTACTTATAATTATGGAAATGCAGGCACAAATTGAAGCCGCAGAAGAGAGGCAAAAAATACAAGCAAGTCCTAATGGTAGCGATGGTATCGCAAGCTTAGAAGACTTCGAAAGTGATCCTATTGCTGAAGTTTTTGGGTCTGAAAAGAAGAAGAGTTATTGTCGTGCAATCAGCTCTACCTCCTCCGTGAGATAAGTAAAAATGACACAAGCTACAAAAGCAATATCCGGTCAAAGAGATATTGAAGACCTTCGTCAATGGAAAATGGAATTACAAAACCAAATAACTGACGCTATGAACAGGTTTAATTCCATGACTTCTGCCTTTATGAGTATGCATCAAAATATGCTTCAAAATATGAATATGCAACATAATCAATTCGGAGGTAATGGGACACTAAGGGCTGAAGCTGCCTCCAACACAGAGCATACTCCAGTTGATCCAAAGAATTTTAACCCTGGGTCTGATGGCCATGGTGACAACGTTGCTAGTCCCGTCCCCCCGACCAACAATGGTGGACCATCTTCTAAAGAGAAGAAATACGTGATATTACTTTCAAAGGATTTGGAAGAGGTGGCGAAAGGATATCTTGCATCACACAAGACTTGCCATCAGAGGAAGGTGGTACAAGACGGAGAGAATATTGTTTGTGTGACGGAGGTTATAGATCCGGAAGCACCGATTTTTGATGGTCCACAAGATGGCAATTACAAGCTTTGCGATATAGTTGATGGAGGGATTTGTAATTTGGCCAAAGTATCGTTTGCGAAATTTGTAATTTTCTTTACTTTGAACATAATTGTTCTAACTCTATTAAACTCAATGTTGTTTAGATTTGTTTGATGTCTGAATATTTTTATCAAGTTATATATTGAACTTAAATTTTCTTGGATGAATTGTCTCTCCTTTTTATTTATACTTATTTGATGATGAATAATAAGATTGGAAGTCTGGAATTGAATTACAAGCTTAGTGCAATACAAACAAATTCTTACAGTTATGATATGTTTTATAAGGATAAAAAATTGTTAGAAATTTGTAATTTTTAACTATTTTATTCGGTTTTCAATTGTTGGAAAATTTTATTTACCAACACTTTTTCATTGTTAGAAAATTTTACTTACCAATGTTTTTTTCCGTTGGTGAATATAATTTACCAACATTTTTTTACCATTGGGAAGTTAATTTTTCTAACACTTTTTTACCATTAGGGAAATCAATTTCTCAACGCTACTTTACCGTTAGGAAAATCAATTTACCAACGATATTTTACCGTTAGGAAAATCAATTTACCAACGCTATTTTACCGTTAGGAAATCAATTTCCCAACGGTTATTACCGTTAGTAAGACCGTTAGTAAAATTCCCCACACCGTAGTTCCAACGGCAAAAAAGCGTTAGGAAAATTTTTCCTAACGCTTATTGTCGTTAGGAAATGCCTGTTTTGGTGTTGTATATCTCAGAAATTCCTCGACGTCCGCCTTGAAATCATCCGTCAAACCAATCTTGCTCTCATGTCGCCGATTGTACATCCACGAACGGTTAACTAAGTATCGATTCATTGTTCAAACCAATTCTGCACCAAGTACCGTATATGTTGTAAATACAAGTAAAAATTAATATAGTACCTAATTGTAACAACCAAAGTTAACAGTATCAGTATCGAAATCGGTATCACACCCTTCCTATGAGTATCGATATCGAAGTCGGTAATATCGAAAATTCCTATGAGTATCAATATCGAAATCAGTATCAGACTATTCCTATGAGTATCGATATCGAAATCGGTAATAGCAAAATCGGGTTAGTATCGGGTTAGTTTCGGCCTATCGGATTAGTATCGGCCGTATCGGGTTAGTATCTGGTTAGTATCGGATTAGTATCGGCCTATAGGATTAGTATCAGCCTATAGAAATTGGAATCGGATATCCTTATCGGGTTAGTATCGGCCGTATCGGGTTAGTATCGGCCGTATCGGGTTAGTATCGGCCTATCGGATTAGTATCGGCCTATCAAAATTGGAATCAGATATCCTTATCGAATTAGTATCGGTCGTATCGGGTTAGTATCGACCTATCGGATTAGTACTATCAGCCTGTCAAAATTGGAATCCGATATCATTATATCATAATCCAATAATAACGGATTCAATATCTTAATGTCCGTATCGGGTTCGTATCGGCCGTATCGGGTTAGTATCGGCCTATCGAAATTGGAATCAGATATCCTTATATCATAATCCAATATTAACGGATTCAATATCTTAATGTCCAAAAATATTCGAATATCCAATTCCAATTTTATGAATCTCGAATAATTTACGAAAACCCAAAACCCTAGCTACTGCATTGTGTATGTGTCCGTGTCCAAAACCCTAGCTACTACATTGTGTTCTTGTCCGTGTCCAAAACCCTAGCTACTACATTGTGTTCTTGTCCGTGTCCAAAACCCTACCTATAATATTTACACAATTAAATTACAATGTCATAATTTTTGTGTCAAAGTATATGTTAATTAAACACCTAAAAAAAATTTATACCTGAAGGAGAAGGAGGCTGTGTCAGAGATCAACGAGGAGGAGAGGGGCTCTTTTGCCGCTGCCGCCGTTCGAGCCGGAGAGGAGGGGGTCGGGGGTCGTCGCGTGATGAGGGGGTCGAGGGTCGTCGCGTGAGGAGGAGGGGGTCGGGGTCGCCGCGTGAGGAGGAGGGGGTCGGGGGTCGGGGGTCGGGAAACGGTCGCCGAAGGACAGCGGAGGAGGAGGGGGTCGGAGGTCTGGGGTCGGGGGTCGCCGCGCGAAGGAGGAGGAGGTCGTCGAGGGAGGAAGAGGGGTCGGGAGTCGGTCGTCGAAAGGGGTCGGAGCTTTGGGGAGGAAACGAAAATTTGGATGAAAATTTGAGAATGAGAATGAAAGAGTTACCGATTTACTTTTACTCGTGTCCCGCGACGGAATTGTCCGTCGCTAAACCATCGCTATTTACTTAGCGACGAACTAGTGACGGATCTAACGACGTGTTTTAATACTATATTTTGCATAATATATCAGTTGCTAGTCAGTCGGTATTTCGTCGCTGATTAGCGACATTTTGACTTCCGTCGGTAAATTTAGTTGTTAATTAACAATATTTTTGTAGTGAGTACATTACCATGTTTTAGCTTCCCGGAGGTTTCCTTCTTCCTTTCGGCATAGAGCTAATTAACTTTCTTTCCTTATAATGCAAGTCACGAAATCAGCATTCAATATTTAGATGTTTTGTCACATTCTCTCCTCTTTTCGTATATTATATTGCGCTCTCAACATGGTCGACCAGCTCCCATTAAAAATATCATGCTTACTTTTAAGTTGCAAATGCATAAAATAATCAGTCACCATTGGCATTGCTGAGAAAAATATTGCATTGGCCTTGAACCAAACAAGAAAGAATCGTAAACCGATAACAAGGAAATTCCAACATATTTGTGTCGGATACGAAGATTGATGATTATTTTACTATATACGATCGAGTGCTTTGACATCTCTCCCTAAGAGAAAATGCGCATTATATTATAGTGATATAAACGTACAGTGATCTTTGCATAGTCGATGCGAGCGAGACATAATATTACAAATAGATACGACCATTTCTTGAACGTGGACGATTGTCTTCTTTGGATGTCGTTGTCTCTGGAGGTGGATTGTGTCAACTTGTTTGTTGTTGTTGTGCTCTCTTTGATTAGTAGTGAAAGAGATGTTTGAAGTGTGGTAAATAATTTGGGAATGCCAAATTCATTTTCAAGGTATGAGCGACGGACACATATAGCTCAAGTGGCTAATAGGAATATACAAAATTAGAGTGGACAATCATTGATTTCCAATAAAAGATCCAACATATATATATATATATATGAGCCGATTTGGCGTACATATGGACGGGCAATTGTGCGTCATGTGCAACTTGGAAGGGAAACCATAGATCACCTATTCTTCACATGTGGTATATCGATGTAGATTTGGAGTGCACAAGGAAAAAAGTTGAACAAGACGGGATGGACAGGGATGACGTGGGCGAATATCATGGATGACATTCGTATTTTGAGAAATCGGGGTGTTATGTGGTCTAAGACGGCTCGCGTTAGGCTTGCTGATACAGTATGGCATATTTGGAATGAGATAAACAAGCAATTTTTTGAGGGATTGCATACACCTCTGATTGGCATTATACATAATATAGATAATGATGTACAAGGGATAGGGTATTGAGTTTGTAAGTAACAAGCGGAAGAGGTATTGTAATTGATTAGCACCATGAAATAAATAATTACTTATATATATATATATATATATATATATATATATATATATATATATATATATATATATATATATATATATATATGAGGGATCAACATTTCCTCATTTTTACATTTTCATGCATTTTCGTGATAACACCCGTTGGATCATGTTTAAGTAATCTAACCTTAACCGTTAAAAAATGAACAATTAAGATTAGATGACTTAAACAAGATCCAATAAATATGCAAAAGGAGATACATGGAGATGCAAAAATGGGAAAATGCGGATCCCAACTCATATATATATATATATATATATATATATATATATATATATATATATATATATATATATATATATATATATATATTGAAGCATATATATATAGCAAATGACCTCTAGCCTAGTGGTTAAGAGAGATGCATGCGGCCCAAGTGGTCAGGAGTTCGAGCCTCAGTGGAGGCGAGTTCGCCACAAGTACCCATTGCTTCAATATATATATATATATATATATATATATATATATATATATATATATATATATATATATGCCCTAAAGACCCAATAGGTGAAGCCCAAGACAATTGGGTTGAATATTGGGCTTGACAAACACTAAGTACATGCACCAGCACTCCCAAGCTGGAGCATATATTCTACATAAAAATAGAAAGCAAGAAGCAACAATTGTAGTCATTCTACTGCTAAGGCAAAATACAGAGTGATGTCACATACTGCATGCAAGATGATGTGGCTTAAAACTCTATAAAGATTTACTCGGTCTGTAATATACAAATTCACTTTCTAAGTTCTATGCATTGTGACAAGCAAACGACCAGTATTGCGTCTTCCATGAGAGAACCAAACACATGCATTAAGAGTGTGTTTGGTTCGAAGTTCGCCTTTCGGAATTTCTATTTTGCACCATTCATTATTAGTTCCGAAAAAAAGCTCAAGCTTCTATTATTTGGTTAATTATTTCAAGAAAATTGAAACTCCTATGAATAATAGTTCCAAAAGTACAATATTCATACTTTTAACTTTCCGAAAAAATTAACCGAAGTGTACGAAACTCTTTGTTGCGTTTCAAAGAAAATTGAAACTTGTAACAAAAATAACTACTTCCAAAAAAAATTATTTCGCTCCGCTTCCGTGAACCAAACGTCCCCTAAGTGGACTGCCTTTCCGTTGGCATGGTGTGATAAATGTTTGCATCCCTTTTATTCGATTCAAAGACTGGATTGCTTCTCTCTTCACCAAAAACCACTGTCCACAGTTCCCTTTAAGCAAGAGGGATATATAGTTCTCTCCCAGAAAAAGTACGCTACTGACTTGTTAAAGAGACTGGCTTGGTTTGGTCTAAACCTGTTAGATACTTCTGTGTGGAATCAAATATGAATCTGCGGCCTGAGAATGATCACGGCATTGTAGACATGTCTCAATTAATGTACGTGTTGGAAAGTTGATGCCCGAGATCTCGTTTGTTGTTATTGGTCTGATTAGCCAGTCCATGGAGAATCCTAAGAGATGTCATCGTGATGCTGCCCTTAAAATCTTGAGATATGTTAGAGAGACTCCAGCTAAAGGTCTTATGTGCGAACGTCCTGGACGACATCTCAATATTGAGTCCTATTTGGTAGGGTGCAATTGGGACGGACAAAATCCGAGTCCAATCGAATGAACCCGTTAATTGGATGGATTAGGATTGAAAATACTCGAATTCTGGCTCAGATTCGAGTTAAAATATTTGAACCCGATCAAAAATCGGATTGAGCTCGAGTTCATGTTTTGGATTAAAAAATCCAAAATCCGAGTCCGATCGTATGAACCCGTTAATTGGATGGATTAGGATTGAAAATACTCGAATTCTGGCTCGGATTCGAGTTAAAATATTTGAACCCGATCAAAAATCGGATTGAGCTCGAGTTCATGTTTTGGATTAAAAAATCCAAAATCCTTTATATATATATATATATATATATATATATATATATATATATATATATATATATATATATATATATGGAGAAATAATTTCCTCCATCTCCTTCTCTTTGTTTTACAATAATATATATATATATATATATTATTTCTCCATATATATATATATATATATATATATATATATATATATATATATATATATATATATATATATATTATTGTAGAACAAAGAGAAGGAGATGGAGGAAATTATTTCTTCATTCACATGTGTTGATCAACTTGACAAGAGCCTCTTATATAGGCTTACAAATGAGCTTACTATCATGATGACAATTAAAAAGAATAATGCTAAAAGCCATAGGTTATGGATAACCAAAAGGCATAAGTTATAGACACCAAATAATAATGATAATTTATCCATATTTACAACACTCCCCCTTGGATATACACCATTAATTAGTTGGTGGTATATGCGCATTTGTTGTCTCATTAAAACCTTACTAAGAAAAAAAAATTCAGTGAAAAAAATCTTAGTTAAGGAAAAAGAGTACAACGCGCAAAACTCAAAAATATTCTTCATGAGTCATACTCCCCCTCGATATAATGGATTTGCTTGACTTCGATCACTTTTGTCCTTTTGAGCATATGCATAAAACACTTTTGGAGGAAGGTGCTTATTCGATCTCCTTTGATGAATCCTTCTCGAACATGCGTAATGCAAGTCGCATTGCCTTTGAATATTGTTGTAAGCTCATCTGTAACTATGAGTAGTTGACAACTAATTACTCGTATATGATGAATGATCGATCACAACCACACATTTTCTCTTGTTGCTTCTTATAATGCAATTAATTCTGCTTGGTTAGAGAAAATTTCTACTGAACCTTATTTTGTTGATCGCCAAGATATAGCTGCATGGTTATTAATAAATACATAATCCGTTTGGAGCAACCCTTATGAAGGTCAGAAATATGTTTGAGTCTGCACAACCAACTAGACAAGAATCGTTAGTGGAATGATATAAATAAAATAATCTCATGCCAGTTGTTCCACAAAAAATATCTCAATATGTGTTTAACTATATTCAATATGTAAGTGGAGGTGCAGAACTATATGTAGATAATAAATTAACAAAAAATGCAATATCTGGTCTTGTGCATTGGCTAGATATAGTAGTGCTCCAATAGCACTTAAATACGACATTTCTGGACCAAGAACTTTTTCATCTTCTCTTTTGGTCATAATGGACATTTATCCAAATCCAACCTGCGTACAACCATCGGTCTACTTAGTGGATGTACTTTATCCATTATGAATCAGTTCAAAATTCTTTCAATATATCGAAAATGATGCACTAATATCCCACTGAAACTTCGTTTTATTTGCAAACCGAGACCAAGCTTTGTCTTTTTTCAAGTCTTCATTCAAACTCATTCTTCAAATAGTTTACAGTTTTCTCCAATTATGTAGGAGACCTGATCAGGTTTTATATCATCCATATATACTGCTGTAGCTCTCCTTCCCGGAATTTTTTTAAATATTTTTATTATTTATTTTAATTAAATTATGATTTTTAGATTTCTATAAATAATTAATTAGTTAATTATTACGGTGGATGACTTTAGCCATGATGGAGTTTTGAAGTACCAGACGACTAGGAACCATGGCACGGATAGTGCAGTAGCATGCTTTGACCAGTGTATTAGTCCTGCTAGGGAAGACCCAACCATAGGAGTGTCCTAACTAGGAAAATCAGGCCAAGTTGCGACTTAACATTTACCAAAGATTCATTTATTTATTAATTAAATTATTGAGTTTTAGGAAACCTGTTATACCATTTTAGCCCGAACTAGACCCGAACTGAGTCCAAGCCCATGTAGTCAGGCGGCACGTCAAATGACATTCATGTAGATGGAATTTGGTATGAGGGTGTTGTATTTCGTTTTAATGATTTAATAAATATTTTCTAAGTATTCTTAATTAAATATTATAAATACCATTATTGATTTATTAAATTTCGATATTATTATTATCATTATTTTATTGGGAGTGTTATCTAATATTATTATTTTATATTAGTTTATTGACTAACAAATATTATATATATATATATATGTGTATATAAATACGTATAAGAACATGTTTGTATTTATATGAAAATATATATATGTGTATATATGTGTACGTGCACGTATATATATATATATATATATATATATATATATATATATATATATATATATATATATATATATATATATATATATATATATATACACGTAGGTGTATATTGGTGTGTATATATGTAAATGTATATATGGATATGTGTGTATTTATATATAAACGTATATAAATATATGAGTATTTGTATATATAAATGTATATAGAAATATCGGTGTACGTATAGATAAATAAATTATATATCAATATATGTATGTATAAATGAATACACCAGTATTTGTCTGTGTATATATATTTATATATGTGTGTATATAGATATTTGGGAGAACATAGGTACGTATATGTATGTATATAGACACATGCGTGTAAATACATATTGTTTTATTTTATGTGTGTGAATATATATATATATGAATATATATAAATATATATGTATATATAGATATACGTATATATATAAGTAAATATATATATATATATGAAGAATAAAATATATATATATATATATATATATATATATATATATATATATATATATATATATATATATATATATATATATATATGAAGACCTCAACAAATAGAATAAGAAGAAGAATAAGAGCCAGCCCAACGAGTGGGCCAGCCAGCTGAACAGCCCAACCCGCACCTGAAATCTTCCCCCACAGAATCGCAATAGCAATCCCAGGTCGACCCCTAGGCTCGATGTAACATGGGTATTTATATGAATGTTTTGAACGATAGAAAACACAACGAAACCCTAACTCCATTGCGCCCACAGTCCGACGCTGGCGCACCCTTCCACCGCCTGCACGACCGCCCAGGTCGCCGGACGGCCGCCGCGCGCGACCGGCCGCGCGAACACAGCAGCGCATACGCGCGCGAAGAACAGAGAACGACAGTCCGCCGAGGAAAAATCATTGCGTGTTTTCTTCGCGCACGCTCGACTAATCACCGAGCCATCTTCTCTGGTATGCATCTAACCTAACCACCTTCGTTTCGATCCCATTAGCTCAATTTACGTTGCACGACACACATCACGACCCGAGCCCAAAGATTGACACAAAATCTGTTTGCAAATTGCAAAACAGAGCAGTCCCAAACACCCAACTTCACGTCGACTTTTCCACCAATCTATCCTTCGAATCAGGAAACTTTCTAAACAGAAGTTAAACCCAACATATAGGGCTAGAAAATTCCAGTAGGAAGTTTGTAGAAATTTGCTTTATACAGAGAAATAAACACATGTAAACTTCGCTAAAAACCTGTTTTCGAAATCATAAAATTGTTCCACACGACGTGCGTCCCGCCATTCCGGGCGTCGTGATCGCGAACCGAAAGCATCGAAAGCTGCGTAACGGTTTCATGGTCGTGTGGACTTTGACGGAATTCAAATTGGTCGCGTGTGCGCGACGAATTTGATGCGTATCCGTCGAAATTCACCGTATCGTGCACTTTGCAAATTCTCCAATTACTTTGTGCACGCTCGTCAGATCGAGACGAAACTTGTGCCAACAGAACCGTATCGTTTTTCTGGTCCTGTATGCCAAGTTTGGTCCAATTCTGAGACAGTTGAATCGTACGTCGTTTTACGGGCCCCACGGTCCCACTCAACGGGCGATTTTGTGCACGGCCCGCCGGAATCCAGCTTTGGACATACGGTTGGATTTGTATCGGAAAACTGAATCCGTAGACATGTAGTTTGATGACTTTAGAGACCGTTGACTCTGGCACGCCTTTCGGTGCAAAGCGGATCCAACGGTGGACATCGTTTTGGCCCGAAATTACCGTTTTGTCCCTATGTCCAGATTTGGACTTAAGGACAGACAATCCTAGCTATTTTGACTATTCTGAGAATATTGGTAATATTTATTTCAGCTTCCGGGGACTGTTGTACGGGTTTTGACTATTGTAGAACAGTGAGTAGTTCAGATTGTCGGTTTCACCAGCAAAGGACCACATGCAAGTACAGTTTATTGTTTGTATTTCGATATTGATCTTTACTATATTTTATTGATTAGCTATTGGTTATGTGATTATTTTTCTATTATAAATTATTGATATTGGTTTTCCGTATTTACTGTTTATTTTCAAAACTCATGATTGATGTCTAAACTTTGTTTTATAGTCATTTTCTTTATTTGAAATTGTATTCAGTGGATTGTGCTCGTTCCATTCCTGACTGAAAACCAACATTTTTCAGGTTAGCCGTGGTTTCACTTAGCTCGGGGAGTGACGGGAATACTTGCAGACAAAAGCCTAGAGACTAGCTATATAGTTGAGTTGTAGTCATTCATTTATTTGTACAAGTTTATATTTTTCTGCAAATGTAAAACTCGTGATCATTATAAATTAAATTAATTATGTGAATGAGCATTATTTGTGATTTTGATCTTCATGGCCGTGACAACGTTCTACCGCCGACACTGCGGCGTAGGCTGGCTTGGACACGTCTTGTATCCGTTTAAAAAAATGGGTGCGGGTCGTGACAAGTTTTTGTGGTGGCCCATGCAGGTCTGTTTTCGCAAATCATGCGAACTCGTGATGGTACTTAAGTTCGTTGTACTATTGCGAGCTTGCGACAAGAAAATGCTCATTCACGAATCTGGAATTAATTTAATTTAAGAGAATGACTATGACTAGGAGTTGTCACGCCCCAGAACCAGAATACTGGAGATCGGGGGTGAGACAAAGCCAGCTACGTATATCAGAGTACGCTAATACCCGAGATACGGTCAAAGCTGTCTAGAAGACAAGTGGGTGGACTCTAGCATGCCACTGACGACTACTAAGGTCGAACAAATCCTATCTCGATCCAATCAACATAAGAAGCAATAAAGAGTAAATCATATATGAGATGGATAAGGCGTCCCAAACACAAGTACATACATAATCATGAGAGCTGACATAATAAAAGATATATCAACTGACTATACAAAAGGTACGTAAATGTACAACCAGCAGCTGTCCAGAATATACATCCACGTCGTACTAAGACGGAGGGAACAAAACCCAGAAATAAGGACTAACATATGTCCTTGGCTAATACACCACAAAATAAAAGTACAAGATAAAGTGGAAAATAAAGGTAACCCACTCACTAATCCATGTCGGTCCTCTGAGTGCGAACCATCCGGAGAAGAAGACGGTAGATCCTCGTGATCAACTATGGAACCTGGCCATGCAAAACCAGTGGGGTCAGGCCCCAAATAGCAAGTACCACAAGGAAGCTCGAGGTGCACGACAAACCCAACAACAACACAATAACATAATGACAGAAGTAAATAAATGCGGATCGAGACTAGTACGGTACCAATGCACGTATCTCAAGAATATAAACAACTGAATGGAAATACTGAACAATATAGCTATGGAACAGAATAATCCGATGAACAACAAAAGGTTTAGGAACTACTAGGAATCGGAGCCACAACCCTTAATCCAAACAAGGACCGTGGTTACAGATCTTTTCCCTAGCAGAACTTAGCCTCTGGCCACTCACTGACACAAGAGCATATAAAGTAACACACAATCAAAAGTGCACGGCCAATCATTACCTACGGCTTGCTATCATTAACTAGCTAGGGTTATCACAATCCTAATTACTAATATGCAAGTTGAGGATTTTCGCCACTACCTGACTGCAGATACCCGGATGTCCAGGGGTACGAGTAGTACATCTATTGCCCAACAAGACTGCTGGCAGATGAAACGTGTCTAGACTTGTAACATGAACAACCATATCATATACTTGTAAAAGAAAATATATAACTGACTGTGCCGCAACCCGGCACGACATGTGACTCGATCGTATATCAATACGCGCAAACTTGGTAGGTCATGGAGCCCTTGCCTAGCAGGGTTGAGCCATGCCTCATGGGGCCCTTGGAGCTCGGGGTTGGTAGTGCGAATTTCCTCCTACAATGATCTACTTGAATTTACTAGTCATTTACCTTATCATATTCATGTCAAGTTCTCAAGTCGTGGACACTCAAGAATTTCCTAAGATGACGTGTGTTATGTACGAGTAATTCGTAAGTTATCACTTATAAACATCCCCATACTAACATCACGTGATACACGGAATAATACTCACACTCGATTGTCCAGTGCCAAGATGCAATAGATTAACATTCAACAAGCTATATCCACGGTGTCAAGAAAGAACATGTACTCATATCTCGGGTCTAGAAATTAATAAGAAAATCAAGTTATGAGTGCGCTACTATGAGCCACTAAATCGAGCTAGGCATATATAGTAATCTGGAGTGCACCATAACAGGCCACTATCTATAATCTGGACATAGAAGAATACGTGAACATAAGCATGTACCATGTATATAGAGTGTACAATCATTCTTTAACTATCCAAGGTCATCTAATCATGTTAAGAGTTCATTACAATCAAAAAATTATCAAAAACGGACAAAAACGGGCAAAAAACGGACAAAAACAGCCTAAAACAGCATAAAACGGCATACCGGCAGTATACTACGGTATACCGGCGGTATACCGGACTAAAGACAGAAGATTTCTGGTGCAAAAATTGGCATACCGGCGGTATACTGCGGTATACCGGCGGTATACCGTTTTTCCAAACAGCAACAAAATCCAGATTTTCGCTAAAACTTATTTCGGCCATAAAAACTTCATTTTAAATCGAAATTCGGACTTTCAAAAGTCAAAATTGAATAGAATTGAATTTCCTACAACATGGAAGTATTAGTTTTCACAAATTAAAACATTTGATAGATCAATACCTCAAAATACTCGAAAATTATATCTAGAAACTCAGATCTACGCAATACTGTCGATCAAAACCAAAAGTGCTATATACTAAACATGTTAACAATTTAATGAAGCATATTATAGGCCAATAAAACTTTAGTTTTAAAGGAAAATAAAATTTTAGCATGGTCATGTCACTTTTGAGCAAGATGTACTTGCCTAGGTTTTAGCAACCGAGCCTTATCTTCTACTCCACCACCAAGAGGGGTTCCGAAACCACACTCTAGGCCTCAAGGCCAAGCCTTCCTAAGCTTGAGGAAGAGAGAAGAGAGTGAAGGGGAAATGGTGAAGGAAAGAAAAGAGAGAGGAGAGAGAAACTCAATGAATATATATAGAAGGGGCAAATTAATCGTGACCGTTGGATCGTGATCCATGTCACATTCTAGATCAATCCTAGCCGTTGAAAGAAAACCAATTATCCATTGGATAATAGAATGCATCTACACTATTCACGAAAATATCTATACACTATTCATCAAAATATCCAAAACACTATTCATAAAAATATCGGAAATACTATTCACAAAAATATCTGAAATCAAAAATATCTAAAATATGGAAAATCTGTCCGGACGGCATACCGTCGGTATACTCCGGTATACTGTCGGTATACCG
Organism: Iris pallida; assembly: GCA_029216955.1. Classification (NCBI taxonomy): domain Eukaryota; kingdom Viridiplantae; phylum Streptophyta; class Magnoliopsida; order Asparagales; family Iridaceae; genus Iris; species Iris pallida. The sequence goes on from JANAVB010030819.1 coordinate 191,071, forward strand.
GCCAAGGAGAAAATCTATAATTTGGAAAAATTTTAAAGCGTTCCGAAAATCGAGAAAATACGAAATACAATACAAAATACGTATCCGTATATAAATATCGATACTGTGAGACGAGTCTCACATGAGTCCCTTATACAAATTTACCGATGGGTAGTCTAGGCCATGCAATGTAGATAAGGAGTTATTAATTTTTATAGAGTGTCAGATCCTTATAGGTACACTATTACCTCTTGATATGACGATAAGATCCAATGTGGATAGATTATTCACTTGGTGAGACATGGCTTCCTAGAATTAATGATCTAACCCTGATAAATTGATTAATTTCTTCTCTTGCCTCTTAGATATCATCCTCACATCTTAGTCAAATTGCCTATTCAGTTCCTATTTTTGCCTTAAGAGTTATTATTTTATGTTATCCATAGATGAACCTCAAGTTAGTTTGATTCAAAGTTTTCCTCAAAGGTTTGAATACACATAGAATAGATACTCGAATGTTTGTAATCCTTTTGTCTCCAGTTTTTTCCTCCATGATTAAATCTTTTAGTTACAGATTGCGACTGATAGGACAAATATTTACGCCTTATTACATAGTCGACTTGCTTGAATCTCTAGAAGCTCAGGAAATTTTACAGATATAGTTAAAGGAATGTTAGTTAACTCATAATGGCAGGACAGCAGCGCACTGTCGCCATTTAATTGAATTTTGGAGACTATGGATACACTGCAGCCAGCAGCGCACTGGCAAGACACAACCCCTAAAGGTGAAATTAGTTTAAGAAAATATAGGTGATGGGATATTGCCAAGACTATGGCTAGTGGTCCTCTCTTGATCGTAGATACCCTTGAGCCAATATTGGATAGAGTTAAGAAGTGTTCGATTTTGTATCATGTTGAGTTACGAAACCAAGGGTTTACCACAGCCAGAGTATACGGGTGTGGCATAATCCGCGGTAAAATGACTTCAAACATGATTACAAGTTTGGGATACCATAAAGGATAGGACAGTGCCCTGTATGTTCTATAAGATCCGAAGCCAATAGAAGTGAAAGTTCTGTGAGATTGGGTAGCGTGTCTTCCGACCTAGCATTTCGTGGTCCTTGTGATCTATTGACGAGGTAATTGACTGACACTAATAGGTTTACCTAGAATATGGAATTTAGAATGTCCATAACCCATTAGTCGACCAAGTCCTTGTGGATAAGAAGATAATAGGAAGACCGTATAAGCAAGAACACCGGGTAAGGTTTGATTCTCGCAAAACTTGAACTATTTGTGCATTCTTTCAAAAAAAATCTCGCATACTTGTATTTCGACTATCTTGACCAATGCTGCTACTACATCCTAGTTTTGCAAGCTCACTCTTTTCTCGAGCTTGATCCAAGACATATGTTTAGTGGGGACGCCTGCTAACATATTATCTAATCAGAATCAGTGTATTATGGTCTGATCAACCATGATGCATTTGGTTCGCACTTCATTTAATTATCCTACGTGGATTGAGATGTAGAGGTATCTAGGATCTCATCCGCGACTGCATTGACAATTCCTCTTGAATTATATGTTCGCCCTTGAATCACGATATTGTATTCAGTAACATCTCTCTTGAATTCTTTATTATTTTTGTCTTTCACCGATTTGGAAAGACGGAAGCTCGTGATGGTAGAGAGATACAGAGTATTCCCATGGCTATGATAATGGTAGGCACAAGTGTAGCTACCATCGGCCTGTCATGTGATTGAGTTACTCGTTCTTCCATCGACCCTCAAACTACTATTGAGACTTTCGAGCTATCTGAATTTGAGAATGATTAGGGTTTTACCTTTAGTCAGAACGCCAACCTAGGAGACTATCTATTCTCAAGAAACCAAATGTTGTGAGTCTCTAACTATTTGCTGGAAGCTTGCCTTAACTAGCAACCCTTAAGCCTTGAACCAACCCTTCCTCGACTGAAGCCCACAGTTAGACGTGAGATGAGTGGACAATAGGGTAATCATTTACCGTGACACTCATCCCGAGATTGGTTTCCAACAAATATTGCTCTAGTTATGTAAATTTATTATTAAGATATAACTAGTGTTGGAACACCACAGTCACTAGCTTAGCCAATACCATCGCTTAAATACCCTGTCATATTATGATCTACCAGTTGTCAACAGCAATGCATGATCACTACAACTCATGTATACTATGGTCAAGCATATCATTCTATTTTATCGACCATGTGTCATTTTATACACTCGTTCTCCATTTATTGAAGAACGATCCTTGACATGATTTATATCTACCGTATTCCGTTACGCAGTGCCTTATCCTCTATTAACAAGAGTCAAGGTACAGTACCCAGATTTTGAAGTCCTTCTAACCTCGATATTCCTAAGACCATGTCCTATTTTCTAAGGTGGGTAAACTGTAAGCCTTCTAAAGCTTTGGGATATACGAAGATCACCGATTGATTAGAAATAAATTTTTATTAGAATGATAGTTAGTGCCCTATGGACTCCCACTTTCCATTTAGGTTATTTTGTGTTCGCGGCCGTGTCATTAATATTCGGAGCACGAGACCAGCTGTTATCTTCCAACAAACTACATATGCAAGGCCTAGACGAGTTCACCATCATCTAGGTATATCATGTCCCACTCAAACCGTCCCCTTGTACTCTATTTTTATGCTGCAACTTTCATGATAAAAGGTCTAGCTGTAATCCTTACCATAATACCGGTATACTTTCCGACCCCCACTAGAGCATCAACCCTGACTCAATTCATTCGACCCAATATACGGTTGTGCACTACTCAAAGCCCACTACGCATATGTTACTAGTGTGCCACCCAATTGAGACCTCATGTGCTACTTAAACACAAAAGTCACTGAGGGCGCATGGTTGGGTTTAAGGACCTAGCTAACCAACTTGACGGGTAACTAGCTCAACCCTTGGATAGAAACCTATTCTAGGATACCCTAATGTAGTAGAAAGACTTTTATCATTGGGATCTTGTCCAATCCATATAGATTAAAACCCAATGTTCATCCTACCAATGACTGATGTCCAAATAGAGAACTCATTAAGACCTAGTAAAACCCGTCCAGTCATACCACCATATTTGGACTATATAAAATTGAACTATTTGAGATAGGTCCCTATACCGATTATATAGCCTCCACCTCTTAGAATGTGGTCATTCGTAACTGTTATTCCATCTACCTTGAAGTTACGATACGATCTTGTATCGCGTTTATATTCCTTGTTTGTGTGTTTAAATAACCACGAAAAATATCACAATCTCGATTTCTCCAAATCCTGTTCTATTATGGAACCTGTTTAGAATTTCGATAACGGAACTTTTGTATTGCACGGATTGCAAGCCCTCTAGGAAACGAAGGGTTCTTCGAATTATCAAGTGACTGGACTAGAGTAGCCCAATCTAGCAAAATAGGTCATTGGTTCATAGACTCTCTTTCTAATCTGTATCATTGGATACGCTCTACCGCTCTGAAACTTCATAATTGCCTTCGATTATTCATCCTTATCATCCTGTCCTTCCTATTGCAGAGTGACGAACGACCATGCTATATAGGATTTATCAGAAGTTCTTAAGTTATAATGTAATATTGCTTGACTATTGAATATTTAGTTGTTATAGATATGAGAGATTATAGATGCCATACACCCTAGATATAGGTTGGTAGAATTGCTAGTAACTAGTTAGAAGACCATAAGGTTTTAGCAACCTGTGTTTCGAGGGAGTAGTGTGACCAAATGTGGGTAGAAGTCCTCGAGATTTCGTAAATACCAAATGACTAGAGAAGGCTATAAATATTTTTGAGAAATTAAATTTGAAGGAGATTAAGGGAATACTAGACTTTGAATTTTAAGAAATAGTTATGAATTTGAATTTTGAGGACGAAATTAGTTTTAAGGTGGGTAGATTTGTAGCTCTCCTTCCCGGAATTTTTTTAAATATTTTTATTATTTATTTTACTTAAATTATGATTTTTAGATTTTTATAAATAATTAATTAGTTAATTATTACTGTGGATGACTTTAGCCATGATGGAGTTTTGAAGTCCCAGACGACTAGGAACCATGGCACGGATAGTGCAGTAGCATACTTTGACCAGTGTATTAGTCCTGCTAGGGAAGACCCAACCATAGGAGTGTCCTAACTAGGAAAATCAGGCCAAATTGCGACTTAACATTTACCAAAGAATCATTTATTTATTAATTAAATTATTGAGTTTTAGGAAACCAGTTATACCATTTTAGCCCGAACTGGACCCGAACTGAGCCCAAGCCCATGTAGTCAGGCGGCACGTCAAATGACATTTATGTAGATGGAATTTGGTATGAGGGTGTTATATTTCGTTTTAATGATTTAATAAATATTTTCTAAGTATTCTTAATTAAATATTATAAATACCATTATTGATTTATTAAATTTTGATATTATTATTATCATTATTTTATTGGGAGTGTTATCTAATATTATTATTTTATATTAGTTTATTGACTAACAAATATTATATATATATGTGTATATAAATACGTATAAGTATATGTTTGTATTTATATGAAAAAATATATATGTGTATATATGTGTACGTGCACGTATATATATATATATATATATATATATATATATATATATATATATATATATATATATATATATATATATATATATATTTTATATATATATATATATATATATATATATATAAAATATATATATATATATATATATATATATATATATATATATATATATATATATATATATTTTATATATATACGTAGGTGTATATTGGTGTGTATATATGTAAATGTATATATGGATATGTGTGAATTTATATATAAACGTATATAAATAATTTTTTTTATTTATAAATATATGAGTATTTGTATATATAAATGTATATAGAAATATCGGTGTATGTATAGATAAATAAATTATATATCAATATATGTATGTATAAATGAATACACCTGTATTTGTCTGTGTATATATATTTATATATGTGTGTATATAGATATTTGGGAGAACATAGGTACGTATATGTATGTATATAGACACATGCGTGTAAATACATATTGTTTTATTTTATGTGTGTGAATATATATATATGAATATATATAAATATATATGTATATATAGATATACGTATATATATAAGTAAATATATATATATGAAGACCTTAGCAAAATATATATATATATATATATATATATATATATATATATATATATATATATATATATATATATATATATATATGAAGACCTCAGCAAATAGAATAAGAAGAAGAATAAGAGGCAGCCCAACGAGTGGGCCAGCAAGCTGAACAGCCCCACGCTCGACTAATCACCGAGCCATCTTCTCTGGTATGCATCTAACCTAACCACCTTCGTTTCGATCCCATTAGCTCAATTTACGTTGCACGACACGCATCACGAACCGAGCCCAAAGATTGACACAAAATCTGTTTGCAAATTGCAAAACAGAGCAGTCCCAAACACCCAACTTCACATCGACTTTTCCACCAATCTATCCTTCGAATCAGGAAACTTTCTAAACAGAAGTTAAACCCAACATATAGGGCTAGAAAATTCCAGTAGGAAGTTTGTAGAAATTTGCTTTATACAGAGAAATAAACACATGTAAACTTCGCTAAAAACCTGTTTTTGAAATCATAAAATTGTTCCACACGACGTGCGTCCCGCCATTCTGGGCGTCGTGATCGCGAACCGAAAGCATCAAAAGCTGCATAACGGTTTCGTGGTCGTGTGGACTTTGACGGAATTCAAATTGGTCGCGTGTGCGCGACGAATTTGATGCGTATCCGTCGAAATTCACCGTATCGTGCACTTTGCAAATTCTCCAATTACTTTGTGCACGCTCGTCAGATCGAGACGAAACTTGTGCCAACAGAACCGTATCATTTTTCTGGTCCTGTATGCCAAGTTTGGTCCAATTCTGAGACAGTTGAATCGTACGTCGTTTTGCGGGCCCCACGGTCCCACTCAACGGGCGATTTTGTGCGCGGCCCGCCGGAATCCATCTTTGGACATACGGTTGGATTCGTATCGGAAAACTGAATTCGTAGACATATAGTTTGATGACTTTAGAGATCGTTGACTCTGGCACGCTTTTCGGTACAAAGCGGGTCCAACGGCGGACATCGTTTTGGCCCAAAATTACCGTTTTGCCCCTATGTCCAGAATTGGACTTAAGGATAGGCAATCCTAGGTATTTTGACTATTCTGAGAACATTGGCAATATTTATTTCAGCTTCCGGGGACTGTTGTACGGGTTTTGACTATTGTAGCACAGTGAGTAGTTCAGATTGTCGGTTTCACCAGCAAAGGACCACAGGCGAGTACAGTTTTTTGTTTGCATTTTGATATTGATCTTTACTATATTTCATTAATTAGCCATTGGTTATGTGATTATTTTCTATTATAAATTATTGATATTGGCTTTCCGTATTTACTGTTTATTTTCAAAACTCATGATTGATGTCTAACCTTTGTTTTATAGTCATTTTCTTTATTTGAAATTGCATTCAGTGGATTGTGCTCGTTCCATTCCTGACTGGAAACCAACATTTTTTAGGTTAGCCGTGGTTTCACTTAGCTCGGAGAGTGACGGGAATACTTGCAGACAAAAGCCTAGAGACTAGCTAGATAGTTGAGTTGTAGTCATTCATTTATTTGTACAAGTTTATATTTTTCTGTAAATATAAAACTTGTGATCATTATAAATTAAATTAATTATGTGAATGAGCATTATTTGTGATTTTGATCTTCATGGCCGTGACAGCGTTCTGTCGCCGACACTGCGGCGTAGGTTGGCTTGGACACGTCTTGTATCCGTTTAAAATAAAAATAAAAAAAACGGGTGCGGGTCGTGACAACTGCTACTATTGAGAATTCATTTTCGAATTTCTTAATGAAGACACATGGGTAAATTTGACTATTTTGTATCATTCCTTAGTCAAATATATGATAAGACGATTATACCACATTCTTGTGGATTATTTCAACCCATATAATGCTCATCTAAGTTTAATTAAACACATTCCCTTTGACTTAGTCTCTAGAGTTGTAAATTCTTATGTAATTTTCATATAGATGTCAATATCTAAGTCTTCATACAAATATGCAGTTACAATATCCATAAATCTTATATCAAGATTTTTAGAAACTGCGAGACTAATTAGATATCTAAAAGTAATGACATCTATAACTGGAGAGTACGTCTCAACCTAGTCAATTCCAGGTCTTTGAGAGAAACCTTGTGCTATAAGTCGGACTTTATATCTTTCAACTTTGTTCCTCTCACTTCGTTTTCTCACGAAATACCAATTTAAAACCAACATGGTTTATGCCCATTGGTGTTTCCACTATAGGGCCAAATACACCACATTTTTCTAAAGATTTAATTCTGCTTGAATAGCATCTTTCCAAATTGGCCAATCTTTTATTTGTCGACATTCATTTATACTACGTGGTTCATTTTCACAATCATCATTGTCCTTTATTATTTCAGTAGCTACTGCATAGTTAAATATGTCATCGATGATAAGTACTTTTCTATTCCACAATTCACCTGAACATGCATGAAAATATCGAGATCTCTTCATTTTCAGGTACATGTGCCTTCTAGAGGCATCCATAGGCATTTCAGTAAATTTGGAAACATGCACATCTTCATTATCTATTTCCGGAGCTCCAGCCACTATCGGGCTTTTATCAGGACAAGATGTTTCATTTACTCTCCTCTTTCTAGGAGCACTATCCTTGGAACCTATAGGTCTACCACACTTTTGACGTGTAGTAGTAGATTCATTTGCCGTCTTGTTTAGGTTTTTGTCCAATTGGAGCAATGATTATGGCTGGCACATATGATATAGTTACCTTTACGGCATCATTAAATGCATCAAGTAATTGATTTGCAATTTCCTGCAAATGTATCATTCTTCTTATCTCATAATCACATTTGGAGTTCTTGGAACTTAATGAGATCGATATAGTAGGCGTATACCATGTCAATTCACGCCGTTAATTTGCAATAGTTTGTTATATATGAACAATTTGTTGCTTATACCTCCCCCTAACGGCGGGAAGACTCTATCATCAAATTGGCAATCGTCAAATCTTGTAATAAAGACATCACCAGTCATTGATTTTAAATACCTTATTATGTGCAACATGCAAAATATCATGTCTCAAGCCACAATTTTTAAACTAGATTGCACTAGTAGAGGTCTAGCTATAAGTTGAAGATGTTTAATAAATGACTTAGCTAACCCATTTTGTGTGTGCACTGGGGAACATGATGCTCTATCTCAGTCACTAATGATGTACATTAATTATCAAAAACTTGTGAGATGAATTATGCGGCATTATCAAGACTAATTAATATAGTCTTGTAATTAGTAAACTGAGATCTAAGTTTAATAATTTGGGCTAAAAGACGAGAAAATACGAGATTTCTAGTAGACAATAGACAATCATATGACCACTTAGTAGATGCATCTATGAGTACCATAAAATATCTAAAAGGACCACTAGCAGGGTGAATATGACCACAAATGTCTCATTATGTTCTTTAGAAGAAGGTAGGAGACTCATTTTTAACTTTAGAAAATATGGTCTAGTTATAATCTTTCCTTGTAAACACAGAACACATAGGTGATTCTTCGATAAGCCAATATCGTAATTTTTTAATAAATGTCCACAAAGATTATCAATGATCAGATTGAACATAGTTTGTCTCGGATGACCAAAAGGGTCATACCAAATATTATATAAGACATGATCATTGGCTTTATATTTTTTCACATTCATATTAGATACAATTATGCCAATGGTGGTGAAATACAAACCTACCAAAAGATAAAATAATTCTTCTAATGTGAGCCTTTTGCTCCCAAAATTAGATGTGCAACATAATGACTCTTTGTTGTTATCATTTCGAGTTTCAACAGCTATTGTTGGCACTTTATGCATGTCAAATACTAACTTTGGCAAAAACTTTTGATTCTTCAAAATCATGTGTTGTAGCACTATCTACCAAACACATATTTAAGTCATTTTTCTGGTATATATGTGTTGTAGTATTATCACCAAACACATATCTAAGTCATTTTTCTCGAATTCTTTCAACCTCTCAATCTCTTGTTGAGTAGCTCGACATTGCTTAAATAAATGTCTATCTTTGTCATATTTACGACAAGCATGCATTACTACTCTATGAAGCAAAATAATATATTCTAGCTAGCATAAGTTTAATAAGTAAAATTAATCATTTCAAATGATAATATCATATTATAGAAATGTAACTCCAAATTTATAATATTTTTTTAATAAAACAAAACTCTCATGGCCTAGACATTCCATGATGGAAACCAAAAATAGAACATGACTTCAAATTTAAATAGTTTATAAGTAGTTGAAATAAACATAAATTGACCGAGTCCTCATTCAATGGAAGGTGGATTTTCAAGCATTTCCTCAAACTGTTCATTTGTAACTTGATTCCCTTTGTTAGAGGGTGTTGTCCACTTGTTCATTTATTCTTTTTTGAACCATTGTTTCAACCTTTGTAAGGTTTATAACCATAACCATATCTTCCACATTTTTTTTTCACGTCCTCCACCACGACCTCTGCTAATTCCAAAGTTAGCATTTGCCTCAGGAATTGCCATTGACCCAGTTGGTCTAGAGTTGTGATTTTTCATGAGAACGTTACTATTTGCCTTTGCTACAGTGTGATAGTCACCAGTTCAGAGTAATTTATAAAATTTCTTTCACGATATTATTGCTACAAAAGCACATTACTTGCATGAAAAATAAAGAGGATTTTTCAATCATTTCAGTCTCTGTTACTTTTTCTTCGCACAATCTAAGGCGAAAAACAATACTAAACAGAGCACAATTATATTATTTAATATTTTTACAGTCATGATATCTTAGATTCAACCATTCACTTTGAGCAGTCATAAGGATTACTATCCTTTGGTGGTCAAATCTATCATTTAGAGATGTCCACAAAATCAATGGATCATCCTCACATAGATATTTTGTCTTTAGATCATCATGGATATGATGTCGTCGAAAAATTAAATCAAAGCCTTGACCTTGGCTTCAGAACTTTCTTTATTTTTTTTCTTAATAGTACCATCAAGCTTGTTGGACTGCAATTGTAATTTTGCATCCATTGTCATGATAAATAATTATTTCTGCTCACATCAAGAGCTTTGAATTCAAACTTTGCAAGATTCGACATCTACATGACAGAAAATAATATTAGATATAAATTAATATTAAATTGATAAGCGCTTTCAAGGTTACAAAACTTCACATATGCCACAATGTGATGAAACGTTATCAAAGAATATATCTTATGTGTATGACATATACAACAATGTGGTAAACGCTATCAAATAATATTATCTCATGTGTATCACATATACAACAATGTGATAAAATGCTATCAAATAATATTATCTCATGTGTATCACATATACAACAATGTGATAAAATGCTACTAAAGAATATTATATCTTATGTTTATCACATATACAACAATGTGATCATTATATAATAATTTATTTTGGATACTTTTTTTAATATAATTCGATTCACATATACAACAATGTGAAGTAGTACACTATAGAATTCAAATAAATAAAATAATAGAAATAACCAATTCACATGAACTAATTTAATGAAATTAACTAACTCCAAATAAGTGGAAAAAAAATTAAGACATTCTAGATTAATTTTATAGTTCATACGAAAACATATAGAAATAGAATTTATACATAATCTTAAATAGATTATCATAAATTTTCTATTTTGAATGAAATTGTGAACATGTTCAATACATATTTAGATCTAAAACTAAAAGAAAACGTAGATCTAGAAAACTTACGTTCTAATCGATCTATAAACACATAAATCAAATATGTATTTAATTTTACTAAAACATGCATATATCTAAGTATACAAGATTAGACCTACCTCTTCAATATAAGTGACTTCTACCTTTCTTTTCTTAAGAGAACTCTTTCTCCCTTATGTGAAATATTTCTTCCTTCTTCTATTTCCTAGAACATCGTGCTGATAACGTATTGTAAAACAAAGAGAAGGAGATGGAGAAAATTATTTCTTCATTCATATGTGTTGATCAACTTGACAAGAGCCTCTTATATAGGCTTACAAATGAGCTTACTATCATGATGACAATTAAAAAGAATAATGCTAAAAGCCATAGGTTATGGCATAAGTTATAGACACCAAATAATAATGGTAATTTATCCATATTTAAAACATATATATATATGGGGGCGGATCAAATTCTTTAACTTCTTATCCTAAATCTCATTTCACTTGGTATTTTGTAATGATCGAGACTTGATTGCTTTTTGATTATGTGTTTAATACTACTTTTGTTTAACATTATTTTAAATATTATATCAGAGTCCGGTAAATCCGATGGCCCAACCTGAATCTAACCCGATCCTTCAGACTTGTTCTTGGGTTTCATATGTTGAACCCGAGATTGGGTCAGACTTGGGTTCAGGCTAGGCTTATGATTCATCGAATTGGGGTCGGGTTGATCTCAAGTCCTACCCAACCCGTCCGAGTTGCACCCCTACTATTTGGATGCTGACTATGTTGGGTCTAAGAGTGATAAGTGATCCGCATTTGGCTTGTACCTAAGTTGGCGGAATCTTGGTACTTGGCGAAACAAAAATAGACTATTATAGCCGGATAATACAGTGCGAAGACTCGTACTGTTGGTGAGATGATGTGGCTTAAGGATATGATGTGTGACCATGGTATACGATATACATATCCACTTTCTATGCGTCGATAAACAAACAACCATCTATATTACAGGTAATGCGGTCATCCATGAGATAACTAAACACATTGAGATAGAGTGTCATTTTGTTCGGACATTATGAGAAATCGAATATATAGTCCTTCTACTCGATTCAAGGGCTCGATTGTCGATATCTTCACCAAGCAGTAGTCATTTCCTATTTTCATGTAGCAATCTATATATATGCTCCAGTTTGAGAGGTAGTGTTGGTGCATGCATTTAGGGATAGTCAAGGATAATAGTGTTGGGTTGGACATATTAAGGAATGTTATCTTGGTTCACAATATCGGTACCGGAACCTTCCTATAAGTATCAAAATCATCATATTGGCAGTATGGATGATTTCATATTGGAGTATCGAATTTTTGGCATCTGAAAGTAAATATTTATTAAAAATATAAAATTATTTATATCTTTAGACATAATTTATATGCTTTTACGATGTGACTATGTTTTTACGTTATTGTTGATTGGCCTTTATCGTTCAATTTTTTCTGTCAAATTGACTGAAAATAAGACCCCAAAGTTGATAATTATTTTTATCGATAGCGGTTGATATCGGATCGAAACATGTCAAACCGTATCGATATCGGCTTATACTACAAAATATATTGGTATATATCCCGAATGAAGGAAGTTCATAAAATAATTTAGAGTGGCTTCCTTGTGTATTACTAATACTCAACTCTAGCCAGCTGGTCAACTCATAACCAAGTTGAGTCATAATTGAGTTTAAAGAGCAAGCTGAGTTTTGGTTAGGCACAACACGTTCAGCTTATTCACGACACGAGCTCACAAACCAAGCTTCCTATGTTCAAGTTTTATTTTTTTTAAGGGAATCCAGCTCATTTTTTGTTCTTGTTCTTGTTCTTGTTCAAGCTTGGCTCTTTAAAGAATCGAGCTCCTTTCTTGTTCGAACTCGAGTGGTTAAGGAAGTCGAGTAGAGCCGAGTTTGTGAACTGGTCAATTCATTTGCATGCCCCAAATGGATATCTTTTGGATGTGCTTATATCGAAGTTGGAAATATTTATGTAAATTATGAATTCTTTCAGTTACTATGCTCTGTTAATGATCTAAAATTCTAGACGTGCTTACTTTAGGTCTGTAATGGTTAAGTTGTTTTCGGGATCTGTAAGTACCTCAGGTCTTGTGTCCTGACAATTTAACGATTGATGTGTCACATATCAAACAATCAATTGGGGCCTCAAACTCTATAAGTAACTTATCAAAACATGCTAATCTAAAGAGACGATTTGAAGATGATTGTAATTTATAACATAATAGCCAAAACTCATAAAATTATTAAAAATATATTTAGTTTTAGAGTCTCGTATAATATAAAAATTTGACTATAGATTTTTAGATTGTTCATATTATAAGATTTGGACCTCATCCTAATGGTTGGCATAGCTGATCGTCCAAAATAAAGACATAAACTCAAATTTTGAATGTTATAGGAGATCATAAAACTAAATATTAATATGTGAAGGTTATGTGACTTACCTTATTTAGTTTTGTTATGACCAAGCGGCATGCTGATGACAATGTTGTTTGTTTGTATCATGATTTCAGCAGCGACACAACTTTTCTGACTGCAGTTTCGATGGGAACGACTTCATGGACTTCATGTATCATCAGATGTCTATCGTCCAGGTCGCATTAATGTTGAAAGCTCGCAACTCAAAAGTCCTGAAGGACTATGTGGCTGCTGAGATCGGGATAGAAGTAAACTTTTCACTTGTCTCTAGGACTTTTAGTCCCACAATGGAAAAACTACCATATGTATATCTCAATATGTAGCTATACTTACAATGGAGTATGCACATGGGGTGAGGTGGCCCATATGAGTTGACTTTCCTAGAGGGTTAAGTATAAATCACAAGGAACAAACCTTTATTTTGCCACTCATTTTGGGAATCCATAGGAGCTAAGTCCCGTAGGGGCTTAGCGACCCGAACTCGGACTCAGAATCGGACTTGGACTCGGACGAATGATGCAAAGTGGCATTTTAATGGCATAGTTTGCTCTTTGCATTGAGGCGTACGCTCGTAGACACACTCGCGTGGAGTGCGCACGTTGCATATGCTCGTGGCATACTCGCGTGGAGTACGCATGTGGCATATGCTCATGGCGTACTCGTATGGCGTACGCTCGTGTCGCACTCGCGTGGTGTATGCTCATGTCGTACTCGGCAGACGCAAACGGCATGGCGTGCAGCGTGGGCGGCGATGTCAACATGCACGAGCGACGCTGGCGGCACTGTTTGCGTGCAGCACGCTGCTGTCTCGCGCGTAGGTATGCGTGTATGTACAATTACATGCACACATAGGTACTGGTCTTCTCTATAAATAGAGAAGCTCTCTTTCCATTCAGTTGTAGAGAAAAAGAAAGAGTGCTGGAGTCCACGTGCTTGTAGAAAGCCATACGAACATCAAATTTGAGTTCCAAGTTCTTCCAAGAGTGATTAAGAGCGTTCCAGAAGTTATTGCTAAAACTTGCTAGTTCCTGGGAGATATCGCGAATAGGACGAATATTGCTTTGAGCACCGGTGACTTTGTTCACCCCAGAAACGAGTTTCTTTGTGTTTTTTCTTCTCTTTGTTCTATCTCATTGTAGCGTGTCACGACCCGCACCCTGTATAGGGGCACGAGAAGTGGGTACGTCCAGCCTATGCCGCAGTGTCGGCGGTAGAACGCTGTCCTAGGTCAATCATCTAACAATATAAAAGTACCTGTAATGTTTATACTCTCCGAATGGAGGTGACAAATAGAATACAATCTCAATCACATCTAGGTAGAAGAATGAAAGATCGATAGATAGACAGATGGTAACTCAAGAGAACAGTACAATAGATAAAATAAGTCCAAGTGTCTAGGATAACATAACATCAGAATGTCAACTCATAATACAATAAGTCTAAGAGTCTATATATCTCAACATCTCAAAATACAACTCAGATATGAGGCAAAATGATAATACAGAAAAGACTGTCTAGCTAAACTAGCCTAGACTACTGGGGCAACATCCTCAGCTGCAGGTGGATCCTGCTGAGGGTCCACAACATAAGTATCATCTAGTCCTGCTCCATAATAGGTAGACACCAGGGCCTCATCCTCATCCTCTGTAATATTTTCAACAGGTCCAGTCAGGACAGGAACGAGCACAATACATCTCACGCAGTGCATAGTATGATAGGAAATATAAAGCATGCAATAGAGTAAAATACAGAAAATGTTGAAGGAAGATACATGTAGTAAAAGAGATAACTGTAATAAAATATCTACTATAATAGAGAACTAGCAGTGACTAGTGAGTCAGAGTAAAATATAGACATATGAATGGCATAGGAGATTCATGACTACAGCTAAGAGTGATTCATGACTACAGCTACTGGGGTAATATTCACATGACTATTTCCACTCCCCCATCCCCAATCAATACACAAGGATCCGTTCAAGTTATGTTAAGATTCGTGATAAGCCCATAAATGGGAGATTCATGAGAGGCTCTGTGAACATGAGAGTACATGAGTCACAAGCGATTCGTGAATCTATGAAAGCATAGAGATACATGATGATTCGTGAAAAGCACAAACATGCTGTATCTGATGCTCCCGAGGGGGATAACATCTCATAAAAAGATCCATATAGTACCAATTCGTGATAACAATCGTGTCAGCATCAAGTAAAGTAATCTAGAGCAAGAATATAAATCCTGGCAAATATGAAACGGTCAGAGAATGTACTCGCCTGATAACTGAATGTCTGAAGAGGATATACTGTCTGAAGAGAGGTGTATGGCTCCTAATCAGAGCAATACAAGTCACAATGTATCCACAATGGTAAAAATAAAGTATACGATGCATACTACATGATTCTAGGTCAATCTGGTCAAAAGTCAACTCTTGGTCAACTCAACAGTCAAACTAGGTCACAGGAAGTCATACTAGGTCAAATAAGGTCAAACAAGGTCAAACAAGTTTAATCTAGGTTAAAGTCAACTCCTGGTCAACATTCTAATCAAACTAGTCAAATACTAGTCAACATGATCAATCTGGGTCAAGTCTAGGTCAAACTTAGACCAACTAAGGTTTTGGTCAAACAAAGACTAGCCAGTAAGGTAATTAGGTCAAACAAAGACTAGTCAATAAGGTAATTGGGTCAAACATGGTCAGACTAGTTAAACTAGTCATTTTTAGGTCATTTAGGTCATGGTTTGACCAATAGTTGACTTTAGTCAACCATGGTCAACAAGGGTCAACTTGCTAGTCAACCTAGGTCTACTAAGCCTATTGGTCAACTCCAAACTCACTAACCATAGACCATAGGCCATAGGCCTATGTATCTAGGACAATAGTAGATACATATAGGTATCTATATATATATATACAATAGATACATACACTATCTACACCATATATATATATTCATAGGCCATAATATATATATATATATATATACATATCTACAATATATATACAATATATATACCCCACTATGTATACCATATAACCAAATATATAAAATACTATACATATACTCACTATATATAACATATATATATATACATATATATAAATAGCTAACATATATACCTATATATACATTTTCATATATATATATATATATATATATATATATATATATATATATATATATATATATATATATATATATATATATATATATATATAATATATATATATATATATATATATATATATATAAGCCCATATATATATATACCCTCAACTATATATACACCAATGTATATAGTTGTATATAATATAACATATATATATATATATATATATATATATATATATATATATATATATATATATATATATATATATATATATATATATATATATAGAGGGAAATAGAGAGAGAGATGGAAATGAGAGAGTGTAATAGAGTGAGAGAGAGAGTGAGATAGAGTGAAAGAGAGAGGGGGATAGAGAACAGTGAGAGAGAGGGACTGCTAGACTGGACAGGAAAGGGGGAGATTTCCAGTTTCCTGGAACCAGAATTGGTCCCCCACACACACACACACAAAACACCCACACACCTACATATACACATACATGTATATACACATGTATATACATGTATTGTGAAACCCGTAAAATCTGTTTTCATTATTTTTAAATTATTATAGAATTTTCCGGTGGAATATTAGATGATAATTAGTTAAACTAGGTTATTAGTATTATTGTTTGTATTATTATTAGTATTCTTATTTTTATTATTATTAGTATTTTTATTATTATTATTATTATTATTATTATTATTATTTATTAATAGTATTATTATATTAGTCGGTGAAGAAAGTTACTATTTCGAAAAATTAAAATATGTTTGTTTTGGCCTGACCCGTCTCGATCCGTTTTCGAAACCGAACCCGATCTCGGTTTTCACCAGCAAAACTTTAAGTTTTAGTTTTTATTTATATATTTATATTATTACTTTTTGTAAAGGGAAGAATTCTTTTCCTTTCCCTTTATCAAAGCTCATAAACTCTCTTACTTATTGTGTGTGTGCGTGGGATTTCAAAAAAAAAATAAACTCTCTTACTTATTGTGTAGGACCCATTCCTCTTTCCCCCGCAAGTAATGGCCGGAGCCCCCTCCCCTCCCCGCGGGAAACCGACCGGCCGCCCACCGGCGACCCTTGGTCTCCGGTAACCCCCTTCACCCCTCATCTTCCATAACCCCCAACTTCACTCCCCTATATAAACCTCACCACTTCCTCTCCCTCTTCATCCCTCTCATTCACCACCCCTCTTTCCCCAAACGTGCCCTAACCCCAATTTCCGGCGACCGCCCCAGTGCTGCCGGTGACCCCGCCACAACGTTCTCCGCCGGTCGCCCCTTCCGCGGCTTCCCCGCCGACCCAGGCGCCCGACCCCGAGCCACCCGATCCAGCCCCTCCCGAGCTCGCGCCGAGCTCTCCCGAGGCGACTGCCTCCGTGGCCGTTCTCCGCCGCCATCCCCGCCAGATCTGCGCACCCCGCATCTCCGGCGAGTGTTCCCGAGGCCGCCCGCCACCCTCCGTGGCTAACTCCTTCCCGCGCAGCAGCCCCGAGCCCTCCGGCGAGATTATCCCGCGGCCATCCCGAGGCCGTCCGCCGTCCGCCGTCCGCCGACGCCCCCGCGCCCCGGCGTGCTCCGCGCCAGCGCCACCCCCTGTGGCCAGCAGCTCCCCGTCGCGTCAGCGTGCCCCGCTGTCGTCGTTGCTGTCCGGAAACCCTCCCTGTGGATTTCCAGCACCCTTTCCCGCGGTTCTTTGCTGTTCCCGTGGATTTCCCGCTGTCCGTGGACTTTCCCGCGGTTCAGAACTTCTACCTGCTGCCGACTTAGTTCGGATTCCTTTCCCGAGATTATCCCGCGGCTTCCTGACCAACGGATCTTGGTAATTTCTGTTAATCAGAGTAGTTCGTCCCTCCCGTGAGTCGATGATGATAGATCGGTCCCCCGGTTCCCTCTCGGGAATCCGGATAGCTGCGTTATAATTTTCGTTTAGCTGCGTTAGTTTGATTTTCCTGTGTTTTTACTTGCTGGGTTGGTGTGAATTGGTTGATATTGGATTCCCGGACTTTTCGGGAATTATTTCTGTGGTGTTGGAATTTTGGTGGATATTTCTGTGGACCATTTTGGTTGGAAATGGGTTTTCCCTGGTTTGGGACATTTTGCAGGTGTTTGTTGGCGCGCTTCCCAGTTTTGGGTTTGTCCCGGAATAGAGGAAGTGCTGCTCAATTTTTACAAAATTATATTTTTAATTGATTTCAAAACTGGCTTTCGAAAATGATTTTCTAAACCGATTTTCGGGCGACGACCGTACCGGTCTGTGGGCCCCGGCGAAATGCAAACGCACCGGTCCGACCGGACGTTGAGGCATAAACCGAATTTTGAGGAAAAGGACCGAGTCTGAGACTCCTAGTTTTCTTTTATTTATTATTTTATTTTAGGCTAAATATTATAGTCATTTAAATTCTGCATTTTATTTAATAATTCAGTCATTTTCTTATTTAATGTAAAAGAAAGATGTATCGGGCATAAGCCCACCCTAGGACCAGTAGCTGTGCCCATGTATTTGTGTAGCGTAGTTATTTTCTTTTCTTTTTCTGGTGGATGTGATTTGGGTGGATTTTGGATTGATTTCATATTCGTAGTTAGGACGTAATTTACGGCTTAAATACGAGTTTAGCTAAAATAAATAAAATATTATTAATTTACTGTTTGTCACTAAAAGAAAAACTGTATTTTATATACATATTATGAAAACACAAAGTTTTCCAAATTGTAATTGATTCTTGCGATTTTCCAAATTGTAATCGATTCTCGTGATTTTCCAAATAATTCAATTAACCGGCTTAATCAACGCACGTAGTTGCGACGTAATCGTTAGCTGTAAATTAATACAACTTAAAACCTGACTAGGACTTACTACTAGAGATTGCAACTAGCACACTTAGTCTGGTTATTCAGGAATCTAAGTCGAGTTCTCAATTGTAGGAACTCGAAGTTACAACTGACGTTCCTCCTCGGTACCGACTCGTTCTTCCAGTCAATCTAATACAAGGCAAGTGCAGTTATGTCTATTTGATAATTTATCTAGTAATTGTTTTATTGCAATTTTAAACCACATTGCTACACGGAACTCTCTCCTAGAGTTCGAATATTGACTCATTGATTGAATCTGATTGACTCGGGATATTGGGAGAGTAGTGTAGCGTCTATGACCAATACCCCTATATTGCATCATTGATTGTGCGAGCTGATTCCTCATATACACGGGGATAGGCCGGACCGTATCATTAGGATATAATTGAATCATCCCAAGCCGGTCATAGTTCGTTACCTACTCAAATCACACTGTTTTCAATTGTAGAATTGTGAAAAATATTGTTAAAGTATTTCAAATTGTTTAACATTGCAAATTTCAAATTAT
This sequence comes from Iris pallida, assembly GCA_029216955.1. Classification (NCBI taxonomy): domain Eukaryota; kingdom Viridiplantae; phylum Streptophyta; class Magnoliopsida; order Asparagales; family Iridaceae; genus Iris; species Iris pallida. The sequence goes on from JANAVB010030819.1 coordinate 210,922, forward strand.
TATTTGAATTATTGGATATTCGTAATTTGTACTTTGCTCCCTCCTGACTGGAGACCCAACATTTTAGGTACCGCTGATGATGCTTTGTTCCACGGTATTTTTCCTGAGATTCCAACTAGAGGACGATGATCTCGAGACTGATGAGCTAGATGCCTAGATTTTTCTTCTTCTTTTATAATTCATGATGTTTGTGGAAAACAATGTATTACAGATGTATCTTTCATTTTATTGTAAAAAGTTTTTTTATAAATTATTCGAATTATTAAAGTTGTGACAATTAGACTGTGTTGTTTATTTACCTGCATGTGTGATACAGCTTACTGCCGCCGTCTCAACAACGGTGCAGGCTGGGCATGATCCGATTCGACCCAATTATTTGGGATCGGGTCGTGACATGTATACACCCTAAAATCTCACCTACACACACATATACATATATACTACGTATTTATATACTAAAAATATACAACTACATGTATAAATCATAACCAAAATCGATTTGAATCTCGATTTAAAAAACTGAGAAATAACCCAAAACCTGGAACATTGCACTGTGCACAGGTAAACATGGTAAACCCATGTACACACACAAAACCGAGCTAAGGCTCGAACCTAAAGGTTGGTAAGTGATGCCCCAAGTGTCCTCTAGTGTCTAGGGGGCCTGACACGACACCACGACACGAAATAATGTGTCCAATCACTCAAAAATCCAATCGGGTAAATCCTGATACGCACACGTGTATACAACATCGTGCACGCGTTCCTCACGCTCGTGGATACGACACGAGCCACGTGGGGCCTCGTGGTCATGCCCACGTGTTGGGCTACACACTCGTGCAAACACGAGGTGTCTATAACTCGTGTCCGTGTGACACGACACGCGCGAAGTTGGCCCCGCGCGCGTGTGCACTGTCAGTGTACGACTAGTGCACGTGTCCTCGTGTCCTCGATACGACACGAGGTGTCATGAAATTTTGGGGGTGTGTGCGCAGACACTGCCCCCTCGTGTACACCAATTTTGGCGTGTCCACGTGCTCTGTGCAATGAGCACGAAAAGTGTGGTAGCAGGGCACTGTGTGTGTGTGTCGTGCAGTGAGTTCGTGTCCGTTTTGGACACGGACACAGCACGAAAACGTGCTCAGTCCACTTGGGTTGTAACCTACAAGTCTAGGGCTATCCAAAAATGAAATTTGTTTTACATTTTAACAAAAACCAATCCTTTGTGGCATTTCATCAAACAAGGATTTTCAAACACAGATACGTGTCCGATACGGACACCAAACCAATCCTAATTCCTACCAAACTTGACCCACAGTTAGGGTAGGCCTATATGCATGCATTTATGAAGAAAAAATAGAGTTTTAACTAAGTTTGAGGGCATTTACCTATTTGTGCAATTCCAAGAAAAATCAATAAAGAGGGGGGTGTGCTTCCTTCCACTTTGTGATGTCCAAAGCTTCCAAATTCTGGATTGCTAGCCTCCCTTAGCTCCCTTGATGTTGTAGGGTCCCAATGCAAAAGACTAGAGTGAATTTGGATCAAAATTGATCAAGTTGTGTAGGTTTAAAGAAATGGGATTTTTTCTAGGATTAAAATTCATGTAAAAATGTTCATGAATGATTTGATGGGATTATATAGGATGTGTGGCTGCTAGGGGGGGGGTGTCTTGGCCGGCCATGGCAAGGGGGGGTGTCCTTGGGTTTCTTCTAGGTTAAGGCAAAGACTTTGGTGTAAAAGTCTTGATATTTTGAGTAATTCAAGCAAAATATCCATAAAGGCATCCTAAGATATTTATACCACTTTAACCCATGACTAATTATCCATCCTAAAGCTTCTAGGTTAGTAGCTAACCTCTAGATTAGTGCTAAACTAGGTTAGGGACTAACATGACACTAATCAATAATTAAATAATAATAAAAACACATAAATCCAAATAATTCCAAATAAATCCTAGAAAATTACCAAAATACCCTTTAGGCTAAAAAGCCCTAATTTGATGTTCTAAACCTATGGCTAGGCTCACATGATTATGGTTAGTCTCTAGGTTATGAAATCTCTAGGGTTTACACTAGGGTTATAATAGTAAGTCACAAAGTCATAAGTCATGACTTAGAAAATGGTTTTAACTAACTAAAAATCACCAAAAATCATATCATGACTATAAAACGATTAATAAATAATAATTTTTCAAAAATACCCTAATTTTAGAAAACTGGGTGTTACAAGTCTACCCACCTTAAAATAATTTCGTCCTCGAAATTTAGATGGTCGTACTCCTCCTAGGTCAAACCTCCAACAATCAGGGACGAAGCCACTACCTAGCAACATGCAAGGTCAACAAGCAAAATATGGATAGTAGACCTATACTGGGTCATGTCCAAAAATTGGCTGGCAGTTTTAGGTCATAAGGTGTCCTTAATCCAAATCGAAATCAAAAGTAACTCCATGGGGTAAATCAGGATGGAGTCTCGGGTCAGGAAAATTGTACTAAGCAAATGAAGCACACAATGGTATGCCTGAGTGGGACACTAAGGTCATGGGTGTAGAGTGTCATGTCTAGGTCATGTATGTAAAATTAGTTTTGAGGAAAACAACTAGTCTTGTGCTCCTAATTTAAAAGTCACGGTAATGTGCCTACGATGATCATAATTTAGAGTGGGAAAGGTCTATAGCCTAAATTGAACCAAAAATCGTGATGAAATAGTAGTATAAAAGACAGGTTAGGTGGGACAGTCCTGGTCATAGGTATAGACTAGGAAGATAAGAAAACAATAAATCACAGGACTAAAAGGATTACCATTCTATGGTCAGAGCTACTCTATCAATTCTAAGTCAAAAGGCATAACACATTCTTTTAAGGGAAATTTCTTGACAAAAGAAGTTATTCAAGGAATTATATTAATAGCTAAAACTACTCCTACTCCTAAGTAAGAGAATAAAGAAACAAACAAACAATCGACAAAAATAAAAAAGAACTACCAGGTCAAAACTGATCACTAATAAAGAAACAGGTAGGAGCAGATGGAATTGGATTTTAAGATAGATATAATGAAACATGGTGGGAATGGAATTTAAAAGAACAGAACCTGCAAGCACATCGCCAACTGCCTGAGCATCCTCAACTGCCATGGCGTAAGTTCGCCCCTGCTGGCCTCTTCCAGCCTGTTGCTGAAACTGCATAAATCTCTGCTGCTGTGGCTGTAACGGTCCCCTCTGCTGCTGTCCTACCGGAGCCTTGGCTCCTGCTCCTGGTGCTGCTCCATGTGCTACTCTGCGTATGTACTGGGAACACTCCCTCAGCTGGTGGTCCGCTGCCCCACATAGTAGGCACCAGCCCAACCTCTTCCTGCACTCTCCCCATCCATGTCCCGGTTTCTTACAGTAGGGACAACTGGTAGTCTGCTGTCTCGGGACCTGCTGCTGCTGCCTCGGCTGCTGATACTGCTGTGGCTGCCTCTGCTGATGCTGATAGTGAGGCCTCTTGGCCTAACCTCCACTGCTGCCGGCTCCCTGTGTATCACGGCCCCTCCTGAGCTTCATCTCAAGATCATCCTCAGTTGTCATCGCTCCTGCCAGAATCTCCTCAAAGGTGGCATTCCTGTCAATCTTGGTCAAGGACTTGACTTCCTTGATCAAGCCCTTCCTGAACCTCCTCGCCTTCGCTGTCTCGCTAAGGCCCTCCACGAATCTGCTCAACCGGGAAAACTCACCGGAATACTCCTCTACAGTCTGGTTCCCCTGAACCAGGTTCTCGAACTGGGTCTCCAAAGCACCGACTGCCTGATCCAGGAAAAACTTCCCCTTGAAGATCTCCTTGAAAGCTCCCCATGTCTGCCCTGGAGTGCCTACTCTCGGGTCCGTCTGGTACCAGGTACGGGCAAGATCCCGCATCTGGCTGGCTGCTGCCTCTATCTGTAGTCCGGCTGGTATCTCCGCCAGTCGAAAAATCTCCTCAATGTGCTCAATCCAGTCATCAGCATAAAGAATCCCCTCTGTCCCCAAGAAGTCCCTGGGGTTCATCTTCTTGAAGTCCTGAATGCCCGGAATCCTCTGCTATCGTGGCTGTCCCAATCCTCCCTGTGGCTGGACAGCCAACCTCTCCACCGTCGCTCTAGCCAGCTGATGGACCTCATCTATGCCCCTGGTAAACTCCGTCGTATGACGCTGCTGCTGGGCCTGCTGCGTCTCTAGGAAATGCTGAAAGTATGAAAACATTTGTTCAGCATCCACTAATCCAGATGGCATCGGCGGCTGGAACTGCTGCTGGTGCTGCTGAAACTGTGGCTGACGAAACTGCGGGGGAGGCATGTCTGGGGTAGCTGGGATGGTCCCCCGAATAAGTAGAGGTGCACCCCCAAATGTGGCAGAAGCTCCCACATGAGCTGGAGTAAGGGGAGCTGTGGTCCCCGGGTCCTGGTGAACTGGACGAGAGGTGACAGACCTCTCAGTGGTGTCACCTGGACCGAGTCGCTGTGATCGTGTCTCCACCATCCTGAAGATAGATCAACAAGGAAGTCAATAACGGTACAAGGATGATAGTATCAAGAAGGACAATATGAAATAGATTATACAGATTTGAACAAAAGTCAGTAGATTCAAATCCATAGAAATTTCCTAATTGTGATTGAGTATCCCACTACAAGAAAAATGATTTTTTCCAACGTTTTATTAACGTTGGCAAAACTGTGCAAAACGTTGGCATAGGCGTTACCGACGTTTGTTCAACGATTTTTGCAAACGTTGTCGTTGCTCTAGTTGGCAATTTACGACATTTATGCAAAACGTTGTCATAGGGTTTAGACGACGTTTATAAACGCCATTAATTATTCTATAATGGTTACCATATTTCCAACAGTTTCTCACAAAAAACGTCGTAAAACAGAACTTTCCAACGTTTTTTGAAACGATGAGTTTTCCCAACCTTTTCCCAAAAGCGTCGAATTTTAATTTCCTAACCGAATTTTAATTTCCTAACCATTTTAAACAAACGTTAGGTTTTATATTGCCAACCTTTTTCAAAAACTGTCAGGTTTTGTTTTCCTAACGTTTTCCAAATACGTTAGGAATGGTATTTTTTTGGATGCCACTTTCCCAACGTTTGTCGTAAATTTAACTACTTTTCTAACGTTTTCCCAACGTTTTACCAAAACGTTGGAATTTGTGCTCATATGTGACAATTTAATAAACACGTTTAACTACTTTTCCAACATTTTTCCTAACCATTGTAATGCATATATAACATTTCAAAACGTTATATAATGTAATACTCAATACTGTACAAATTCAAAACATTCATTTCGAACTAGGTACAATTACATAAATTATTTCAATATATATTTAACAAACACGTAGAACATTTTTTTTTGAATTAAAAAATTATTTAATTCTGTACCAAAAGTACATAATACCACCATCTTAATTATATTTTTTTTTCAAAATAGATATACAAATACATATCGTAAACATTCTTCTCAATGTACATGATTTCCAAGTTATGTCTAATATGAATATATCTGAATACTCGAGCTCAAAAATAAATAAATTTCTTCTTTCAACAACTTGTGTCATTTTGTACTTCTCCCTTTTTTCTCTTCTTCAGGTATCGATTTCTTTTGTACTTCTCCCTTTTTTCTCTTCTTCAGGTATCGATTTCTTTTGTACTTCTACTTTCTTCTTCTTCTTTGATATCTTCTCTGATGTCTTTTACTGGAACATCGAACAATGTCAAGAAGGGAGGCATATGAGATGAAAAACTCATTTAAAACATGAAGGAAAAAAAAACACCAAAGAAATATGGTCCCTCTATAAACAAGAAAAATAAATAAATCATAGAAGTGGTTGAACAACAACTACACAAGTATGATAGATAATAAGAATCCCTCAAAATAGTTCATCAGAAATCCTTCATAATCCAAACAATGAAGTTGGAAGCATCATATATTTAAAGAAATGAAATATTTGTAGCTAATTTCAAGCAAGGAATGTATTGCAAAATTTAATAATGCCAACTGTAATTGCATGTAAAATATGAATCGTAGCAAATACCTCATTCTCCTGTGACACCGAAAAGCCAAAGCATGTCCATTGATTGGGTGGTCGGACTCTCCATGTGACTGAAGGAGAAGAATCAGGAAACACGTGACAAAAGACAGTCAGTCTAAAGGCTCTACCTCAAATAATAAAGATGTTCATTGATTAATTGTAAGGAATGTCGACCCATATCCCTGCAATAACAAGTTTACCATATAAATGATACTCCAAAGTTAAAAGCAGTAAGCATGCATCATGAACAAAATTAGCAGATTGGACTTAGCTAGCTTAATAGGGGCTGTTTGGATACATGAAAATGGCTCAGAAGTCGCACTTCAGCTACATAAGCAACACCACTTTATCACTTTAACGAATGTTAAGATGAGGGTGAAACTTATTTTGGAACTTGAATGTCCTGATAAGTTTTCAAAAATCGAGTACCAATATTCTGAAAACTCAGGTTATATTGAAACAATTCAAGCATTTGGTTTCAAACCAGGCTATAATGACAGAAAAAAAAAATCAAACTGAATTTCTTGTACTGCAGAACTCAGAAGAAGAAAGCTAACACAAAGATTGAACAATACTGAAGTAGTTTGCTAAACAAGACCCGTACAAGCATCAGCTCCGAGCTCATAAAGCTTACAATTGGAAAATGTCCACTGCTATCAGGTTCTTGTAAGCTTCATGAGCTTCGAGTTGATGCTTGTATGGGTCTTTGTTCAGCAATGGAGATAACTTCAGCGATTGAAAGTAAAAAAATGGTCTCATTAGGGATTGAGAGGAGATGCTTAAGACTGACTAAATCCTTTGTAACTTTAAATCCAATGGCCAATATCTCCCACCTAAAGGGTCTAAATGACATATCTCGTGATCAACTACCCCTTGGTCCCAGCTTTTTATTCAGTGCAGTTTGAGTGTACACTTGAAAATTGAACTAGCAACTACTTCAAGAAGCAATACAGATTGACAATGAAATCAAGAGTAATTTGAGTATTATTTTAATCACTTAATTGCAGCTATACTGGTTAACATCATTGGAGCCTCAGCAAAGTTATATGACAAGCTAAGCTTCTTCACACCAATACCAACTTTTCTTGCTTTTGCTGGTTAGTAAGCATGAGAAAAACATCCTATTATAAACTACAACAATCTTATTTATCCGGAAAAAAAAACATCACCATTCGAGATTCAAGTCTGATCTCCTAATCCTCTTATGTTCATTATGCTGGGAACAGATCAATCAAGAGCATGATAAAAAAGTATAGTCTTACAGTCACCCATTGTGTCCTCAGAGATTTTTAGGTAGGATACAACACAATGAGAGGGTCTTGTTTTTGGTTATCATTGTCAAAAAGAACAAAGATAAAAATTGAGCTCTGTTTGCAATCACCTTCACGGTAAGAGGATCAGCACCTCAATAATAAAGATGTCCATTGATTAATTGTAAGGAACGTCGACCCATATCCTCAAAAATATGGCTCGGTCATGCTTTATGAATCTCCAAAGGCAGAAGGAGTCATGTATGTGTTGCATACACTCATTTGTCAACTAACGGGTTCATATCTTGGAAAAGCCAAGTACATCAGGACTCCAAACAGCCCTGATATTGTACCCTCACAAATAACATCAAAAATGAGTTAAAGACAGCTCAATCATGCTAGGCTATCTTAGATCATATTTACTGCCTAGAACCAAGACCGTACGCAACAAGCAGGACTGCTGGATTCTTAGATTCAGAAATTACTATGCAAAAAGAAATAGTATAATACCAAGAGGGAGTGCTGGTTTCTTGGATTCAGAAATTACTAACTTGGAAAAACAATGAGAATTATCACTGTCAACCCCTTGACCAATTTATCCTCTCATGTTTTTTTATTTTATTTATCTATTTATTATAAATCATTTGTCACATACATTGGGTATATGTTATAATAGTTTTATTTGAAAGGGAGGACCAAATGGGAATATAGGAAAGAGGCAGGGGGCCTTAATGCAAAACACCCATTTAAATCACTAATGATCAAACCAGAGATTCAAAAAACTCTGGATTTGAATCTTCCAACGGCCAACTGCTAATTTCAAATCCTGATCCAACCAATATCCAGATTCAGTTTGAGAGGGACTCTTAAATTCCAGATAAAATCTCTAGAAAAAGCTGAATTCAAACTTCAAGAAGATTCTTCTCATCTCCTTCCCCCTCAATCGATCTATATATATACCTAGATAGCAGTTGTGAACCAACCCATCCGCAAACCCTAGAAAATCCTGTTTGCGAGGAAGAAGCTAAGAGGAGCCGCAGGTTCGATCAAGAGCTGCAAACCAACCTAACAGGTTAGTCACCTGCTCTATTCGATCTCAGTTTTTCACATTACCAGATATTCGATCAAATGTCTAGATGAAATAATGGGATTCACATGAGTATTAATGGTGGTTATATCAAAGGGTGTGTGCCAGGTTAAAGAGACATCATAGACAATGTCTAACAATAAGTACAAAGTCCTGCATACCAGGAGATCATGACTCTAGCAAAGACAAACCAAGACGAGGTTAGGTGATCAGCATTTGTACATAAGCAAATTGGGAAGAAGTGTCCATACTCATTTTTATCTTGGAGAAGTCAACATGCTTACGTTTTCTGCTAGTAGATTCCTAGTAATGTTCATCCTCTTGTATCAGTTATGACATGGGGATCATAGTTGATTATTGGTATCAAGCCATGGGTTTGGGGTACCAAATTGGTATTTGAGAGTTGAGTATCAAGCCACAGTCCTCTCTTCGATTTCTGCAGGAACAGCACTTGTCATATCAGTCATTAATGTTTCCTTGTGACTTGACATTGCTATTTACAAAGTGATGATGTAGATATAACAATAGGAAAAGAGAATGAGATGACAGGGACTCAACTAAGTACCCAGGAGATTAAGGGAATGCCCTGATATACCAGGGTGTACCAATGCTTAGGTACAATATAGATTGGTTGCAGATCTAGCAATGGCCTGCATCCATGTGACAGGTCAAGTAATGACTGTCACCTCATACCAGTAGGATAAAGGGGATGGGTATGTATACTAGGCCAATGAGATAAAGTACACAGGAGTCCTACTGTTGCATACATAGATATCAGGTAACATTAGTAATGACCATGGACTATAATGAGTGTACTGTCTTGTGAAATATTTTGAAACCTGATAGAAGTACTTCTCTTTCTCTCAAATTTGACACTGGGTAATGGCACTGTTGAGTACTGTTTTGTAGACACCAAGTGAAACACAGAGCACACCACTTCACCTAGTATCTTTCCCATCCTCTATGTTTAGCTCACCCCAAGTTGAAGCCTGAGGTTGATAACAGGATAGCAGGTAAGTCCTAAGGCTGCATCCTAGGAGGCTAGGCTAGCCCCCATGGAGTGGGCTACCCAGTCGAGACTGAAGAGGAATCCTAGGCTGGAAATTGATGTATCAGATGAAATCTCTAGGTACCTAAGTTCCCCACATATAACATCCTGACAAGTTTTCCCATCCATGCTCTGATATGAGAATTAATACTGAAATAGTACATTACCATAGGCTTGAAACCCAGTGAGTATTCCCAATTACACACTGTATGTGCATGATTCCAGTATAGGACAATGGAAAGGAGGATATATATATATATATATATAATATATATATATTAATATATATATATATATTATGACTTTACAGTAGAATATGTAGACCTTTGGGAAAGGTTGTACCTTTTCCCTGAGCTTGTGATGACAATGGTGTCCTGCACCTGCAGTGCATCTCTTTTGGAAGATGTCAACAATAGCTTAGCCCATAGCCTTGTATCAACTTTATCCTATCCTCAACAATCAAATGTGATATCATGGTTACAGGCACACACTCGAGTTGTTGGTACACAGCCCTTCCCTGGACCATCCATGCTTCATGATGCAGACCCAAATGTATTGTATTGCATACCCAATGGTTCAGCCAGATTTCCTTATATGTCCAACTCTTTAGCAACTGCATACATACACCAATGCTTCAAATTAATAGCCAATAGATAAGGGTATGGATGCCAGCATACTGTTTTCATGTCTTATAGTTGTATGAACCCTTTGCAGATTTCAGGAATTTATGATTCGAGTAGCTGAGTATATGGAGTGTGGGTTTTGCTTGTGGTTTTACCCTCAGTCTTTATCCTGAATGTATACCTGAGAAGAATTACTGGGTATCTGGAAAGACTAAAGGAGAGAACGGGTTCACCTATAATAACCACATAGCATGAGGAGACTTCTTGTACCAATAGGAAAATTAGGAGCTTGGAAATATAGGAAGAACCTGTGTAATTGCATTCATATAAATGGGTTCCAGGAAAGGAGCAGTAGCACATCACAAATGAGGAATCAGAACTAAGCTAGGTTAGACACTGGAGTACAAACTCCAGAAACAGGGTAAGAGTCCCCTGTGTCCATGTCCAGACCTTAGAGGTGTAGGATAATAGGATAGTTAAGGCAGATGAGTGTGTACCCTGCTATGAGATACTCTGCCCACTAAAGAGCAGTAACAGTGTAATACACCTAAAAGCAGAGGCTTTAAGACATAAAGACCAAAGTCATCGAACCATAAAGAAAAATCCATAAAATGTACTACTTTAGCCACTTTAATATGTCCTCTTACCTTTAGTCTCATGATGTAATTCAGACAGGTCGGTTTGTGGGGCTAATGAAAAGAATACCAAACCGAACACTTCCTCACTTATTTACCTTTATTTCTTCTGCTAAAAGGAATACTACATATTCCACAACAATGTCAAAGGACCAGAAAGACTGATACCATAAAATTTATCAAGGAACCCTATCATTTGCATTCTAAGCCCGATAGCATGACAGGTCTTATAGGTTTGTGGGGCTAATGAGAAGAATACCAATCCCCCTTTCTTACTTATTTCACCTTTATTTCTTCTGGTAAAAGGAGCAACACATATTCCATAGCAACGTCAAAGGACCAGAAAGACTGATACCATAAAATTTATCAAGGAACCCTACCATGGTCCCTACATATGAAGTTGATCACAAATAAGTCATCATAGAGTAATATCTTGTCCATGGAAAACCCTCACGACCATATCAAAATTAGGCCCAACTTTAAAGATTGGTCCCTTCGCAGCATGTACCTAAACTTAACAAAATTATAAGATAACTGAATATCGGCTACGGATAAGATTTCTATATAAAAAGTACCAAAACAGTCACATGCACAACAAATTGTTCTTTAAGAACATCACCGAGGACTGAAGATTAGAGCAGTTGAATAGGTATAACTATATGAAGATTCATAAAGGCCTATTATGGATCATAGATAATACTCATATCAAAAGAAGAAGAAAAATAATATCTCAACTTATTATATAGAAAAAGAATAAAATGCAGAGTATACCGGTCATCACAGTACATTTCAGTTTCAGACATAGCACCAACTAAAATAGATATCCCTGATGTTCTTTATTAGGAACTACATCCTACATAAAGAAAGCAACAATGTTAATAAGTCTACCACACCCAAGCCAAGAGCTAGTTGACAATTGATAAGAACAATTACCAATGTATCTTCAAGTCACAGGTTCAAATCTCGGTCTACTTCTGAGAATGGTAATCCAACTTGGAATATCTTGGTGACACTTTATCGCAGAAAGTATCTTCAATATATATACTTATCCTATTTCGTTCGTCCCACAAGGTACTAGCTCATTTGAACAGGCTTCAGTACGATAAGTTAACCTCCATATTCAAGCTTAATTGTATATAGACTAGATGGTAGTATGTTGATCTACGTGCTATATAAACATTAAAATCGTAACTAATTTACTAGACAGAAAGCTACAATGATAGATGCTCTAGTTCTTGATAAAGAAACTGAATACTTGGGACTACAAATATAGCAAGACAAATATTAAGACTTTCTAAATAATTTCTATGTTCTTAATCATTCTAACTTCTGTATAACGTGAGAAAATACCTCTTGGTCTGAACTGAATAAACCCAAAGTTTTCAAGTCTCTTAGTTGTATCCTTATAGAAAGCTTTCATGCAAAATGACAAGTTTCTCTTTCCAGCTTCAAAAGAAAGAAAAATATCAAATTAGATATAAAATCAGTAGTAAAAATGATAACAAGTAAACTTTAAGAATAGGAAATAGTAGCATAGATAAAATACAAAGCTATTTAGTATGAATGGTCTTGTTTTCAACGTATCTTCTAATATAGAATCAACTAGGTGTGTAAGAACATAAATAATCCATATTAAACAAGTATGCAGTAGTTAGTTGATGTCTTTTATATACGCTTGGTGCCAGCTACAGTATTGATTGGCCAATGTCTGTTTGATGTTTTTGGAGGATATGGTCTGACTTTTTTATCATCCCCTACACCCCTTGGTATAAGTGTGACAATGAGAGAGTTAAGGTGTATATCGGCAACTGTTGCATGCAAACCTGTTTGCATCAGTAGATGTTCCATGTGCTTACATGTATCCTAAGCTATGTATAACCATCATCATCAACCCCTTCCAAACATGACTCTCAATCGAAAGCATTTTATTCAAAGAAATAAAAGAATATTGAATGTAAATACATTAGAGAACGCATCAACAAGAAGTTTAGAAGTAAGACAGTCTCAGTATAACAATCGGAATTCAATATCCTGCAAAAAAAAAACCAATAAAACACAATCAATTAATCAAAAAAATTATTTTTTTCCAATAGAATCTATTTTCTATCTAGTAAGAACACATACATCACGAGACTCCTTTTCCTCAACCTTCTCCTCCTCCTTAGCCTTTGCGGTACGGCAGGGGCAGCATCAGTACCACGGCCACCTTCAAAGGACACAACAATAGCACCACAACCCCCGGATGGAACAAAAACAAACTTCTCCCTTCCGGATATAAAATTAATCACCAAACTACAATAACTGATCGAAACCCTAACCTACTCTACACAATAACCATAAATTCCCCAAAATTGTACCCCCCAAACCCTAACCCAGCTGAAATTGACCCAAAAATAAAGAATCGATCAAGGAGAAATGCAAAAATACCATGAATTCGTGGAAAAAGTTATGAATAAAGAGAGATATTACGGCTTCAAGCGGATTCAAACATATTTCCATCAAATCGATCGACAATAGAGTCAGAATTAGAAAAGAGAAGAAAGAGCATAGCACCGGGTATCTTCGCTTGGCTTCTTCTTGTTCTTCTTCTATGGTTTGGAGAAGGAAGCGGGGGGTGGTGGTGGAAGCGGCTCCGATGACGGAGGGCGGGGAGGAGGTTAGGATTAGGGTTTATAGGAAAAGGGAGAGGACGGAGAGGAGGAGGAGAGGGGGAAGGGTGACATGAGTTGTAGATGGAAGAAGGAGAGGAAGTGATATCAGAGAGAGAGGAGGAAAATCAACAGAAAGTTTTTTCTCGAGGAGATGGTATCCGGTTTTGGGGGGCATTTTTTTGGGTGAGCGCACAGAAATGGACATAGGTAGGACGGACGTGGAGGAGGATGACGGCGTCGCCGGGGCAGAGGTAGTTCTCGACGTTCCATCGGTGGTAATGGTGGCGGCAGTTGAAGAAAAATGAGTAAAGGTGGTGGTGCTCCCCTGCCCGAGAGAGAGAGAGAGAGAGGGAGGGAGGGGGGTGTTGGTGCTAATCGAAACATGGGAGAAACGAAAACCTTAGGGGGAAGGGAATTGTAGAATTTCTTTGCTTCCCTGACTTTAATTTTTTATTTTTTATTTTAAGTAATTGATAATAGTTATTTTAATTATAAAAATAAAAGAAATATAAAAAATATAGTTTTAGTATGTTTATACAATTTTTGTCATGGTAAATACCGGTGATTATCAACGTTTGTTTTTAAAATGTAAAACACAGGTAATTATCAACGTTTGTTTTTAAAATGTTGGTATATTTTTCGACGTTTAAAGACAAACGTAGGTAATTGTCAAACGTTGGTATATTGCTCGACGTTTAAAGAAAAACGCAAGTAATTATCAATATTTGTTTTAAAAATGTTGGTATATTTCTCGACATTTAAAGACAAACGTAGGTAATTTTCAACCTTTGTTTAAAAACGTTGGTATATTGCTCGACGTTTAAGGGCAAACGCAGGTAATTATCAACGTTTGTTTACAACGTTAGTATATTGTGCGACGTTTAAAGACAAATGCCGGTCATGACCAACATTTTTTTAAATACGTCGTTATATGCTAGCTTAGCCGACGTTTACAAAAATGTCGGAGGAATAAACGTCGGAAAATACCTATTTTCTTGTAGTGTCCACTCTCTCTAAGCCTATTCCTCAAATCCTATCACAGGCTGTAGTGATACTCTAGTTTGAATACCACTACATAAACAGGACCTGCATGGGCCACCACTAAAAACGTGTCACGACCCGCACCCGGTATAGAGACACGAGAAGTGGGTACGTCCAGCCTACGCCGCAGTGTCGGCGGTAGAACGCTGTCCTAGGTCAATCATCTAACAATATAAAAGTACCTGTACAGTTTATACTCTCCGAATGGAGGTGACAAACAGAATACAATCTCAATCACATCTAGGTAGAAGAATGAAAGATAGATAGATAGACAGATGGTAACTCAAGAGAACAGTACAATAGATGAAATAAGTCCAAGTGTCTAGGATAACATAACATCAGAATGTCAACTCATAATACAATAAGTCTAAGAGTCTATATATCTCAACATCTCAAAATACAACTCAGATGTGAGGCAAAATGATAATACAGAAAAGACTGTCTAGCTAAACTAGCCTAGACTACTGGGGCAACATCCTCAGCTGCAGGTGGATCCTGCTGAGGGTCCACAACATAAGTATCATCTAGTCCTGCTCCATAATAGGTAGACACCAGGGCCTCATCCTCATCCTCTGTAATATTTTTAACAGGTCCAGTCAGGACAGGAATGAGCACAATACATCTCACGCAGTGCATAGTATGATAGAAAATATAAAGCATACAATAGAGTAAAATACAGGAAACGCTGAAGGAAGATACATGTAGTAAAAGAGATAACTGTAATAAAATATCTACTATAATAGAGAACTAGCAGTGACTAGTGAGTCAGAGTAAAATATAGACATGTGAATGGCATAGGAGATTCACACTACCAAAATACATGGATTTACCGACGGCCTTATCCGTCGGTATTCCGTCGCCAAAAATAAATACCGACGGATTACCGACGGATATTTTGGTAAAACAGCCGTCGGGAATAACCTCGTCGCTAAAACATATCCGTCGCTACTTCCGTCGCTCAGCGACGACTTAGCGACGGAATACCGTCGGCTCATTTAAATATATATAGCGACGGATTACTGACTAGCTTTCGTCAAAACATGTATCAAGATATAGGTTTAGCGACGGAATACTCCGTCGCTAAAGAGTCGGCAAAACCGTATCAGTGATTTTCTGATACGCAATATCCGTCGCTAATCCGTCGTAAATTTGTCGGTAAAAGCGTATTAGCGACAAACATCCGTCGCTAACAGCAAAATTTATGGACATCAAACAGAACTAGGTCGACGGACGTTCCGTCGCTAAACCGTCGCTCAATGTAAAATTCTCCAGGTAGCGACGGATATTACGTCGCCAATCCGTCGATACATTAAACTCCTACAGATAGCGACGGATGGTCCGTCGCCAATCCGTCGCTTTATTGAAATGCTCCAGGTAGCGACGGTTTTTCCGTCGCCACTCCGTCGCTAAACTCAGTTTCTCCAGTTAGCGACGGACTATCCGTCGCTGAGTGGTCGCCAGTCCGTCGCTAACTTCTAATTTTTGAAAAAAAAATACTGCAAACAGACTCTTTCATGTTTGTACAACACATCCAACACAATATCAAACATGCAAATATCCATATACAACACCATATATCCATATCCAACACGAATATCCAACGTATCCAATATCCAACACCATATATCCATATGCAAAATATCCATATCCGACATCAATATCCAACGTATCCAATATCCAACAAAATATTACCAACACAATATATCCAATATCCAACATTAAATTATCCAAACATAAAAAAAATATCTGAACATACAATGTATCCAAATGTCTACAAAAATTTTGGCAGCACCTCCTTTGTATATCAGATCATCGCTTATAACCCAACGTAGGTATATATCCAAAAATCACATAGACGAAATATGCACATACGAATTTAATGCACACCAATTATCCAAGAAAAGACATCAATTATACTGAAGAGTAACCTAATATCCGTCGTTATACTGAAAATTTATCTTCAAGTGTGAGAACGGATGGCTCAGAATACACAACCCAAAATTCATTCTAGCATACATTAGTGTGAATCATCTATGTTCTGTACATATGGTGTAGTATATGATCTTATCGTATATAGTATTTGAAGAACGTAACAGAATCAAGATGAACTCACATAATGTAATACTAAGACATCATCTACTACTATATAAGATATAGTGATAGGTTGTCGTATCATCATTGCCGAGGGATGAGGGTCGGAGGACAGTCAACTTATCTACGGCTACATAGTTTCTGCCTTGCCAGTCGAATGGCTGCAGGGACTATATATGTCCTGATCACCATGTCGTACCGTAGATTAATGCAAATGGAGCTGGAAACAAAATACAGAAACCAAAAAACAAAATACAGAATCCAATCCCTGGGTTCGCCGAAAATACAAAACACAGAATCTAATCCCTGTATTTTAAGTGTGAGAACGGATGGCTCAGAAGACAACCAAACCGGAGAGGATACTCCAAGAGATACATCTGAGTAGGACGTATACTCTGAGAGATCACCCTTACAGAAATGATATCAGTAGTGGTATCGAATATTGGAGAAGATATTATCACAGTATACGTCCTCTCCTCCACGATGGCTCTAGACCCATCTGTTCGTCCCTGCTTCCATTCTTCTTGTTTGACTCTCTCAGCCACACATGATATCCAGCTCAAGTGTAGAGTAGGCGAAAAAGAAGGGGACAAGAATAGGAGGAGGAAGCAGCACACCGGCGGCATGACCCGGAGGAAGTACAGAGGTTTTCTTCAACATACGTAGGAGAACTATAAGGATATATGTAAACACAACATATCACCTTGTCAAAGACCCTAAATGTGACAACCATGTTACCGCGGTGTCGGAAGACTAACATGTCATAATTTTATAAGCTGTGTGTTTTGACATAATCCTCCCAACCGGATTTCAGTTCTATGTAATAATGCGAGATTACGACACAGGAGGAAAGAGTTGGGATGATTATGTCAAAACACACGGCTTAGAAAATTATGACATGTTAGTCTTCCGACACCGCGGTAACATGGTTGTCACATTAAGGGTCTTTGACAAGATAACATATTGTGAAAAGATATATCCCTTATAGTTCTCCTACGTATGTTGAAAAAACCTCTGTACTTCCTCCGAGTCATGCCGCCGGTGTGCTGCTTCCCCCTCCTATTCCTGTCCCCTTCTTTTTCGCCTACCTACATTTGAGCTGGATATCATGTGTGGCTGAGAGAGTCAAATAAGAAGAATGGAAGCAGGGACGAGCAGATGGGTCTAGAGCCATCGTGGAGGAGAGGACGTATACTGTGATAATATCTTCTCCACATTCGATACCACTACTGATATCATTTCTTAAGGATGATCTCTCAGAGTATACGTCCTACCCAGATGGATCTCTCGGAGTATCCTCTCCGGTTGGTTGTCGTATCATCATTGCCGAGGGATGAGGTCGGAGGACAGTCCACTTTATCTACGGATACATAGTTTCTGCCTCGCCAGTCGAATGGCTGCAGGAACTATGTTACCGCGGTGTCGTAGTCCAATATAATCCAGAGATTGACACAGTTCTAATTCATATATGTAGTCCAATACAAATAGTCTAAAACAAAACAATCCAATAAAAATAGTCCAATACAAATAAGTACTAATAGCTAATGCTTGTCACGCTGCTCACAAAACACGCACGCTCAGATGACTTTCATGCAACCACCTCCGAAAAGCGAGATTTTTGGTGCGAGGAGAGGCGTCGTCCCTTGCCAGGACTGCATCAAAGCACCTCGGCATTACTAGCTACCGGTGCTGGATGACTAGAACTCCCGGTCTCACTAGCAACCGGTGCCACTTGCTCCTCAACTGTAGGAGGAGCCACATCAGCATTCACTGTTTTCTTCAAACGACGTGCTGCTCCTCGGTCATGGGTACCATCTGGTAAGTATATGTAACAGAATGTAAAAGAATGTAACAGCTCAAATTCAAAAACCAAAATCCCCATGCCAACATGAATCATAACATATAACTTAACCACCGACATGACATAGGATTAAACCTAATGATTTATCATCCTTAAATCAGTAAACACAAACAATGTACTAATTCTCAGTTTTTAGTCCAATGTAATTCGAAAGCCATCATCCCATGCCAAAAAAACACTCATACACAGAAAACAACAAATTTTTGATAAGTACTTATTTGTGTAGGGGTATCATCTGACTGCACCAAGGGATGATGAGCTGGGCAGGTGCAATATGGATGCAGTAAGCCACCCCACAATGCCCGGCCCCCTTAACTAGGCTAGTTCTAGGTCAAATTAGGAGTCCAAGTCACTCTGTCAAAACTAATCTTAATTAGGCTAAACTTCTACCTTAGCTAATCAAATATATATACTAGACTTCACGACGTGTGTCTGTGTATATATATATATATATATATATATATATATATATATATATATAGCATAATTTAAGTATATATATATATATATATATATATATATATATATATATATATATATATATCTTATATAATATATGTCTGTGTGTGTGTGTATCCGTGTGTCTGTGTCCGTGTGTGTCCGTGTGTGTTGTTGTGTGTGTCTGTGTGTGTGTGTCCGTGTGTCCGTGTGTCCGTGTGTGTGTGTGTGTGTGTCCGTGTGTGTGTGTCCGTGGCCAGCCCCCGCCCCCATCGTACCCCCCCCCCCAACGCTGCCCGCCCCTCGACCCCGCCCCTCACACCCCCCGCCCCCCGCGCACGGCCAACCCCCCTCCGCAACCCCCCGCACCCGCGGCCAGCCCCCGCGCGCCCCATCCCTCCAACGCTTCCCGCCCCCTCCCACCGCCCCCTCCACACCCCCGCCACCGCCGCCACCGCCGCCTCCCGCAGTCGACGCCGCCCCCGCAGCCCCCGACGCCCCCGGCCCCTGCACCCAGACCACCGCGCGCGCCGAGAGAGCGAGAGCGAGAAGAAAAGAGAGAAAGAGAGAGAAAGAGAGAGAGGGAGAGGGAGAGGGGAATACCTTTGGGAGAGAGAGAGGAGAGGGGGTCGCGATCACCGCCGCGGGAGAGAGAGGAGAGGGGGTCGCCGATCGATCACCGCGGGAGAGGAGAGAGAGAGAGGAGAGAGAGAGTGAAATTTGGGGGAATGAAAAAGTTCCCCCGTCGTTTCAACTTAAGTCTGGAACGTAAATTTAGCGACGGAGTAGCGACGGATTATTCCGTCGCTAATGCGTCAGTAAATCTCGCGCGAGTAGCGACGGATTATTCCGTCGCTAAGTCGTCAGTAAATCTCGCGCCAATATTTTAGGCTTTTGCCGCCAAAATATGCGACGTTCTAGCGACGGATATAAAACCGTCGCTACATGGCCGACTACCTATCGACGGCATAGCGACGGATATGGACATAAAAAAATAAAAAAAATTGTCCACTGCTTTCCATCGGTATTCCGTCACAAATCCGTCGGGGATCCGACGGTGATAGCGACGGAAAATTTCCGTCGCTAAATGGCCGTCGCAAAGTACTGTAATTTGGTAGTGTCATGACTACAGCTAAGAGTGATTCATGACTACAGCTACTGGGGTAATATCCACATGACTATTTCTACTCCCCCATCCCCAATCAATACACAAGGATCCGTTCAAGTTATGTTAAGATTCGTGATAAGCCCATAATGGGAGATTCATGAGAGGCTCTGTGAACATGAGAGTACATGAGTCACAAGCGATTCATGAATCTATGAAAGCATAGAGTACATGATGATTCGTGAAAAGCACAAACATGCTGTATCTGATGCTCCCGAGGGGGATAACATCTCATGAAAAGATCCATATAGTACCAATCCGTGAAACAATCGTGTCAGCATCAAGTAAAGTAATCTAGAGCAAGAATATAAATCCTGGCAATATGAAACGGTCAGAGAATTACTCGCCGGATAATTGAATGTCTGAAGAGGATATACTGTCTGAGGAGAGGTGTATGGCTCCTAATCAGAGCAATACAAGTCACAATGTATCCACGATGGTAAAAATAAAGTATACAATGCATACTATATATTCTAGGTCAATCTGGTCAAAAGTCAACTCTTGGTCAACTCAACAGTCAAACTAGGTCACAGGAAGTCATACTAGGTCAAATAAGGTCAAACAAGATCAAACAAGGTCAAACAAGTTTAATCTAGGTTAAAGTCAACTCCTGGTCAACATTCTAATCAAGCTAGTCAAATACTAGTCAACATGATCAATCTGGGTCAAGTCTAGGTCAAACTTAGACCAACTAAGGTTTTGGTCAAACAAAGACTAGCCAGTAAGGTAATTAGGTCAAACAAGACTAGTCATAAGGTAATTGGGTCAAACATGGTCAGACTAGTTAAACTAGTCATTTTTAGGTCATTTAGGTCATGGTTTGACAATAGTTGACTTAGTCAACCATGGTCAACAAGGGTCAATTGCTAGTCACCTAGGTCTACTAAGCCTATTGGTCAACTCCAAAACTCACTAACCATAGACCATAGGCCATAGGCCCATGTATCTAGGACACTAGTAGATACATATAGGTATCTATATTATATAACAATAGATACATACACTATCTACACCATATATATATATTCATAGGCCTAATATATATATACATATCTACAATATATATACAATATAATACCCCACTATGTATACCATTAAACCAAATATATAAAATAGTATACTATACTCACTATATATAACAGATATATAATATATATATTATATATAGATAGAGATATATATATATAGATATATATATATATAATATATATATATATATATATATACATATATATAAATAGCTACATATATAATAGATACATTTTCATATATATATAAGCCATATATATATACCCTCAACTAATATACACCAATGTATATAGTTGTATATAATATAACATATATATATATATATTATATATATATATATATATATATATAATATATATATATATATATAACATATAATATAGAGAGGGAAATAGAGAGAGAGATGGAATGAGAGAGTGTAATAGAGTGAGAGAGAGAGTGAGATAGAGTGGAAGAGCGAGGGGGATAGAGAACAGTGAGAGAGGGACTGCTAGACTGGACAGGAAAGGGGGGGTTCCAGTTTCCTGGAACCAGAATTGGTCCCCCACACACACACACAAAACACCCACACACCTAATATACACATACATGTATATACCATTAATTACATGTATACACCTAAAATCTCACCTACACACACACATACATATATACTACGTATTTATATACTAAAAATATACAACTACATGTTAAATCATAAACCAAAATCGATTATTGAATCTCGATTTGAAAAACTGGGAAATAACCCAAAACCTGGAAACATTGCACTGTGCACAGGGCAAACATGGTAAACCCATGTACACACAAAACCGAGCTAAGGCTCAAACCTAAAGGTTGGTAAGTGATGCCCCAAGTGTCCTTTAGTGTCTAGGGGCCTGACACGACACCACGACACGAAATAATGTGTCCAATCACTCAAAAATCCAATCGGGTAATCCTGATACGCACACGCGTACACGCGTCGTGTACGCGTTCCTCACGCTCTAGACACGACACGAGCCACGGGGGCCTCGTGGTCATGCCCACGTGTAGCCCACGTGTTGGGCTACACACTCGTGCAACACGAGGTGCCGACTCGTGTTGTGCGACACGACACGCGCGAAGTTGGCCCCGCGCGCGTGCAATGTCAGTGCACGACAGTGCACGTGTCCTCGTGTCCTCGATACGACACGATGGTGTCATGAAATTTTGGGGGCGTGTGCGCAGACACTGTTCCCCTCGTGTACACCAATTTTGGCGTATATCCACGTGCTCTGTGCATGAGCACGAAGAGTGTGTAGCAGGGCACGTGGGTGTGTATCGTGCAGTGAGTTCGTGTCCGTTTTGGACACGGATACAGCACGAAAATGTGCTCAGTCCACTTGGGTTGTAACCTACAAGTCTAGGGCTATCCAAAAATGAAATTGTTTACATTTTAACAAAAACCAATCCTTGTGGCATTTCATCAAACAAGGGTTTTCTATACACAGATACGTGTCCGATACGGACACCAAACCAATCCTAATTCCTACCAAAACTTGACCCACAGTTAGGGTAGACCTATATGCATGCATTTATGAAGAAAAAAACAGAGTTTTAACTAAGTTTGAGGGCATTTACCTATTTGTTTGCAATTCCAAGGAAAATCATAAAGAGGGGGGTGTGCTTCCTTCCACTTTGTGATGTCCAAAGCTTCCAAATTCTGGATTGCTAGCCTCCCTTAGCACCCTTGATGTTGTAGGTCCCAATGCAAAAGATAGAGTGAATTTGGAACAAAATTGATCAAGTTGTGTAGGTTTGAAGGAATGTGATTTTTTCTAGGATTAAAATTCATGTAAAATGTTCATGAATGATTTGGATGGGATTATATAGGATGTGTGGCTGCTAGGGGGGTGTCTTGGCCGGCCATGGCAAGGGGGGTGTCCTTGGTTTCTTCTAGGTTAAGGCAAGACTTTGGTGTTGTAAAAGTCTTGATATTTTGAGTAATTCAAGCAAAAAATATCCTAAAGGCATCCTAAGATATTTATACCACTTTAACCCATGACTAATTATCCATCCTAAAGCTTCTAGGTTAGTCGCTAACCCTAGATTAGTGCTAAACTAGGTTAGGGACTAACATGACACTAATCAATAATAAATAATAATAAAACACATAAATCCAAATAATTCCAATAAATCCTAGAAAATTACCAAAATACCCTTTAGGCTAAAAAGCCCTAATTGATGTTCTAAACCTATGGCTAGGCTCACATGATCATGGTTAGTCTCTAGGTATGAATTCTCTAGGGTTTACACTAGGGTTATAATAGTAAGTCACAAAGTCATAAGTCAGACTTAGAAAATGGTTTTAACAACTAAAAATCACCAAAAATCATATCATGACTATAATACCATTAATAAATAATAAAATAATAATTTTCAAAAATACCCCAATTTCAGAAAATTGGGTGTTACATAGCGTCTGTGAATGTAAAAAAGAAGACTATGTCTTGCGTTTCCATCCCTCCTGGTGTTGATTAGAAGCATATTTTGAGTCTTGCATAGATCTCTACGTCTTCCTCAGATCTTTTCACTCTTTAGATCTGTCTTCGGTAACCAACAAACAATAATGTCAACCAATTTCATTCTCGATTGGACATGACAAAATAACAACTGATATCACACAACTTTTACCATACAAAACTAATAACTAAGTCACATAAACCTCACATATTTCGTTTAATTTTAAGGTTTCGTATAATCAATTATGAATGCCCAAAAATGAAAACGTTTTATGAAAAATCCACCGCGCAATAAAATTTCATCGCGTGCCCAGAATTAGCAAAAATATATAAAGAGTGTTCTGAATGACCTTTTTGCCCTTCCTTCTAATTTATTGAAAACACCTACGAACACTCTTAGAAAAACGTTTCGATACTTCATCTTCTCCATACGCTGCTCGCTTTCGAATCTATGTTTTCTCCTCAAAATCTCCAAAACTCGTCGAAAATTTGGAAAGACCGGACAACGCAAAAGTGCTAAAACGATGTCAAAAACATCATTTTTTGCGATTCTAAAATTTCAAAAGACCGTCTAATGGAGAAGCAGTTACTTTCAGGCTCCTCGAATATACGCTCGTTTTGGGCAAACCGAGCCTCGTTGTCGACCTCCCAGTCAAAAGTTATGGCCCTCAAAGTTTCAACTGACCCTAAAATGCAGGATAATTGTCATTCTCCATGTTAGAACCAAAATGTTAATTTCGCATGAGGGTGGCCATTCTTCGTGTTAGTAACACGGAGAATGTCATTCTCCGTCTTAATTTACACACGGAGAATAGTCATTCTCTGTGTTAGTAACACGGAGAATGGCATTCTCCGTTTTAATTTACACGGAGAATGGCCATTCTCCGTGCTAAATTACACGGAGAATGGTCATTATCCGTCTTAATTTACACGGAGAATGGCATTCTTCTGTAATTTAGCACGAAGATGGTCATTACAGTGTTAAAATGCAGGAGAATGACCATTCTCCGTATTAAAAACACGGAGAATGCCATTCTCCGTGTTAATAAACGGAGAATGTCATTCTTCGTGTAATTTAGCACGAAGAATGGTCATTACAGTGTTAAACGCAGGAGAATGGCCATTCTCCGTATTAGAACACGGAGAATGCCTTTTCCGTATTAGAAAAACGGAGAATGCCATTCTCCGTGTTAAATAAAACGGAGAATGCCATTCTCCGTGTTAAATAAAACGAAAATGGCCATTCTCCGTGTAATTTAGCACGGAGAATGGTCATTCCATGTTAAAACGCAGAAGAATGGCCATTCTCCGTGTTGAAACACGGAGAATTGCCTTCCCCGTATTAAATAAAACGGAGAGTGCCATTCTCCGTGTTAAATAAAACGAGAATGGCATCCTCCGTCTTAATTAAAACGGAGAATTACATTTTTGTGTTAATTTACACGGAGAATGGTTATTCCCATTGTTTAAACTAGGAGAGTGACCATTCTCCGTGTAATTTAGTACGGATAATGACATTCTCCTTTCTAAATTACACGGAGAATGGCCATTCTTCG
>JANAVB010030819.1:235931-280931 GCA_029216955.1 Iris pallida
ATGTCGCTAATCCGTCGTAAATTTGTCGGTAAAAGCGTATTAGCGACAAAACATCCGTCGCTAACAGCAAAATTTATGGACATCAAACAGAACTAGGTCGACGACGTTCCGTGCTAAACCGTCGCTCAATGTAAATTCTCAGGTGCGACGGATATTACGTCGCCAATCCGTCGAGACATTAAACTCCTACAGATAGCGAGGATGGTCCGGTCGCCAATCCGTCGCTTTATTGAAATGCTCCAGGTAGCGGACGGTTTTTTCCGTCGCCACTCCGTCGTAAACTCAGTTTCTCCAGTTAGCGACGGATATCCGGCTGAGTGGTCGCCAGTCGTCGCTAACTTCTAATTTTTGCAAAAAAATACTGCAAACGACTTTCATGTTGTACAAACACATCCAACACAATATCAAACATGCAAAATCCATATACAACACCATATATCCATATCCAACACGAATATCCAACGTATCCAATATCCAACCACCATATATCCATATGCAAAATATCCATATCCGACATCAATATCCAACTATCCATATCCAACAAAATTTACCAACACATATATCCAATATCCAACTTAAATTATCCAAACTAAAAAAAATATCTGAACATACAATGTATCCAAATGTCTACAAAAATTTTGGCAGCACCTCCTTTGTATATCAGATCATCGCTTATAACCCAACGTAGGTATATATCCAAAAATCACATAGACGAAATATGCACATACGAATTTAATGCACACCAATTATCCAAGAAAAGACATCATTATACTGAAGAGTAACCTAATATCCGTCGTTATACTGAAAATTTATCTTCAAGTGTGAGAACGGATGGCTCAGAATACACAACCCAAATTCATTCTAGCATACATTAGTGTGAATCATCTATGTTCTGTACATATGTGTAGTATATGATCTTATGTATATAGTATTTGAAGAACGTAACAGAATCAAGATGAACTCACATAATGTAATACTAAGACATCATCTACTCTATAGATTAGTGATAGGTGTCGTATCATCATGCCGAGGATGAGGGTCGGAGGACAGTCAACTTATCTAGGCTACATAGTTTCTGCCTTGCCAGTCGAATGGCTGCAGGGACTATATGTCCTGATCACCATGTCGTACCGTAGATTAATGCAAATGGAGCTGGAAACAAAATACAGAAACCAAAAAAAAAATACAGAATATCCTGGGTTCGCCGAAAATACAAAACACAGATCTAATCCCTGTATTTTAAGTGTGAGAACGGATGGCTCAGAAGACAACCAAACCGGAGAGGATACTCCAAGAGATACATCTGAGTAGGACGTATACTCTGAGAGATCACCCTTACAGAAAGATATCAGTAGTGGTATCGAATATTGGAGAAGATATTATCACAGTATAAGTCCTCTCCTCCACGATGGCTCTAGACCCATCTGTTCGTCCCTGCTTCATTCTTCTTGTTTGACTCTCTCACCACATGATATCCAGCTCAAGTGTAGAGTAGGCGAAAAAGAAGGGGACAAGAATAGGAGAGGAAGCAGCACACCGCGGCATGACCCGGAGGAAGTACAGAGGTTTTCTTCAACATACGTAGGAGAACTATAAGGATATATGTAAACAACATATCACCTTGTCAAAGACCTAAATGTGACAACCATGTTACCGCGGGTCGGAAGACTAACAGTCATATTTTATAACTGTGTGTTTTGACATAATCCTCCAACCGGATTTCAGTTCTATGTATAATGCGAGATTACGACACAGGAGGAAAGAGTTGGGATGATTATGTCAAAACACACGGCTTAGAAAATTATGACATGTTAGTCTTCGACACCGCGGTAACATGGTTGTCACATTAAGGGTCTTGACAAGATAACATATTGTGAAAAGATATATCCTTATAGTTCTCCTACGTATGTTGAAAAAAACCTCTGTATTCCTCCGAGTCATGCCGCCGGTGTGCTGCTTCCCCTCCTATCCTGTCCCCTTCTTTTTCGCCTACTCTACATTTGAGCTGGATATCATGTGTGGGAGAGAGTCAAATAAGAAGAATGGAAGCAGGGACGAGCAGATGGGTCTAGAAGCCATCGTGGAGGAGAGGACGTATACTGTGATAATATCTTCTCCAACATCGATACCACTACTGATATCATTTCTGTAAGGATGATCTCTCAGAGTATACGTCCTACCCAGAGGATCTCTCGGAGTATCCTCTCCGGTTGGTTGTCGTATCATCTTGCCGAGGGATGGGGTCGGAGGACAGTCCACTTTATCTACGGATACATAGTTTCTGCCTCGCCAGTCGAATGGCTGCAGGAACTATGTTACCGCGGTGTCGTAGTCCAATATAATCCAGAGATGACACAGTTCTAATTCATATATGTAGTCCAAACAAATAGTCTAAAACAAAAAACATAATAAAATAGTCCAATACAAATAAGTACTATAGCTAATGCTTGTCACGCTGCTCACGCAAACTCAGTGATACTTTCATGCAACCACCTCCGAAAGCGAGATTTTTGGTGCGAGGAGAGGCGTCGTCCCTTGCCAGGACTGCATCAAAAGCACTCTCGGCATTACTAGCTACCGGTTGCTGGATGACTAGAAACTCCCGGTCTCCTAGCAACCGGTGCCACTTGTTCCTCAACTGTAGGAGGGCCACATCAGCATTCCCTGTTTTCTTCAAACGACGTGCTGCTCCTCGGTCATGGGTACCATCTGGTAGTATATTAACAGAATGTAAAAGAATGTAAAGCTCAAATTCAAAAACCAAAATCCCCATGCAACATGAATCATAACATATAACTTAAACCCAGACATGACATAGGATTAAACCTAATGATTTAATCATCTTAAATCAGTAAACACAAACAATGTACTAATTCTCAGTTTTAGTCCAATGTAATTCGAAAGCCATCATCCCATGCCAAAAAACACTCCATACACAGAAAACAACAAATTTTTGATAAGTACTATTTGTGTAGGGGTATCATCTGACTGCACACAAGGGATGATGAGCTGGGCAGGTGCAATATGGATGCAGTAAGCCACCAACAATGCCGGCCCCCTTAACTAGGCTAGTTCTAGGTCAAATTAGGAGTCCAAGTCAACTCTGTCAAAAACGAATCTTAATTAGGCTAAACTCTACCTTAGCTAATCAAATATATACTAGACTTCACGACGTGTGTCTGTGTATTATATATATATATATATATTATATATATATAATAGCAAATTTTAAGTATATATATATATATAAGATATATATATATAATATATATATATATATATATATATATATATGTCGGTGTGTGTGTGTGTATCGTGGTCTGGTCCGTGTGTGTGTGTGTGTGTGTGTGTGTGTGTCTGTGTGTGGTGTGTCCGTGTGTCGTGTCCGGTGTGTGGTGTGTGTCCGTGTGTGTGTGTCCGTGGCATCCCCGCCCCCATCGTACCCCCCCCCACGCTGCCCGCCCCCTCGATCCCCCGCCCCTCCACACCCCCCGCCCCCCGCGCACGGCCAACCCCTCCGCAACCCCCCGCACCCCGCGGCCAGCCCCGCGCGCCCCATCCCTCCAACGCTTCCGCGTCCCACCCGCCCCCTCCACACCCCCCGCCACCGCCGCCACCGGCCTCCCGCAGTCGACGCCGCCCCCGCAGCCCCGACGCCCACGGCCCGCTGCACCCACGACCACCGCGCGCGCGGCGAGAGAGAGAGCGAGAAGAGAGAAAAGGAGAGGAGAAGAGAGAGAGGGAGAGGAGAGGGGAATACCTTTGGGAGAGAGAGAGGAGAGGGGGTCGCCGATCACCGCCGCGGGAGAGAGAGGAGAGGGGGTCGCCGATCGATCACCGCGGGAGAGAGAGAGAGAGAGAGAGGAGAGAGAGTGAAATTTGGGGGGAATGAAAAAGTTCCCCCCGTCGTTTCAACTTAAGTCTGGAACGTAAATTTAGCGACGGAGTAGCGAGCGAGGATTATTCCGCTAATGCGTCAGTAAATCTCGCGCGAGTAGCGACGGTATTCCGTCGCTAAGTCGTCAGAAATCTCGCGCCAATATTTTGGCTTGCCGCCAAAATATGCGACGTTCTAGCGACGGATATAAAACCGTCGCTACATGGCCGACTACCTATCGACGGCTAGCGACGGATATGGACATAAAAAAATAAAAAAAATTGTCCACTGCTTTCCATGGTATTCCGTCACAAATCGTCGGGGATCCGACGGTGATAGCGACGGAAAATTTGTCGCTAAATGGCCGTCGCTAAAGTACTGTAATTTGGTAGTGTCATGACTACAGCTAAGAGTGATTCATGACTACAGCTACTGGGGTAATATCCACATGACTATTTCTATCCCCCATCCCCAATCAATACACAAGGATCCGTTCAAGTTATGTTAAGATTCGTGATAAGCCATAAATGGGAGTTTGGAGGCTCTGTGAACATGAGAGTACATGAGTCACAAGCGATTCATGAATCTATGAAAGCATAGAGATACATGATGATTCGTGAAAAGCACAAACATGCTGTATCTGATGCTCCCGAGGGGGATAACATCTCATGAAAAGATCATATAGTACCAATCCGTGATAAACAATCGTGTCAGCATCAAGTAAGTAATCTAGAGCAAGAATATAAATCCTGGCAAATATGAAACGGTCAGAGAATGTACTCGCGGATAATTGAATGTCTGAAGAGGATATACTGTCTGGGAGGTGTATGGCTCCTAATCAGAGCAAAAAGTCACAATGTATCCACGATGGTAAAATAAAGTATACAATGCATACTATATAATTTAGGTCAATCTGGTCAAAAGTCAACTCTTGGTCAACTCAACAGTCAAACTAGGTCACAGGAAGTCATACTAGGTCAATAAGGTCAAACAAGATCAAACAAGGTCAAACAAGTTTAATCTAGGTTAAAGTCAACTCCTGGTCAACATTCTAATCAAGCTAGTCAAATACTAGTCAAATGATCAATCTGGGTCAAGTCTAGGTCAAACTTAGACCAACTAAGGTTTTGGTCAAACAAAGACTAGCCAGTAAGGTAATTAGGTCAAACAAAGACTAGTCAATAAGGTAATTGGGTCAAACATGGTCAGACTAGTTAAACTAGTCATTTTTAGGTCATTTGGTCATGGTTTGACAATAGTTGACTTTAGTCAACCATGGTCAACAAGGGTCAACTTGCTAGTCAACCTAGGTCTAAGCCTATTGGTCAACTCCAAACTCACTAACCATAGACCATAGGCCA
Source organism: Iris pallida (assembly GCA_029216955.1). Classification (NCBI taxonomy): domain Eukaryota; kingdom Viridiplantae; phylum Streptophyta; class Magnoliopsida; order Asparagales; family Iridaceae; genus Iris; species Iris pallida. The sequence continues at coordinate 241,170 of JANAVB010030819.1, forward strand.
TAGGCCCATGTATCTAGGACACTAGTAGATACATATAGGTATCTATATATATATACAATAGAGATACACTACCATATATATATATTCATAGGCCATAATATATATAACATATCTACAATATATATACAATATATATACCCCACTATGTACCCATAACCAAATATATAAAATAGTATACATATACTCACTAGATAACATATATATATCTATATATATAATATATATATATATATATATATATCTATATATATATATATATATATAGATATATATATATATATATACATATAATAAATAGCTACATACATATATACATTTTCATATATATATAAGCCCATATATATATACCCTCAACTATATATACACCAATGTATATAGTTGTATATAATATAACATATATATATATATATATATATATATCTATATATATATATATATCTATTATATATATATATATACATATATATATAGAGAGGGAAATAGAGAGAGAGATGGAAATGAGAGAGTGTAATAGAGTGAGAGAGAGAGGAGATAGAGTGGAAGAGAGAGGGGGATAGAGAACCAGTGAGAGAGGGACTGCTAGATGGACAGGAAAGGGGGGGATTTCCAGTTTCCTGGAACCAGAATTGGTCCCCCACACACACACAAACACCCACACCACCTACATATACATACATGTATACACATGTATATACATGTATACACCCTAAAATCTCACCTACACACACATACATATATACTACGTATTTATATACTAAAAATATACAACTACATGTTAAATCATAACCAAAATCGATTTGAATCTCGATTTGAAAAACTGGGAAATAACCCAAAACCTGGAACATTGCACTGTGCACAGGCAAACATGGTAAACCCATGTACACACACAAACCGAGCTAAGGCTCAACTAAAGGTTGGTAAGTGATGCCCCAAGTGTCCTTTAGTGTCTAGGGGGCCTGACACGACACCACGACACGAAATAATGTGTCCAATCACTCAAAAATCCAATCGGGTAAATCCTGATACGCACACGCGTACACAGCGTCGTGTACGCGTTCCTCACGCTCGTAGACACGACACGAGCCACGGGGGCCTCGTGGTCATGCCCACGTGTAGCCCCACGTGTTGGGCTACACACTCGTGCAAACACGAGGTGTCTACGACTCGTGTTGTGCGACACGACACGCGAAGTTGGCCCGCGCGCGTGTGCACTGTCAGTGCACGACCAGTGCACGTGTCCTCGTGTCCTCGATACGACACGAGGTGTCATGAAATTTTGGGGGCGTGTGCGCAGACACTGTCCCCTCGTGTACACCAATTTTGGCGTATCCACGTGCTCTGTGCAATGAGCACGAAGAGTGTGGTAGCAGGGCATGTGTGTGTGTATCGTGCAGTGAGTTCGTGTCCGTTTTGGACACGGATACAGCACGAAAATGTGCTCAGTCCACTTGGGTTGTAACCTACAAGTCTAGGGCTATCCAAAAATGAAATTTGTTTTACATTTTAACAAAAACCAATCCTTTGTGGCATTTCATCAAACAAGGGTTTTCATACACAGATACGTGTCCGATACGGACACCAAACCAATCCTAATTCCTACCAAACTTGACCCACAGTTTAGGGTAGACCTATCATGCATTTAAGAAAAAAACAGAGTTTTAACTAAGTTTGAGGGCATTTACCTATTTGTGCAATTCCAAGGAAAATCAATAAAAGAGGGGGGTGTGCTTCCTTCCACTTTGTGATGTCCAAAGCTTCCAAATTCTGGATTGCTAGCCTCCTTAGCACCCTTGATGTTGTAGGGTCCCAATGCAAAAGACTAGAGTGAATTTGGAACAAAATTGATCAAGTTGTGTAGGTTTGAAGGAATGTGATTTTTTCTAGGATTAAATTCATGTAAAAATGTTCATGAATGATTTGATGGGATTATATAGGATGTGTGGCTGCTAGGGGGGTGTCTTGGCCGGCCATGGCAAGGGGGGTTGTCCTTGGGTTTCTTCTAGGTTAAGGCAAAGACTTTGGTGTAAAAGTCTTGATATTTTGAGTAATTCAAGCAAAATATCCATAAAGGCATCCTAAGATATTTATACCACTTTAACCCATGACTAATTATCCATCCTAAAGCTTCTAGGTTAGTCGCTAACCTCTAGATTAGTGCTAACTAGGTTAGGGACTAACATGACACTAATCAATAATTAAATAATAATAAAACACATAAATCCAAATATTCCAAATAAATCCTGAAAATTACCAAAATACCCTTTAGGCTAAAAAGCCCTAATTTGATGTTCTAAACCTATGGCTAGGCTCACATGATCATGGTTAGTCTCTAGGTTATGAATTCTCTAGGGTTTACCTAGGTTATAATAGTAAGTCACAAAGTCATAAGTCATGACTTAGAAAAGGTTTTAACTAACTAAAATCACCAAAAATCATATCATGACTATAATACCATTAATAAATAATAAATAATAATTTTTCAAAAATACCCCAATTTCAGAAAATTGGGTGTTACATAGCGTCTGTGAATGTAAAAAGAAGACTATGTCTTGCGTTTCCATCCCTCCTGGTGTTGATTAGAGAGCAGATTTTGAGTCTTGCATAGATCTCTACGTCTCCTCAGATCTTTTCACTCTTTAGATCTGTCTTCGGTAACCAACAAACAATAATGTCACAAGTTTCATTCTCGATTGGACATGACAAAACTAAACAACTGATAATCACACAACTTTTACCATACAAAACTAATAAACTAAGTCACATAAACCTCACATATTTCTGTTTAATTTTAAGGTTTCGTATAATAAATTTATGAAATGCCCAAAAAATGAAAACGTTTTATGAAAAATCCACCGCGCAATAAAATTTCATCGCGTGCCCAGAATTAGCAAAAATATATAAAGAGTGTTCTGAATGACCTTTTTGCCCTTCCTTCTAATTTATTGAAAACACCTACGAAACAACTCTTAGAAAAACGTTTCGATACTTCATCTTCTTCCATACGCTGCTCGCTTTCGAATCTATGTTTTCTCCTCAAAAATCTCCAAAAACTCGTCGGAAAATTTTGGAAAGACCGAGACAAACGGCAAAAGTGCTAAAACGGATGTCAAAACATCATTTTTTGCGATTCTAAAATTTCAAAAGACCGTCTAATGGAGAAGCAGTTACTTTCAGGCTCCTCGAATATACGCTCGTTTTGGGACAAACCGAGCCTCGTTTCGACCTCCCAGTCAAAAGTTATGGCCCTTCAAAGTTTCAACTGACCCTAAAATGCAGGATAATTGTCATTCTCCATGTTAGAACACGAAAAATGTTAATTTCGCATGAGGGTGGCCATTCTTCGTGTTAGTAACACGGAGAATGTCATTCTCCGTCTTAATTTACACGGAGAATAGTCATTCTCTGTGTTAGTAACACGGAGAATGGCATTCTCCGTTTAATTTACCACGGAGAATGGCCATTCTCCGTGCTAAATTACACGGAGAATGGTCATTATCCGTCTTAATTTACACGGAGAATGGCCATTCTTCGTGTAATTTAGCACGAAGAATGGTCATTACAGTGTTAAATGCAGGAGAATGACCATTCTCCGTATTAAAAACACGGAGAATGCCATTCTCCGTGTTAAATAAAACGGAGAATGTCATTCTTCGTGTAATTTAGCACGAAGAATGGTCATTACAGTGTTAAAACGCAGGAGAATGGCCATTCTCCGTATTAGAAACACGGAGAATGCCATTTTCCGTATTAGAAAAACGGAGAATGCCATTCTCCGTGTTAAATAAAACGGAGAATGCCATTCTCCGTGTTAAATAAAACGGAAAATGGCCATTCTCCGTGTAATTTAGCACGGAGAATGGTCATTCCAGTGTTTAAACGCAGAAGAATGGCCATTCTCCGTGTTAGAAACACGGAGAATGCCATTCCCCGTATTAAATAAAACGGAGAGTGCCATTCTCCGTGTTAAATAAAACGGAGAATGGCATCCTCCGTCTTAATTAAAACGGAGAATGACATTTTTTGTGTTAATTTACACGGAGAATGGTTATTCCCATTGTTAAAACGTAGGAGAGTGACCATTCTCCGTGTAATTTAGTACGGATAATGACATTCTCCGTTTCTAAATTACACGGAGAATGGCCATTCTTCGTGCTAAATAACACGAAGAATGACATTCTCCGTGTTAAATGACACGGAGAATGGTCATTCAAATGTTAAAACACAGGAGAATGGTCATTCTCCGTGTTAGAAACACGGAGAATGCCATTCAACACAGAGAATGGTATTCTCCTTGTTAAAAATGTAGGAGAATGACTATTCTTCGTGCGATATCGACGGGGGACAGTTGACAGAAACCTAACTTTTATATTTTTTGTTTGTGGAAAAAAATTTGACATGAATAAAGATTCAAGAGTTTTCGTTCTTCTTTCAAAACGATGCTAACTCTTATGGAAAAGAAGAAGAAGATCTTCTCTCCATAATTGACCTAATTGTCGGAGAAGAAGAAGAAGAAGATAAGCGATGATCGGAGTTCGACTGAAAAAAAAAACATGGTGAACTACGAATGATCTTTGCGATCTCTGCTGAAGATGAGAGCAATGGAATTCAGATCTCTCGTGAACAAGAAGAAGAAGAAGAGAATCGCAATCCAGATCTGAGTTTGTGCGGAGGGGTAGTTATGGTATTAATTTTGTAAATACAGAACATCTAAAGGGAATCTTGGAATACTTAACGTGGAAATATATAATTTTGGGCATTTCATAAAACCCATTACGCGAGTGGGTTTTTCATAAAAATCAACCCCGAAATTGGGTTCCTCAGCAATTTCCAGTTTAAAATTTATGTTTAGATCTCTATTTTGAAACGAGACCAAATCCTTTTCTGAATAATACGAAGACCTGAACATAAAACTAAATAACCCTATTATTAAACCCTTCCTGCGCATGCACTTTGAGTTATTGTCCGATGTCGATGAAATATGGGACCTCCACACATCCCATGCTGCATGCTCTCCCCTAGTTTCTTCACCTTCTTCACTTGCTTTCGAAGTTAGTGATTAATCTAAAACAAATGGTTTGTTATTGTTCTCTTATTATTGGTTTTTTTATGTGCTTCTGTATTTTTATTTTAGTTGTGGTGAGTGTTTTCAACCGTGACTGACAATGATGGAATGCTCGAATAGATGCTTTCAACCAGGACCAAAGCTGGGATTCGTCAAGGATGATTGGACCCAGTGCAAAAAAATAAATAAATCCTATTCTCGTATAAAAAAAATCTAATAGTAAATTCTAATAAAAAAGTTCAGAAATTAAATTATCCAAAATTAACATAAATTAAGAAAAGTCATTCAACTACAATATCTTTCAATTGAAATAGTATTAATTCATGTTATTTTCGTGTCATATTGGACACGCATTGACACGTCCGAGACACTCCAAATACGTCACACTCGCACGACCAATTTAATTCCATCAAATCACACACGTCCAAAAATATTGTACGCACGTTTCGATGCAAACGGTTTGAGTCGGGATGGTCCGACGATCGAAAGTTTTTATATGAAATTATAATTTTGGGAGGCGTACTTTGGTTAATGATTTAATGTATTTATAGTTGGAATTATCCTACAAAATTTTAAAGGATTAAATTAGAGTGATAGGTGATCGTAAGTGTACAATTGTTTTGGGATTTAGTTGAATGAGTGTGGAGATATGCTCGCACGAACTTTCTGAAAAATCACGCTTATATTCTGTGCAACAGTTTTCTTTGTGCACAACCTTCTACGGCGGTTGACGGGCGGGCTCGTCGACGGCGCTGGTACTTCGGAATGCTCATGGGGTATTGGCGAAGAGTTCTGAATTGGAGACGAGGTGGTTTGGGATACGTGGACATTTTTGAAGTGGTAGAGAGTTATAATTTGTGGGCGTTTTGATAGAGTCAAGGATACATAGGATTTTATTTGAATCATAGTATTAGGATTTCTTGTTAAGTCTTAGAATTTTCTATTAATTTTGAATATGCATGTGATTGAGAAAAACTTTGGCTTAATTCTTTAATTGGAAACGATAGAAGCCTTGTTAATTGATTTCTTAATTGGAAACAGATGTAGCCTAGTTAATTGAGATAATCTCCACTTGATTAGCTTAGTTTACATAAGGAAGGCCAATAAATTTATAAATTATTTATTCATAAGTTTGATGTCTTTGGATTTTTTTAAATTATGTATCCAAAAAGTTAGTTTAGTATACATAATACATATGCATATAAAAAAAAAATTAGAGGCCTATGAATTCAGGAGGCCTAGTGCGATTGCACCCATTGCACTCCCTCAAAACCGGCTCTGCTTTCAACTAATCCTGGAGTCTGAGTCTATAGTCTAGTGGTATTAGAGCGGACATTCGGAAGGACCGGCAAGGTTCGAGCCCCCTAATCGTGTGTGTGCGTGAGATTTCAAAAAAAAAAAAAAAAACTAATCCTGGATCTCCAATCATCTCTAGTCCAAGTGGCTGAAGCAGGAGGTATCCGTCTTAATTGTCCGAATTCGCACCGAAATAGTTACCTATTATTGGGAAAAGTTCCAAGCGTGTACATATACGTTTACGTCGGTCGATAAAACAAAAACCCTAGGTTCATTTCCTAAAAGGGGATGACAAAAGATAAATCTGTCCCAGACTAATTTGTTAGTCCCGAGCCTCAATCTAAGATTGAAGAATTGTCAGAAACTGAAATTTAATGTAAACAAGTTTGTTTCTGTGTTCTGAATTTTTATGAATTCAGATATTTGACAAACAAGTTTACTTTCCAAAGAATTTGAAACCACTATAAATTTTTTGATTACAATTCATACAAAGTGACAGAAAATACTCCACGTTCTTCTTTGCAATCTAAGTTGCAAAAACAAACTATAATTTTGGTTAATTCATTAACGGAGATGGGCTGATTTATTAATGACTTTGAAGACATAAAAGGGATTGTAGGAACAACTGTAAAAATAAACGTCGAAGAAGAGCTAGAGAACTTGATACCATCCACAGAGAAGCAGAACATGGATTTCCTATCACAACAAACAAGTGGTGAGATGTTTGTATATATAAGAAGCAAATGACAACAGAACGTCTCACCTGTTTATTTTCCCATTTTTTTTAGTTTGATGCGCTTTCAATTCAGTTGTTGCATATATAATTGAACAAAAAATTGTGTAGAAATCATTGAAATTATTACTAGTTGCGTAAAAGGCAGAAACTTTGTTGTATTTATAAATACAGTTTAAATACGACATTTCTAAGAATGTAAATGTTGTTCTGAGAGAGAAAAAATTCTTAAAAAAATTAACTTACCAATTTACACCACGACGTAAATCCAACGTTTGGGAGAGAACATATATTGTTTTATTTTTTTTTTGAGGAGGAGAGAAGAGGCCCAACAAGTTAAATTCATTTGCCTATATACACATCTAAATATCAAACTACCATATATTAATTGGTTATCAGATGACCCTTAACACTTGCAATTTTATAAGAAGGGCATAAAAAAACAATATAATTCGAATTTATGTTAAATTTATATCCTTCCTAAGGACGTAAATTGACAAGTTTTTTTTTATTTTTTTATCCCATAGAACAATGTTTACTCCCTTATTAATAATGTATTGTAACTGTGTTTACAAATATAGAAAACTTTGTGCCTCTTATGCAATTAATTATAATTTCAATACTACCTACGCAATTTTCTGATAATTCAATAGCTGGTAACAATTTATGGGGTTTAACATCATTTTTTTTTCAGCCACAAATAGTTGGCAAGATTGTTCACGGTGTCCCCATAAAAAATAACAAAATTTTGATAGGGAGCATTAAAGTTTAAAGAATTTGGACTGAATTTTTTTTTGTGGCAAAATTATAAATTTAGACCTAAAACGTTCTAGTGTTGAACTTCTTCCAAACAAATGTCCTACCGTTGGACCTAAGGCAATAGCCTAGTGGTAGTACGGGAGGCTGCCCAGACACAGATCTTGGATTCCAATTCCCACTCGGACAGATGGATGGCTCATGTAGCCGCGACCCGACTTGGAAAAAGGAAACCTCAAAAAAAAAACAAAAAAAACAAAAAAAATTATCATAAAGGTCCAACCATTGGACTTTTTTTAGACAATACGTCCAACCATTGGACGTTTCTTCACCGAAAATCTAAAAAATCAGAATCTTAAAAAATGTCCAACCATTAGTGAACATTTTTGCTACATATATGTAAACCATAAAATTCAACATATATTGCTGTCTATACGTAACATATATTTAAAAGATTAGCATATCATTGTTTTAAAGCTTTCCATCGGCCTGATTCTCAGCAACCGACTCCCCGTGGCCGTTATCGATCAGGCACAAACAAGACGCAAATGCTGCATCACGAAAACAAATGCTAAAATTCTCCAAGTAGTTGTGTAAATTCTTCGAGGAAAGGAATTGAAGGCCTTGCTGCTTGCAGTACAATTTAAGTGTCAACTGGTACTGTAGTTCTTTACAACTGGTACTGTAGTTCTTTACTTTGTTTGAAGTCATGCACATGCACTGATCATATGTTCATTTGAATTGGAAATCTAAAATACAACAGGATGACCACATGCTGAAGTAACTGGGATATGAGAATAAGGTCTTGTGCATAGCTGTTATTGTGTAAAGAACAGTAAATTTTTTAGGGGCTAGCTAGCTTCAGGACATGTTAGTTAATTAAAAGAGAATTTTCCGGAATTTTTATTGAGAGTAATTAAAGACGGCCCAGGGAAGGCCATGCAAGGTGTGATCAGTACCCGGTCCGATCCGATCCATACCGGTCGCTTGCGAGTGCTTGGTCGGGGAGGTGAGCTGTCAAGACGGGTCGGCGGAACGGGCCGGCCCATAATCCATCATAACCCACCATTTGGCGGGGCGGGACGGACCGACCCACCATTTTGGCGGGCTAAAAAAATTCCAACCCAGTCCAACCCAGCGGCGGGCCGCGGGCCGGCCCGCTTAATTTTTTTTAATTTTTTTAATTATTTTTTAGTTTCTTAAAAGGAAAAAAAATCATATATATAATATTTTCTACTCACTTTCATATGCATCAAATTACAAGTAAAATACAGAAACATTATAATAGTAGATATTTTTTAAAACATCTTCATTCATGTAAATAAATGACCAAATTTAATATTTTATACGTCATTACTTGTATTAAATGAGAATTTTTATCATTTATAATACATATCTCATATATGTGCTAAATAAAAAAATTAAATTTTTTATAAAAAAATAGATGGCGGACCAACCCACTTGGCCCGCGGGCTAGCCCACCGCGGGGCGGGCTACTAGCGGGCCAGCCCACCTAGGCTCGCATGTTTGGCGGGCTCCTAAATGCTCGACCCAACCCACCTTTTTGGCGGACGGGACGGGCCGGCCCAACGGGCTTAGCTCATTTTGACAGCTCTAGACCCCCCATAAATACTTATAGCAAAATTTCATGAAAAAAAATCAACACTTAGGAAAAAAAAAACATTTCTAAGAACATGGACACGTTTCAAGTTTTTGTACAATATAAGCCTTTAGTGTGGAAATTTTTCTTGATTTAGTTTTTCGGACAAATTTGTTTGTCTGTTTAGTACAAATTTTGGATTCTTACTATGGACATGTTTTTTGTTTGTCTGTTTAGTACAAATTTAATCTTTGGGCGTCTTTTCTATTTGTCCGTCCTCTTTTTTGGGGTACATTTAATTTATGTTTTTTTTAACCTCAGCGTAATAATTTTTGTAACGGCTAATTTTTACAACGGCTATGCAACTTATATATTTACCAAGTATCAATTTTACAACGGCTAATTTTTACATGATATGGAAATAGCCGTTGGAATAGTCGTTGGAATAGCTGTTGTAAAATAAATACTTGATAAATATATACGTTGTATAGCCGTTGTAAAAATAAAAATTATCCGTTGCAAAAATTATTACGTTGTGGTAAAACAAAAAAATATTAAATAAAATGTACGGCCAAAAAGAGGACGTACAAATGAAAAAGACGCTCCAAAGATGGACGTCCAATTTACTTCATGAAAAACAACGCCCAAAAGATTGGTGCATAATTTACTTCCCTAATTAGGAAAGTAATTAATCATTTAATTCATTCTAATAGCCAATTTCGTAATTAACCATTTAATTCATTCTAATTATTTTCCATTACTTTATTTCTAATGCCCAAATATTGGACGTAAAAATTTGACGTCCTATTTTAATGCGTAACGATGCTGACATTATAATTTTGGTAAACTTAATTTCTTTTACACAATAAATTAAAATTTTAATGCTTACCGTATAATTTTCCGGTTTTTTCTTTGTATTTGTACAATGGATGTCATCACCAGCAACAGCAAATTGTCAACTATAGTGGAAGTCTGAGCCGAGGGTACCTGCCATTCTACTTCTGACACCTACTCTTCTCTCCTTCAAACATGCCAGTGCTTTATTGAACAAAATACTTTATTGATTCATAGCAACAAAAATAAACAAATAATTTGAAGTCACAATAAGATGAGTAGAAATATGATCTCTTAATTTATTGATAATTGGAATGAAGTACAAGCCTTGCAGCAGAATACAAAGCTTACAACACAACTCAATTACTCTTGATAGTCGGCCGTGTCACCCTCATTTTTTCGTATTTTCCGTAATTCGTATTTATATTCGTATCTGGAATTTTGGCATGTATTTTTATTTTTCTCGACTTGTGGAATTTCGGTATTTCTCGTATTTTGGGTTTTGTCCTGGCTCGGTTTTAATTGGTTTTGGGTTGGTTTGGTTTGATTTAATGAGTATTGGATCACCATAGCCTATGCTCCACCCTCAACACACCACATCCCACCCTCTTTAAAAACCCCCACCTACCACTCTCTCTCCTCATAACTTCCACCATTAATTTCTTTCTTCTTCTTCTTCTCCTTCCTCTACACAACTCTCCCAACCCTAGGCAAGTGCACCTTGCCACTTCATGAGAGCCCTATTTTCTTGGTTCATTGCTAGATTAGGACATGGTGATCAACATTAGAACTTGGTGTTTTGTGATTTGAAGTCTTCTTTGCTCTAGATCTAAGTTATTTCTATTTTCGGATTTTGCATGGTTTGATCTCTTTAAGTTGGATTTTCATGGGTTTTGGTGTTTCCAAGTGGAAGAGCATTCAATTCTACCCAAGTTGGAACTTTGAAAATCTGGATTTGGAGTTCGGATGGCCAAGTTATGATGCTTTGAAGCCTTGGGTTCATCCATGGTGTTCTTGCTGTTTGGAGAAGACAGTGAGCAGTGTGCAGAGCTATTTAGCTTACGCATCCTGAGCTACGCGCGCTCTTTAGCGCTGCGTACGCAGGTTTGAGTACGCTTCCTATTGGAAGCGTGTCTCCTTGAGTGTGCGTGACTTTTCACGTACACTGCTCCCTTGAGTGTGCGTGACTTTTCACGTACACTGCTCCCTTGAGTGTGCGTGACTTTTCACGAACACTGTTCCCTTGAGTGTGCGTGACTTTTCATGTACGCAGCTCCTTGAGCGTGCGTGACTTTTCACCTACGCTGCTCCCTGTAGCGTGCGTGACTTTTCACCTACGCTGCTCCCTGTAGCGTGCGTGACTTTTCATGTACGCTGCTCCTTGAGCGTGCGTGACTTTTCATGTACGCTGCTCCCTTGAGCGTGCGTGACTTTTCATGTACGCTGCTCCCTTGAGCGTGCGTGACTTTTCATGTACGCTGCTCCCTTGAGCGTTCGTGACTTTTCATGTACGCTGCTCCCTTGAGCGTGCGTGACTTTTCATGTACGCTGCTTCCCTGGAGCGTGCGTGACTTTCATGTACGCTGCTCCCCTTGAGCGTGCGTGACTTTTGTGTACGCTGCCCCCTCCCCTGACCCCTTGCTTAACCCATTGGCTCTTGGAGTTTTGGTCTTAATTCTTTAAGCTTTGCTCTTTTATAGCCCTGTATATTGATATTTTATTAGATATTTTACGTCCATTTTATATCCTTACGCCTTTTGTCCTGAACTTGATAATCACGAATTTACTGGATATGTTTGGAATTGATAATTGAGCATGACCTGATAAGTGGCCCGTCGTGGCGCACTCCTGACTAGTACACTTGATATGATGACCTGACCTGATATATCTTGAATAGCTGTTACGACGGCTACCTGACATGACATGACATGTATAATTAATCCTGACACCATGGACGATTGTGCTTGTACAAATAATCCAGTCATGTCTTGCATTATGTCTAGGAGGGGACTCCTGAGTACCACGGTCAGGAGTACCTACGAAATTGGACTAAGGTTAATAATTAGTATAATTCACTAGTCATAAAGAGATGTTCCCCAGTTACAGGCGATCCCGTTATCCCGGCCGCAAATGATTGGACTTGTAGCCTGCCGACGAGTAGGGCACATTTCCAGCCCACTGTTATGTGGGGCACCCACCATTGTCACTTAAATGATTGAACTCTATTGTCACTATAATGCATGGTACTCTCTAGATTGTCACTATAATGATTGCCTGGATAACCTGGATAGCTGCAGGGCCTGTGACTACTTGGAGCATCTCGTTGCATCTTGCTAGTAACTAGGATTGTGATAACCCTAGTTAGTTAATGTAGAAAGCCGTAGGCAATGATTGGCCGTGATTGCTTGGATGGAGTCTAGTCCAGTATAGTATTGTCTAGAATTGATTGATTGTAAGATTGTACCAGAATGATTGAAGGATTGTCACTCCAGATTGTCACTATAATGATTGTCACTCCAGATTGTTACTTGACATGATTTCTTATATTTATCTTGCCGATAAATGGTGAGAGAAACCAAGTTTCGTTCGGACGAAGGGTTACAACCCCGGTCCTTGTTTGGTTTACGGGTTGTAACCTAGCTATCTGAATAGTCACATGGTTATCTCATCGTATATCATCCTGCCATGCTTTTCCATATGTCCTGTCTTTAAGTGATTCTATGCAAGATTGTCTTTTATAATTACCTATCATGCTTTTTCTTAAATCACTGTCTCTTATTATGTAATTATATTATTGTGCTAAATTGCTGGCTTTGGTTCTTATTTTGTGGTCTCCTTTGTGGCACTTGCTCTTCCTGGGGTCTGACCCAGCTGGTTTTGTATGGCCAGATACCGGAGCAGCAGCAAAGGATCTACCTGTCTTCCAGCCCGATGGTGGTTACCAGGCGTAACCAGGGCATCGAGTGGGTTTCTTTTGTCCTCCTACTATAATATTGTAAATTATTCTTTTGAGGCGTTTAGCCGACGAGCAAGTGTTAGCTTGGATGTACTTACTTACTGTCTGCCTACGGGCTGTAACATGATTGACAAGCCCCGGGGGTTGATCATGTATGATTGAACTCTTGCTAGTCCTCACATTTTGTAACGACTAGCTTCATGATCATCTGGATATGTAATATTTGGGACGCCTTACAATTGTATATTTGGAGATCTGATATCTTGTGATTATTATTAGTTGGTTGAGATTGAGACAATAGGCTATTTTATGACCTTAAGAGACTGATGGATTATAGTAAAACCCTCACATATCTAGACAGCCGTGACCGTATAGCGGTGTGGATCCCATTCCGTTATACGTAGCTGGCTATGTCTGCCCCCGCTCTCCAGTATTCTGGTTCTGGGGCGTGACATGGTTTAAGTGGTGGCCCATGCAGGTCTTGTCAATCAAGAAATGTGAGGGTTTACCGAATAGATGTCTCAATCAGTATTCGCCCTTGATCTCCGCCCGTATTTTCAAATCCCTGAAATTCTTGCCCTGATTACATGCTTGTATCGTTGATTTGTCCTGGTCTTTCCTTATTATTTTCCTGTGTCGTCTTCCTCAGCGACACTGCACCTGACCCTGCCGATCAGCAAGGAGGAGCACCTCCCGTGGACCAGCAGCAACAAGAAGATCAAGCCCAGCACTCAGGAGCAGCCTCCCGAGTCGTACCTACTGGAGGAGAGCCGCCAGTTCGGCCAGTCCAGCCTGCAGATCCTGATGATGGCACTTTGGTGGGTCTCATCAGATCATTGTTAGCTTCCCAAGATCGTAGAGGCGATGCCTTGCACCAGGCAGTAGAAGATGCTCTGAATAGAAGTGGACCCCGAGGGAACAGTGCGGTCAACAGTTTTAAGCGCCTGAACCCTCCATTCTTCGATGGCAGCGAGGATGCCATTGCTGCCGATGCTTGGCTACAAGATATAGAGGTGATTCTCGAAGCCGCGAAGACTCCAGAAGAAGAGAAGGTGGCTGTGGTGCACCTACAGTTATTGGATCTAGCCCGCAGTTGGTGGGCCGCACAAGCAATGGGATTGACAACACCTGTCCCCTGGGCAGTGTTCAGCAAAAAGTTCCAGACCAAATATTATGATGCAGTGGCTCGGTATGACTTGCAGACCAGGTTCAGTAATCTTAAGCAGATGGGGAGGACGGTCGACGGATATGCGGCCGAGTTTTCTAGACTCAGTCGGTTTGCTCCCACCTTGGTGGCAACCGAGTTTGACAGAGCGCAGAGGTTCCAGCAGGGACTTCACCTAGAGATTATATTGGCAGTAGAACAGTTCGAGCATCAGACCTATGATGCGGTGTTGCGAGCAGCTAGGAGGCATGAGTATACCTCCCAGAGAATAGTGGACAGGACTGGAGGTCGGAAACGGTCCTACAGTCAGATGAATCAATCTTCAGCACCAGCCCCGGCAGCTAGGGCTTTGACTATTGGAACTCCGAGGCAAGCAACCTCAGTTACGTCGGTCCAGTACTCGACCCCGACGTACCCTCAGCAGAAACAGAAGCAAGCACAGCCTTCCGCCGTAGGCTGTTCTTATTGTAGGAAGCCTGGACACGTGGTAGCGGAGTGTCGCAAGGCGTTGGGATTGTGTTTATTGTGTGGAGCATCGGATCATAGGGTAGGGTCCTGCCCTTTCAGAGTTGATTCAGCATCGACAGTATCTAGTCCCTCGGTTAGGGGACCAGCACCAGCACCAGCACCAGCAACAGCACCAGTACCAGCTCCAGTTCACCAGCAATAGCAGTTTCCGTTCCCGAGGCCATTGCCGACTCAGGCCCAGACTTTCCAGCAACAGAACCCACGGCAGTTTGCCCTAGCCCAGGCTCAGGTTCAGAATCGACCGAGAGGTATAAGTGTCCTCTCATCTTGCTTTTCTACCGTCATTATGCGGGGTGCATGACGTATTTCATGTATCCTAATTACAACGGTACATTCCGGACCGAGCCATATCCTAGGTCATTCGAAACTGGTTATTGGTACCAACCTTTTCGTATGAGGATAGGCCCGTGTCCCTGTTTGACCAAGGGGAGAGACCTCAAGCGCAAGACTATCAGTTTAGTTCATGTTGCTTGCGTTCATCGCTCCTTGGGAGAGTCAAACGTGGGAGTGTGAGGATGATATCCGATCACGTTATCCCTACTTGTTTGACTCGTGAGGTGTAATGTCTTCCTTATGCCTTACGTTTCCCTTCCTTGCTTGCATTGTATGATTGTATGATTGAATTGCTTAGTGTAGCTTGCATGTGCTTAGTATAGCTTGTCGTGACAATCTCTAGCTCCTTGATTAAATTCTAGGGACAGAATTCTTTTAAGGTGGGTAGAGTTGTCACCCTCATTTTTTCGTATTTCCCGTATTTTGTATTTATATTCGTATCTGGAATTTTGGCATGTATTTTTATTTTTCTCGACTTGTGGAATTTCGATATTTCTCGTATTTTGGGTTTTGTCCTGGCTCGGTTTTAATTGGTTTTGGGTTGGTTTGGTTTGATTTAATGAGTATTGGATCACCATAGCCTATGCTCCACCCTCAACACACCACATCCCACCCTCTTTAAAAACCCCCACCTACCACTCTCTCTCCTCATAACTTCCACCATTAATTTCCTTCTTCTTCTTCTTCTCCTTCCTCTACACAACTCTCCCAACCCTAGGCAAGTGCACCTTGCCACTTCATGAGAGCCCTATTTTCTTGGTTCATTTGCTAGATTAGGACATGGTGATCAACATTAGAACTTGGTGTTTTGTGATTTGAAGTCTCCTTTGCTCTAGATCTAAGTTATTTCTATTTTCGGATTTTGTATGGTTTAATCTCTTTAAGTTGGATTTTCATGGTTTTGGTGTTTCCAAGTGGAAGAGCATTCAATTCTACCCAAGTTGGAACTTTGAAAATCTGGATTTGGAGTTCGGATGGCCAAGTATGATGCTTTGAAGCCTTGGGTTCATCCATGGTGTTCTTGCTGTTTGGAGAAGACAGTGAGCAGTGTGCAGAGCTATTTATCTTACGCACCCTGAGCTACGCACGCTCTTTAGCGCTGCGTACGCAGGTTTGAGTACGCTTCCTCTTGAGTGTGCGTGACTTTTCACGTATACTGCTCCCTTGAGTGTGCGTGACTTTTCACGTACACTGCTCCCTTGAGTGTGCGTGACTTTTCATGTACGCTGCTCCTTGAGCGTGCGTGACTTTTCACCTACGCTACTCCCTGTAGCGTGCGTGACTTTTCACCTACGCTGCTCCTTGAGCGTGCGTGACTTTTCACAAACGCTGCTCCCTGTAGCGTGCGTGACTTTTCATGTACGCTGCTCCTTGAGCGTGTGTGACTTTTCATGTACGCTGCTCCCTTGAGCGTGCATGACTTTTCATGTACGCTGCTCCCTTGAGCGTGCGTGACTTTTCATGTACGCTGCTCCCTTGAGCGTGCGTGACTTTTCATGTACGCTGCTCCCTTGAGCGTGTGTGACTTTTCATGTACGCTGCTCCCTTGAGCGTGCGTGACTTTTCATGTACGCTGCTTCCCTGGAGCGTGCGTGACTTTCATGTACGCTGCTCCCCTTGAGCGTGCGTGACTTTTGTGTACGCAGCCCCCCTGACCCCTTGCTTAACCCATTGGCTCTTGGAGTTTTGGTCTTAATTCTTTAAGCTTTGCTCTTTTATAGCCCTGTATATTGATATTTTATTAGATATTTTACGTCCATTTTATATCCTTACGCCTTTTGTCATAAACTTGATAATCACGAATTTACTGGATATGTTTGGAATTGATAATTGAGCATGACCTGATAAGTGGCCCGTCGTGGCGCACTCCTGACTAGTATACTTGATATGATGACCTGACCTGATATATCTTGAATAGCTGTTACGACGGCTACCTGACATGACATGACATGTATAATTAATCCTGACACCATGGGCGATTGTGCTTGTACAAATAATCCAGTCATGTCTTGCATCATGTCTAGGAGGGGACTCCTGAGTACCACGGTCAGGAGTACCTACGAAATTGGACTAAGGTTAATAATTAGTATAATTCACTAGTCATGAAGAGATGTTCCCCAGTTACAGGCGATCCCGTTATCCCGGCCGCAAATGATTGGACTTGTAGCCTGCCGACGAGTAGGGCACATTTCCAGCCCACTGTTATGTGGGGCACCCACCATTGTCACTTAAATGATTGAACTCTATTGTCACTATAATGCATGGTACTCTCTAGATTGTCACTATAATGATTGCCTGGATAACCTGGATAGCTGCAGGGCCTGTGACTACTTGGAGCATCTCGTTGCATCTTGCTAGTAACTAGGATTATGATAACCCTAGTTAGTTAATGTAGAAAGCCGTAGGCAATGATTGGCCGTGATTGCTTGGATGGAGTCTAGTCCAGTATAGTATTGTCTAGAATTGATTGATTGTAAGATTGTACCAGAATAATTGAAGGATTGTCACTCCAGATTGTCACTATAATGATTGTCACTCCAGATTGTTACTTGACCTGATTTCTTATATTTATCTTGCCGATAAATGGTGAGAGAAACCAAGTTCCGTTCAGACGAAGGGTTACAACCCCGGTCCTTGTTTGGTTTACGGGTTGTAACCTAGCTATCTGAATAGTCCCATGGTTATCTCATCGTATATCATCCTGCCATGCTTTTCCATATGTCCTGTCTTTTAGTGATTCTATGCAAGATTGTCTTTTATAATTACCTATCATGCTTTTTCTTAAATCATTGTCTCTTATTATGTAATTATATTATTGTGCTAAATTGCTGGCTTTGGTTCTTATTTTGTGGCCTCCTTTGTGGCACTTGCTCTTCCTGGGGTCTGACCCAGCTGGTTTTGTATGGCCAGATACCGGAGCAGCAGCAAAGGATCTACCTGTCTTCCAGCCCGATGGTGGTCACCAGGCGTAACCAGGGCATCGAGTGGGTTTCTTTTGTCCTCCCACTGTAATATTGTAAATTATTCTTTTGAGGCGTTTAGCCGACGAGCAAGTGTTAGCTCGGATGTACTTACTTACTGTCTGCCTACGGGCTGTAACATGATTGACAAGCCCCGGGGGTTGATCATGTATGACTGAACTCTTGCTAGTCCTCACATTTTGTAACGACTAGCTTCATGATCATCTGGATATGTAATGTTTGGGACGCCTTACAATTGTATATTTGGAGATCTGATATCTTGTGATTATTATTAGTTGGTTGAGATTGAGACAATAGGCTATTTTATGACCATAAGAGACTGATGGATTGTAGTAAAACCCTCACATATCTAGACAGCCATGACCGTATAGCGGTGTGGATCCCATTCCGTTATACGTAGCTGGCTATGTCTGCCCCCGCTCTCCAGTATTCTGGTTCTGGGGCGTGACAGGCCGAAACATCTGCCATCTATGATTACATTTGATCTTGTCACATTGACTTACAACTGGATATGTCGACTTGGCTTACAACTCACTGCTACAAAAGTATGCAATGTTCCATACGTTATGACATTTATAAACAGAAGACATCTTCTTTTACAACAAGAGCTTTTGCATGCCAAACAAATCTTCGATGCCTCGGGACTAATCAAGCCAATTTTCTAGTACTGAACTACCCAAGTCGAGCACCTGAAAAGATGCCCACAACGTGGGTTAGTACATTATTGGGTAATAGCGAGTAGAACCAACCCACTGGCCAAAACCAACACTTCTAGTCATGTGAGCATGCATTTATTAATATGATCATTCTATTTGGGGCCTAGGGCCTGTTTACAGTTCATGTACAATATTCATGGTAAAGCATGTACAGCATGTTATGGCAGTCTTCATAGAAAGACAACATTGTAACAGCATTGCATTTAGCATGTAAAGCAGTAAAGTTGATTTAACATGAAAAATTATATATCACTTTTTCAGTTATTTTTTACCGATGGCCGACTTTTCCATACCTGCATAAAATACATGATATATAATATACTTACCATTTGTATATGACATTCATTAGCATGCATTCGACTAAATAGTCGTTGGTGATACTGTACCATAAAGGACATTCATTAGCATGCATTCGACTAAATAGTCGTTGGTGATACTGTACCATAAAGGACATCCCCACGTATTGTGATGCACCATTCAAAACATGTTGGTAGCCTTAATGAATGTCCCACAATACCAACATGCCATATAGGACTTCAAAGATAATGCGATGCGCCATCCCACCGCAAGTAGCAAGCCTCGTGAAATGTCCCATAATCACCCCATGCCACCTGTAAGCCCCCTGAATTTTAGGATTTATTTTTATTTTTCTTAATGAATTATTTTCGATAAATGTTTTATTATTTAATTGTTTAGATCATTAATGTACCTTCCCGTGACTTTGACTTCTGGAGCGTCAGGGATGTCAATCTCTATAACTCTCTTCATGGGTTTTGAAGTAGACAAGACTATCTTCGTTTTGATATATCATGTCCCACTTGAATTCATTCCCTTGTGCTCTTTTTGTATCGCGCAACTTTGGGTCAACTTAGACCAATTAATCATTGAATAATTATTCCCACTTTTATTTTTGATTTTCGTTTGCACGTTACCGTGACTTTTAATTTAGGAGCACGAGACCAGTCGTTTTCCCCAGAACCAACTTATCATGAATGATCTAATCGAGACGTTCTCCACCCATGACCTTCGTGTCCCACTCAGACACTCCATTTTGTGCTCTATTTTCTTCGCACAACTTCCGGGTCAATTTAGGCCGATTTATTTTCTACCGTGAAACCTGATTTATTTTCCAATTTAATTTCGGGACCCGACATCGATCAACCTAGTCGACCCAAAGTATGGACGTGGCCCACATAAAGCCTACTACCCACATGAAGCTTGTGTCCCATTTATTGGAGTCCCCGTATATTATTTATTTACCCATGATCATAAAAATATATTTAATTTCATTATTTCACCCTGTCCGATTTTTATCCGACCCGGCTCGACCGAACCCGAACCCAAGCCTCATGTTGTTCTCCCATGACTATCCAAACATCCCACATAATTTTTCTATCTTCTCTATTTTAAATATCTAAATTTTTCTCCACTTTACAAATATCTATATATATATATATATATATATATATATATATATATATATATATATATATATATATATATATCCAAACAAATACTCACACACCCCCTCACCTCCACCTCACAGCAACCCCCCCCCCCTTTGTGTGGACCGACATCCCCTGTCACGCCCCAGAACCAGAATACTGGAGAGCGGGGGGATGACTCAGCCAGCTACGTGTTACGGGTAGATGAATACCGTATAATACGATCAATGCTGTCTAACCAGACGAGGGGGTGCATACTACATAAAAGTCCTACTATGGTCACTTCACATCTATTGTCTCAATCATTCAAACAAGGAACAAAAATAGAGAACATGTAAGATAAAGCAGTAAGGCGTCCCAAACGCTTTGTCAAAATGTTCTTGACATCTGGCTTTACAAAATATAGCCAGATGATGTAGTAAGGTATACACAATTGTTATCAGCTGCAGTCTGACTTTAGTTACAATTATGTAAAAGTAAATACAAGACGATCCGACTAACATGTCGGTGCCAAACGGCAAAGTATAAGGTAAATAACAAAACGAGCGGTGAAGTAAAGAACCCACTCGAGTCCTCCTGCGATCATTCCTCTAGTATTGACCATCTTGGAGGTGGAAGTAAGCTGGATCCTCGGGAACCGGCTCTAAATCTGGCCATGCAAAACCAGAGAGGTTAGACCTCTAATAGCAAGTACCGCAAGGAAGCACGATATGAAGGATGAAACCAGTAAATAAGGGATTATAATAATAGATCTCTGCTTGCTACTGAGATTCACATAACATCACGACACTTCGAACCAACCTCCCAACCAAACAAGGACAGAAGTTGGCCCGTCATGTCCTGACATTCTGATCATCTCAGTTAGGTAACAGAGTAAATACAGTACACAAACAAATCAATTTAAACGGCCATCCAACTCCTACGGCTTACTACTATGAGTCCCAAGTTATCCTAGAATTATGCAATAAAGGATTCCTCAGTTCTTACTATGTGCGAGCAAGGCTAGTTTATCCAATCAATCAATTGCGCCAATCATGTATTAGACGAGTCCCAGCGGGACGCCCGTCGTTAATATACCATGTACAATTTAATAATATAAGCAGATACCGCTCCCTGCCCGTGTGGCAGAACTGCAGTATCTGTGGGAACCAGCCGGCCTGTCGGGCACTTAATAGTCCCAAGAGGGCTGCCATGTAAGAACTCGGGAATCCATTCTCTCCATGCAATCATTATTTTATTTAACTTAATAGCCTCTTTGTTGCATGAAATTCCATGTCGTGGATCATGGTCATTCAGAATGAGTACTTCCGTACAAAGTACGATATGCCAACTCTACAACGATACCCGTGCGGTTAGGTTGTAGGCCTTACATAACGTAATGCATCAATTAAAACTAACCACGGAATAATCATGCCTTGACCATAAAGTACACATGCTGCTTTGGTAAAATAAATGAATAAATTAATTAAAGCCTGCATGTATCCATATGCCAATATTCGAGATCAGCCAGTCGATTACAATAGTTCATAGTTCATATGAACGTGTCTCATTCCATTTAATTCAATAAGACGACTAGCCAGACTCTTAGTTCCATCTAGGAACGCATGATCAATTATAAAGCATGATAACAATCAAGGTTAATTAATGCCAAATTCGGGAAATAAAAATCTATCTCATGAGGTTGGAAAATAAAAGTCTCATGCGGTCGGGAAACGAATAATCCATGCGGCTGAGAAATGAGATTGGGAAATAAATAATTCATGCGGCTGAGAAATAAGATTGGGAAATAAATAATCCATGCGGCTGTGAAATGAGATTGGGAAATAAATAATCCATGCGGCTTAGAAATGAGATTGGGAAATAAATAATCCATGCGGCTGAGAAATGAGATTGGGAAATAAATAATCCATGCGGCTGTGAAATGAGATTGGAAAATAAATAATCCATAACAAATATCTCATGCGGTTGAGGAATAAAGATTCCATGCGGCTGAGAAATGAGATTGGGAAATAAATATCTCATGCGGCTGAGAAATGAGATTGGGAAATAAATAATCCATGCGGCTGTGAAATGAGATTGGAAAATAAATAATCCATAATAAATATCTCATGCGGTTGAGGAATAAAGATTCTATGCGGCTGTGAAATGAGATTGGGAAATAAATATCTCATGCGGCTGTGAAGGAACCCATCTTCTCAGAAAACCTGAGAAGGATGGTCATGGAACCCTTGGCTTCCAAGCTCCATAAAACCTTCACCGTAAGTCCAAATTTGGACTTCCATAGGTCAAAATGGGGTAGAACGAAATTCTCTACGACATGGAACCATCAAAACTTGAAGATAACAAAGTTTACTAGATCAAAACCTAAGAAATCCGAAAATGCATCAATCTTAGATCTACAACAAATAAGCCATAGAAATTGAAAATGCTAAGTACTAAAGAGACTTAGAATCAAATAAGGAAGATGATGGAACAATAATAATGGGGATCCATCAAGAAGCAAGTTGGCACTTGCCTAGCTCTCTTAGGTCGGTGGAGAGGAGTTATGAGGAAGAAAAGATTAATGGTGAAGTAATGAAGAGAGAGAAAGGGGGATGGACTTTAAATGGAAGGGATGGTGGTAGGTGGGGGTCTAATCCGGTTCATGATGAACCCACAAATAAACCAATCTAAGCCGATCCTAAAGCAAGGCTAAAGCAGAGTATAAACGCAAAAATAAAATTACAGAAAATTAATTAACATAAAATTGAAGGAAATTAAATACAGAGTAGTACATGGTAAATATTAAAATAAATACTTTTAAACAGTGTATGTATTTAAAATACGTATTCTGGGAACGGGGAGTGACATTCCCCCTCTCTCTCACAAATATCTCTTTCCCTCTCTATTCTCACCCTCTCTCATATTAATACACACACACACCCATACAAATCTCTCTCTCTCCCACTCTCTTTACACAAACTCACCACACTCCCTCTCACTACAGCACACTCTCCTCTCCCTCTCGGCCGACAGCTCCTCCCGAGCTCCTCCCCGACTCCACCACCCTCTCCTCCTCCTACACCATCATCATCACCACCATTACCATCACCATCAACTTCATTATCATCATCACCTCCACCACCATTAACCACCACCACCTCCACTCCAACACCACCACCGCACAGCCGCCACCCCCCGTCGTACCCCGGCGATGCGCCGCCGCACGCCGCCGCACCACGCCGCCGCACCACGCCGCCGCAGCAGCAGCTGCAAGCAGCAGCAGCATGCGGCAGTAGCTGCCGCGCCGCCCCCGCGCGCGTGCATGGGCGTGCCGTGCGCCACCACGTGGCCGGCCCGCCGCCCACGTGAGCTTCGCCCCCGTCCAGCGACCTCCGGCGAACCCCCATGGGCCACCGCCATCCTCCCCGGCGCGACGCATAGCCTATTCGTGCGTTTACGTCGAAATCCCGTCGGCGCGCGCGAGTTTTGAACTCGGAAAGTGCGCTCCGTCGCAGCAAGTTCGTGCGTGTTTTTCGGGAGATCCGACCGTTGGATCGGCGAACTCCTTACTCCGTAGCAATCTCGGTATATCCATCTTCACTCCTGTCAATTTTCGCCCGTTAATTTTATCGTTTGATAGATCAAAACTGGCCACCAAGTTGACGTTTTAAATTGAACTGTTTTTGGATAGTTTCGTGGAGCCGACTTCGTCAGCTCGTAACTTTGCCATCGCAGCTCCGGTTGGCTCGCTACCAGTTCCTGTGCGTAGCTGGTATAACCATCTTCCTATCTCCTTTAGGTTTCGTTTCATTATAAGCACGTTCGTTTGGTCGAATTCGACGCCAAAGTTGGCCGTCCGAATCCTTTAATTTGTACTTGTTAAATTCTATTTTTGAATCCGGGACTCCGGATTAAATTTCTGACACCACCAGTAGACTCATGGCGTCGTTCTGGCATATTTTTATATAAAATTTGCTTGATTTGGAGAACGTGGGCCCTGGCACGTATTTCGGTGCAAAACGGGTCCCACTTTTCGAGTCAACGGGTCACTTTGAGATCGGCTCATCGGAATCCAATTCCGGATATACCGTTGAGTTCGTATCGTCATTCTGGATTTGTTGACATATAATTTGTTGAGTTTTGAAGACATTTGCTCTGGCACGCATTTCCGTGCAAACCGGATACCAAGTGTCGCGTCAATGTATCATTTTGAGATCGGCACATCGGAATCCTATTTCGGACATACCGTTGGGTTCGTATCATCATTCTGAATTCGTGGACATATAATTTGCTAGGTTTTGTAGACTTCTATCCCGACACGTTTTTCGGTGCAAAGTGTGTCCAACGGCGGACATCATTTTGGTCCGAAATTATCGTTTTTCTCCTGTGTCCAAATTGGGCTTATGGGTAGGCTATTCTAGCTAATTTGACCGTTCTGGACACGTTGGTGATATTTATTTTATCATCCGACAACATCTGTAGATTTTGATTATGTATTATCCTTAATTTGTAATTAATTATTTTTCCAAAAATTGTTACTTTCTGTTTTTGAATTTTTATAAATATTTTAATTGCTGTAAAAATTTGGAAAAAATTGTATTTAGATACTATGTTAATTTAGATAATTTATTATAATTTTTCCAGCATTTAATAAGTACTTTTGGTATTTTATAAAAATAGGAAAACAGAACTCATTTTCAGTATATTTGTGTTTACTGATTTTTAATAAATATTTATGAGGGTTTATAAATCCCAGAAAAATTAGTATAAATTTCTATAATTAACGAGGATCATTTTGGTACTTTATTTTATATATTTTTAAGCTTTTTGTCTATCTCAAAAATTATTAAAACTTAGAGTACAGTTTGATTGATTTATTAAATAATTACGACTTTCAATATTTTGTGTTGTTTTGAGTTATAGGCGTATTGGACCTCACCCGGCACTAGTGTAAAGACCCTAGAGAATTAGTTTGGATATAGTGGCACTCCACATTAGACTTTTATGCTAGGTCCCCACTTGGCCAGTATCCAGTTAGGAGTCGTGTCACACCACTAGTGTAATATTGAACATAGCTTAGAACTGAGTTTGTATATCATTATTGACAGGACACCAGACATCTATATCTTCGTACTAGTATTCTTGCTTTGCTCGAGGCAAGTACATCTACAAACTCATTTACTGTCTTTTAATGCTAGAACATGTATTAACCATGTTAAAATACTGATCCTTGAGGTAGCAAGTTATGTCTTTACATGTTGTATCACTTTCAGTACCGGCCATGCTTAGGACAGTTATTATATCTTCACATGCTTCTTACTGGTTCCCCGTACATGTTTCACTATGCTTATATCTGCTTTGAGTATTCACATGTTTTATACTGCTCCCAGTACCTGCCATGCTTATACTGCTCCCAGTATCTCCCACATGTTTTACTGTTCTCGTATCTCTCACATGTTAGAATATGGGTTATGGGGAAACTGATAGTAGAGTACGTGATCATGCCCCCTTTATCGTACCGAGCAAAGTTTCATTCTATATGATACTGCACCGTAGGCCATTATCCAGCATTTCTGTACGGAGGTACACCTATGCCTGTACACTTGTACGTATGTACATTTTATTTACATGTGCCCCTGCATATTGTACACCTATTGACGATCACGTACCTGCTACAGTTTTAAACATTACATATACATCTGTCTCTATGACATATGTATCCTTGCCATGATAGATTATGAGTCATACCATGATTCCAGATATGCCATGTTCCCTGTGTTACTATGATATTGTGATCCCAGTTGTACCATGAGGCCATGTTCCCAGTATTTTCTGTTTTATAGACTTATCACACCATGTTTCTTATTGTACATCTCTTTCATTATATATTCAGTATTTTAGTTGTAGAGGTTGTACTTGCTCCCGTCCTGACAGGATAACGTTGTAGGTATACTTTTCGAGAAGGAAACGCTATGTGTTACATGTTATGGCACTGATTTTAAGGACCTGGCCTTAGCTCCAGAAGAGGCCCCAGCGGGGAACCTTGCTTAGATATTTTCATGTGTTTTGAGACTTAGATTTTGGTCTGTACTTATATTTGGATACTGGACTTTGTCTCCAGTTAGATACTTTGGAAGTGTATTATTTAGTCTGTACTTGTTTACCTTCGCTTATAGATGCTGTGTTGTGATGAACTTTAAATATGGTTTTAGAACTGTTAGCTGCTTAGATTTTTTATTGTCTATTCTTAGAACAGCTTACTACGCTTTGACCAAGCGTAGGCTGGACATGGCTCGGTCCGGCCCAACAATTTGGGTATCGGGTCGTGACACCACCAAAGCACGTCAATGTTTTTTCATAGGTCGGATCGGTCCCAGTGCCCAGGTATCGTTCGGAGAAACTCACTCAGACTTGTGCACATGTACGTCCATGACCATGCAAATGCATATACGATTTGATAAGCATAAAGGCATGGCAAAGTAACTGAAAGTAAGTAAAGCCAACAGTTCAGCATCTCATCTAAGCCGTGTTCAACGACTAATCATTTTCACACTTGGTGACCTTATCAATCCCAAGTCTTATCATTTCACATCCTCATTTCATCACATCACAACATTTCTAATATCATTACTCTCAATAAGGGACAAACAACATTTTATTTCTCATAGGGACCTTTAGCATTCATTTCATTGTGTCAATAACATTACCAGTTCATTTCTCATGTATCATTCACATAAACAATTTCATTATTCATGTATCGTATTCATTTCAGCAGCATTAACATGAACAAGATTATTAATTCATTCATCGGCGTCAATTCACATTAGCAGTTCAATGTTTATTTGTTATTCATTTTATTTCAGTAGTGTTCAACATAGCATCACTATATTTGCATCAACTAAGCATATAATATTTTCAGGGAGAAAACAGAGCAACACAAATATTTATTTTATTAAGCGTGAAGGAGTATAGGAGAAGGGATAGTTTCACTCACTTATGCAAAAGATATTTCTGTTCCGATCACATATATGCTCAACGGGCCCTCCAAAGATGCTTTGACGCAATGCATGATCTTCCTCATTGACATAAGCATACTAGTGAGCCATGTTCCATAACTCATCTCGTCCTGTCGACTAAGAGAGACTGCATCATTCTTAAATCTTTTGATTTTCTAACACCATGATCCGACATTTTGATCAATCGCAACAAGCCAACGAAATGTCTCCGCGGAGCATGGCATTACAAGATACCCTTTAACTTATTTGAGGATCTACTATGTATTTTTACTCAGTTTTGGGGTGTTTTGAACCGAACGTTTATGAAAATTCCGAGTTGTTAATTTTTTTGAGCTACTGGTTTTGTTCGCCTAAAATATTCTCCAAAACCGCTACAATATAATTTTGGATGACTTAATAGATGAGTTTTGAGAGATTTTATTATTTTATTAAATTTACATTCTCACAAAAATAATAATTATAACTACCTAACCTATTTTATTTTATCATCCGTGTTCCTCTTTTACTTCTTCAAAAATATGGTTACTTTTCCTGATAAGTTTTTAAAATCTCTCTCCTACTTTTAACCAGATTTTTATGGTATTTCTTCTAGCTCCTGATCGAGCCATTAAATGGATGGTCGGGACCGTCCAAAATCGGTTGGATCCATCATTACTGCTCATAAACGGTATTCTAAAAATATCTCATAATTGTTACTCCTACAATTGCTAAGCAGACTCTTAGTAGGTAGAATTTGGATACAAAATTTAATACTAGTCCTAAATTTTCCTTCATGATTTCATCCTCCTCGGCAGGGTCTTGCTTTTATTTGTTCTCTCTGGAACTGTGTCATAGTCTGACACAGAAAGACAAAGTACTCTATCTCTAAACTTAATCCAAACCAGTGCCAATCCAAACGATGATCATAAAGCTTTTTTAATAATATATTATCTCACGTTATTTTTATTTACCGATCGAAACTATTAGCAAATTAGATTTTAACATTCTAACTTTATAAATTGTTCCTTTAAAATACATTTTATCAATATTAAAATACAGTATTTCAAAACAAATTTTTTTTATAAAATTATAGGATACGGTTAGAATAATTTAGCCAAAACAAAATAATATTACTTGGAAATTCAAGCGTTTGCAAGGTTCAACGAATTTTAAGCGGAAGAATCGAAGGTGGACTCTTTGTTTTCTATTATTAGAATTTATTTGTCTTGTTTTCCTAAATTGATATATTTATAACAGCAAAATTTCATATAATTTTCAAAATAATTCCAGAGATAAATACTCTACGGAGACGGATGAAAAAACAGAGCACCCAATGGACATGACATGACGTTTCTTTCTCATCCGCCCAATCTCCATCTTATCTTCGAATAAAATAATACCACTCCAATTATTACCAATCTCAATCAATCCCCCATTATCATAATAATAACATGCCACTTAAACCAAAGATCTTATATTTACACAATTTTAGAAAGAAAAAAAAAAGAAAAAGAAAATCTAAGTGAAATATAAAAATAAATAATTACAGATTCACCCCCAGAGGGCTCCGACCTCCCGGAGCCTGGGCACCAGCCTTCCGCTGAGGTGCATCCCCATGAGCCCCTCCAGGCCCCCGACCGGCGACCCGCCTATGAACACCGCCGGCAGCCCGGCGGGGGACGCGGCGGCGGCGTCAGCCTCCTCCTCCTCCTCGAGCTCGATGACGGTCGGGTGGGCCCCCACCGTCGCGAAGAGGCGCCGCATGACGTGGCACATGCAGCACGACCCCCGGGAGAATATCACCACCGGGTTCTCGGTGATCAGCCTCTCTATCCTCTTCTCCGGCGCCTCCTCCGCCTCGATGCTCAGCGCCCCCGCCCTCCGCACGCCGATCGCCGCCGCCTCTCCGCCGCCGCCGGCGCTCAGTTGGCGCTTCATGCCCTGCATTTTTTCTAGAGAGGGACACAATACTGACAAGCAGGAGAGAGTCGGAAAGTCATTATATAGGGGATCCTTTCCTCCTCCACATGGGAGGGTGACGTCATCGGGGGCCAGGGAGCGTGGAGTAAATGTCGCGAGTGCGTCAGCCACCACTGGCGAGCTTCCACTGACGTCAGGCTGGTGGATGCAGGAAACATGAATGCCGCTCAGCCGTTGGATTTCATCGAACGGAGGATCGGAGTTAATGAGGGGGGGAGGGGAGTGGTACACGTGGCGGGACGGACGAACGTCAGGGGGTGGGTTTAGTGGACCGTCCAACGAAGGGGGCCACGTCACGGGTCGCGGTGTTGGGGTCGGCGACGTCCGGTTCACGCGATTGGTCAGTGGCACTTTACGTAAATTATGGGGGATTGGAGTGCAAAGTTGGCGTGGACTTTGGAAAAAGCATTAGTGTACTGAGAAGATTACGCTGCACATTAAAGGGGGCGTTTCAAAATTACTCCAATTTATAGCAAGAAAATGGGAATTTTATTACTATTTATTTCAAATTAGAAAAATGACCCCAGATGAAGTCACAGCTCATTGGTGAGTCACTGAGTTACCATCTATAAGCAACCAAGGCCTCCGTGATGACATATTTTCCAAAACACACGTCTCATCGAGTCATTGACCAAGGCCATGTGTGTGGTGCATTTTCGGTACACAAGCATCAGGCTAATAATTTTCTATTTTCTATTTATTTACAAGGTCTCAAGGCTCTCAACTCAGAATCTAAAATATTTTCAATCATCTTTAGCCTTTCCAATTCCATATATCATTTCCCGATAACTATACCTGTTAATTGGGTCGGACCGGTCCAGCATATCACGAGCTCGGTCCAAAATTTTGGTCATATGTCGATCTCATCCAATTAATCGTAGACACGGACTGACCACCCAGTATATTAGAATATGTTTGACCTCATTTTTCGGTCGATAACCGAGAAATCCAGATTCGATCGGTCCAAAGGTGAAAAGATGGCTCATTAATTACCTTATATATATATATATATATTAAAAAAAAATTATTGAACAATTAATCAACTAAATATAGTGAAAAAAAAACTATTCTTCATGTTAAGATAGAAACTAATTAATCATATAGATATAGTGAAAAATAGATTTTCTAAGTTACACTGTAAAATATTTTTTATATTGTATTACTTTATTTTGCCTAGGTCCGGTCTGGATACTACCCGATCCTATCTGAACCGTAGCCCAATGTGTCGTGGGCCACTTTACGTGCTAAGCTAAGATTTATCATCCTTAAGTCCGGCTCAGCCCGGTCCGTTACAGCGCATGGGTCCGAGATGATTGACCCATCCAAATTTCGTACCGGGAGACCTAGTCTGGCTTACTTGACAGCTCTATCTTAAAGGTTTAAACCAGGCTAGTTAATTCAATTACGAGTTATGTATTAGATTAGTTGGTTTAGATTGCAACTATGTTTCATCTAATTTGTTTGATCATTTATTTAAAATAATTACTAAATTATATAAATGTAAAAGTTTATAGTATTTAAATACAAATTAAAATATGCATAATAAATTAATAAATTAAAAATAAATAGTTAACTCTACTAACTGTTTTTTTAAAATCATGTAATTAAGTTTTTTCAATAACTAATAATGCTTAAATATATTATGTAATACTTAGATAGTTAATTGTTAAAAATAAATTAAGACAGATGCCTAGTTATTCTGGTCTATTAATTATGGAAAATATCCAAGGTATGTATCAATTTAGTCCACTATAATAATATATTTTAAATTATAATGCACTTTCCTTTTTCTTTTTTTTCCATCGCATACTTTGGAAGGCGTGGAACAGTGAAACTTCAAACTAAGGGTGAGCATATAACAGTTGAAACCGAAAATCGAATCGAACTTAACCAAAATAAGACAATTGGTTCGAAATTTCGATTATAGGTTTGGTTTTCAGTTTAAAATTTAAAATTGTGAAATATCTGGCTGATTTTCGGTTCGTGGTCCGAGTAGACGAACCGAACCGAAAGTCGATTTACATTTAATAATTTGCCAAAGTACCCTCAATTTATATATAGTAATATTTTTGCTAATCCTATCTAAGCGCACCCACTCCATCCATTCTCTGTTGGCACTTGTCGTTGCTTCTCTGAGCTTTTTTTCTACCATCAATCTATATATACTATATTTTTCACGGTCTGTAATTGTAATAAAAATTCATAAATACAACAATGTTATATTTGTTTGAAAATTTAGTTTTTAAATAGGTTCATTTGGAAAACCCGACTGTTGGAGTATAATCTGAATTTTGTAGTAGCATATTTATGGAGTCGAAATCTGTTTAAATATTTAATTTAATTTGATTTGGATGTCTATAATTGCTGTTGGGCTATTTTAGTTGCAATATGGTTCTTATTTTAGGGTTTCCTATTTAGATCCTATTATAATCTAAAATATGATGTTGATGGACTATTTTAGGTGTAATATGATTCTTATTTGAGGTCTTTATTTAGGAAATCCTATTATGACCTAAATTAGGATTTTCTCATCCTATATAAAAAGGGTGCAGATGGAGACACAAAGTATAGAAAAAGTTTGATATTCGATGTGCTCGTCCACATGAAATCTAAGACAAAGTCAAGATATAATCGATGAGTCGTCAACTTCGGTTAGGAATTTTGCTACGGGTTGGTGAGCGATTTATATTGTAATTTAGATTTTTTTTCTTCTTCTTGAGTGTTGTGAGGGGGTTGAAACTATTAGGGCAAAAGTTCAACATTATTTTTGTCAATCTTGTAATTTCATCTGAGTTATAGAGATTAAAATTTGTCCAGGTGAAATAGTCACCATCATATACTTGTATTTATCTGTGCTTTGTGTCCGTTAGACGGAAGTTGATTATTTCAGGTGGGTTGGCCTAAGTTTTCGCTGCGGCAACGTCGCAAACTCAGTATTAGAGCGTATGAGGGCGTGTCTGATTCCCAACACCGACCCATTGGCCCATGAAACCGAACCGATCGAAAATCAAACATAATTCATTTGGTTCGATTTGTTCAATTTTTATGAGTTTTCGTTTTTTAGAAATACGATTTACGGTTATTTTGGTTATTATATGTTTCGGTTTGATTTGAACCGAACCAAATCGAACCGTTGCTCACCTCTAGTCCAAACAAGTCCCGAGACATAAATTTATCATTTTCGGGAGGATTGAAGCATTTGTTTTTCTTTGAAAGATTATTCAATCATATATTGTAGATAAATACTCAAAATAATATCATTTTTTTGGTTTGTATTTCTATACAGCAATAATTAAACTCATCCAAAGACATAACATTGTCTTTGTTCCATAAATTTCTCTCGGTTTTTTGTGATATTGTAGTTCTATTATGTTTTTATACAGGTTATAGAGAAATACCCAAATTTCGAATAAATAAGTATCAAGTGAACACAGTGTAGAGAAGCAGGACCAAATATGAGCATACAAGGATAAGAGACTACAACTCAAGACCCCAACGACATAATAACAACTATAGGCACATCTATTTTATTTGGCTTCTTGTTTCAGTATTATTAAATCTAATCAAAACTGTGTAGAATAATTTTAGAATTAGAATCTCTAATTATTATTTTTAAAATATAAATTTATGTAATCATACTTCGCTCTCACATCCAAATTTGAAAGGGAGGATTTGTGATCCATACTTTTAAGTGACGATGGAGAATTTTTTTACTTCACTTATAATCAAACATCAAAATGGTAGAAATATAAGAAAAATGTCATTAATATAAGAAAAATGTCATTCTCTTCATTTATATGAAAGCAAGAAAAAGTTATGAATTATACGACCACAGACGAAATTGGGAACCCTCCCCGATCCTCATCCAGTGTCATTGATAACCTTATTAGTTGATGTACAACGAAACATATTGAAGTTATTATGAAAAAAAAAAAAAAAACAGTTCATTATAAGTAACCAAGAGGTGATTTAACTTATTGGATTAATAAAAGTCACTTTTGAGGGATAAAAAAATCATGTAAATTCTATGGGAAGAATATTTGAATTTGTACTTTAAAGAATAAAAAATGGATGTAAATCCATGTACTTTTTTGTCCTCCAAGTAGGATACAAATGTCTTTCGAGTAAAAGATTATATTATAATAATAAAAATTATGATAATTATTTTTTTACAAATAATGGTGAATGGTAGTTATAATTAATTAGATTTAAAATTTTGCTTAACTAACTAATTATATAATATTATAAGTAAAGTATCTAGAATAATAATTAACTATTACATTATTAATAATTAAATAACTCAAACAAATTCAGTCAAACTTTAGTAAGGACGGACACATCAGAACTTTTTTATCGTGCCATACACGTATAAAAAATTCAACAAATACGTTCCATAGACACACCAAAATATATCACGTCTATCGTGTCCTAATTTATCATGTCATGTCGTACATGTGGTCATACAATATATAATGAGCAGCGGAGGCGATTCTCCTCCGGACCTAGGGTTCCACCAAAACTTGCGGCGGGAAGATGGAAGCTCGCCGGCAAATAACACAACGGAAGGAGGGGAAGATGAAGAACAAAGAGATGATGATAGAATAGATGAAGCAGGGTGATGGACCACGGTGGAAAGGCGCATGAGACAAAAACCGAAGATGAATAAGGAGACATGGGGTCGAGGAGGAGGTCAAGAATTAGGAAGACGACCAACATGGCAGCGATATGGGCACCGTCGGACGGCGCATCAAACTCCGACGAGGGAGGTAAGGAATACTGGACAAGGACCTCTAAACGGTCGCATGGAAGCAGGGAAGGCTATCCCCAAAGGAAAAAACAACACATCACCAGCTAAGGACCAGAAGATCAAGGACATGTCAAGAGAACCTGTGGAGAAGGAGATAAGTGTTGGTGTTTTTGCCTTTGGACTATGAAAGATAGTCCCACATCGGCTACACCAAATGGTGAGTATCTCAATATAATGCATTGCTTGTGTTGAGGTGTGCACATGAGGTGTAGTGGGGCACAAGTGTGTACCATGTGGGAGTATTTTCTTAGAAGGAAAAATGATTAATTCCAACAAAGAAGTAAGTTAATTTTTGTTGTGCGGACTCGGACTCGGACGCGGACTCCAGGATGTCTCGTGCATGCACGGGAGTGTTCGAGGGGTAGGCGTGAACTGTCA
Source organism: Iris pallida (assembly GCA_029216955.1). Classification (NCBI taxonomy): domain Eukaryota; kingdom Viridiplantae; phylum Streptophyta; class Magnoliopsida; order Asparagales; family Iridaceae; genus Iris; species Iris pallida. The sequence goes on from JANAVB010030819.1 coordinate 275,717, forward strand.
CACGTCTATGCTGATTGTGGGATGATCTAAAATATCAAACTCTATTTTTGAGTATTGGTATTTTAGTCCCACATCGGATAGGAGAAGAGGTGAAGTATCATTCCACTCTATAAATAGAGCCCCTTGGCCTCCTTTGAAAGATGCACCAAGAAGAGAGTTAAGGGAGTCTGTAAAGTCCAGGAAGCCCGTTCAAGTCTCAAATATTGACTTACGAGCGTTCCAGAAGTTCTTCGTGAACTTGCTGGTTCCTGGAAGCAGATCGTGTTGGGGCGAATCTTGCTTTGAGCAACGGTGATCTTAATCACCCCAGCAAGAACATTTTCTCTTCTTCTTTCTTCTTTCTTCTCCTTCATCTGAGTTGTAACTCAGTTCTGTCCGTCAGCAACTGCGATTGCGAGGAAGAACGTGAGATTTATTTTCTGATTATTGTTGATTTTGTAATCAGATTCATATTATAGTGTTCCTCTTGGATCTCAAGAATTATCAGAAGGTGAACGTTTGTTGAACCTCTGATCTCGACATAGAGTCTACCATCTTTGGTCAAGCCCCGAGACTAACAATCTCAAAGCAAGATCCTTGTAGATGGAGAACTCTCATGCTTCTCTCATCGATAACAGCTTTAACAAGTTGGAGAAATTCGACGGAGAACATTTCTAAATCTGGGAGAGGAAGGTCACCCTTAATCTTCAGCTCGTGGACGTAGACCATGTGTTGATTGGGGATGAACCGACGATTCCAGAAGGAGGAACTGCCGATGCTATTGCTGCTGCACTCGTCAAGAAGAGCAAATGGAAGAAAGAAAACAGCATATGTAAATTGTTGATTCTCAATTCTATGGAAGACTCTCTGGCAGAGTCATATTCCAAGAAGGTGAAGGCCAAAGAGATCTGTGATTCTTTGGGTAAGCTATATGAAGATGATGAGAACAGGTCCAAAATCTTTATCATCGAGAAGTACCACAAGTGGCTCTTCGAAGACGAGATGGCGATGCTACCTCAAGTGAAGGAATTCCTGAAGTTGCGCCAGAAGTTAGATGACGAGAAGATGCCCCTCGTCGATAAGTTTGTCGTTGGAGGGATAGCCTCGAAACTTCCTGCTGGTTGGAGCAACTTCTATACTAGAATGCATCGGAAGAAGCTGGACATTAGCTTGGAAGATCTTCTACAAGAGATCCACGTTGAGGACGAAATGCGATCTCAACAGAAGATGGACTCTCTGTCCAACCAGCTAGCTAAGGCCAACTTGGTGCAGACAAGAGAGTTCAAGGGAAAGCAGGTGGCTTCTCATCACAAGAAGAAGGACTCCACTAATCTGAAAGTGAAGGGTCCTTCGTTCAAGCAACAGAAGTCCAAGTCCCACGTGACTTACTTCAACTGTGGCAAGAAGGGCCACTATAAGGGTGAATGCAAATCCAAGCCCAAACGAGCTGAGCAAGGTGAGCCTAGCAATGTTTCCATAGTTTCTAACATTGTTGCTATGATTGCTCAGGTCACAACTGTGGGGGTTGACTCTGACTGGTGGATAGACACTGGTGCGACCTGCCATGTCTGCTCTGGCAAGGAATGGTTCGTCACATACCAGCCAACTTCTGAGAAATTTATCATGACGAACCAAGCCCAAGCTGAAGTTCTGGGGATCGAAACTTTGGAGCTGAAACTCACATCCGGGAACACTCTGACGCTTCAAGGTGTGAAGCACGTTCCGATGATTGCAAAGAACTTGATCTCTGGAAGCCTGCTTAGCAACGCAGGCTTGAGAATGGACATCAATGCTGGCCAGATGGTGATGTCCAAGAAGGGAACATACTTCGGAAAAGCTTTTCGAACCGAAGAGATGTTCAAAATTCAGCTTGTAAACCAGTCAATGTAATCAATGCAATCGCTCGTTCTGATTATTCTCTTGAGTTGTGGAATAATAGGCTAGGACATGTTCACTGTAAAAGAATTAACAAAATGTCCTGTCTAGGACTTATCTCCAAATATGGGAGTAAGGTAGAGAAGTGTGAAGTATGTGCTCAGACTAAGATCACAAGGAAACCCTTTTATCGGGTCAATCGAAGCACAGATCTTCTGGAGTTGGTGCACTCCGATATCTGTGACTTCAAGCAATTCTCTACAAAAGCCGGGATGAAGTATTTCATAACCTTCATTGATGACTTCTCAAAGTAAGCGTTCGTCTACTTGCTCAAGTCTAAAGACGAAGCGTTCGAGAAGTTCAAGGTGTTCAGGGCCGAGGCTGAACGACAAACTGGACAACAACTCAAGAGGCTAAGAAGTGATCGAGGCGGAGAGTATCGGTCTCATGAATTCACATTATTCTGCGAAGAACATGAAATCATAAACGAGACTACTGCTCCGTATTCTCCTCAATCTAACGGAGTAGCGGAGAGGAAGAACTGAACGTTGACAGAAATGATGAACTCAATGCTGCTAACTGCGGGTCCTCCTAAATGCTACATGGGAGAAGCTGCATTGACGGCCACTTTTATTCTAAATAGAGTGTCGTGTGCAACTTCGGACGTAACTCCTCATGAACTCTGGTTCAAAGTCAGACCTAACTTGAATGTCATTCGAGTATGGGAGTGTCTGGCTTATGTGAAGCTCCCAGATTTGAAGATTCAGAAGATGGGAACAAGGACTACGAAGAAGATCTTTTTGGGGTATGCCGAGAAGAGTGATGCTCGGAGATTTCTTGATATTGAGTCAAATTATATCATCGAATCTCGCGATGCTGAATATTTTGAAGACAAGTTTGCAAGGCACAAGAACATTGTTCTAACGGACATTTCGGAGAATGATGAAGGTACAAAGGAGACTGAGATCTTCAATGAGCCAGTTGTCCAAGATGAAGTTGTTGCTGAGGAGACAACGATTGAACCAGAACTCGCTGAGCCGTCGTCGAAGCGAGCGAGGAGGCCGAAGAACTTCGGAGATGAATTCATCACCTATCATGTGGAAGCAGATCCACTTACCTATGATGAGGCGATGAAGACCAAAAATGTTATTTTCTGGAAGGAGGCAATAGACAATAAAATTAAATCAATCACCTCCAATAACACTTGGGTGTTGGTTGATCTACCTGAAGGAGCAAAACCTATCGGATGTAAGTGGATCTTCAAGAAGAAGATGAAAGCTGATGGAACCATTGACAAGTTCAAGGCCAGACTAGTGGCAAAGGGATTTTCTCAGAAGCAGAGGATCGACTACTTTGACACGTATGCTACAGTAGCCCGGATGACCACCATCAGAATGTTGATTGCTCTCGCATCGATACATAAGATGGTGATACATCAGATGGATGTAAAAATAGCATTCCTGAATGACGAGCTGACCGAAGAGATCTACATGCAACAGCAGAAGGGTTTGTCGTCAAAGGTCTTGAAGACAAAGTCTGCAAGTTTGTGAAATCTTTGTACGATTTAAAGTAAGCTCCCAAAATGTGGCATGAAAAGTTTGACAAAGTCATAAGGTCAAATGGCTACAGGGTCAGTGAAACAGACAAGTGTGTCTATACGAAGTTTGCTGACGGAAGAGGAGTCATTATTTGTCTATACGTGGACGACATGCTAATCCTATGTACGGATATAAGCTGTATCACGGAGACAAAGAAGTTCCTCTCGACGAAGTTCAGTATGAAGGACTTGGAGGATACTAATGTTATCTTGGGACTCAAGATCATCCGGACAGACACTGGACTAGCGCTGTCACAGTCTCATTATGTTGAGAAGAAGATCACTCGTTACGGGTATCAGGATCTTCCAGGAATCGATACGCCGTACAAGTGTGATCTGAAGCTGAAGCCTAATTCAGGGGAAAGCGTCAGGCAGCTGGAGTATACAAGTGTAATCGGGAGTTTGATGTATGCTACTACTGCCACAAGGTCTGACATAGCTTTCGCTGTGGGAATGCTGAGTCGTTTCACGAGGAACCCAGGCATTGGGCACTGGAAAGCTGTGAAATGGGTTATGAGATATCTCAAGAAGACTCAGACATATGCACTGCACTACAGCGAAGATCTGCCGGTAGTGGAAGGCTTCAGTGATGCCAGCTGGTGCTCAGAAGTGGAGAGCGAGAGGTCCACAGGTGGATACATTTTCATAATGGGTGGAGCTTCTATATCGTAGAAATCGAAGAAGCAGACTATGCTCTCGCGGCCATCCATGGAATTTGAGTTCTTTGCACTTGATACCGCAGCGGAGGAAGTAGAATGGCTTCGGGAGCTCATTATGATCTTCCAGTGGTTGGGGCACAAATATCGGGGATACCAATATACTGCGACAACCAAGCGACTGTGGCGGTGGCATCAAATGACCTCTTCAACGGGAAGAAGAGGACTGTGCGGTTGAAGCACAGGGCAGTACATGATCTCATCAAGAGGGGTGTTAGTGCAGTGATTGATGTTCGGAGTCAGGAGAACCTGGCGGATCCGTTCACCAAGGGCCTCAAGCGCCAGCTGGTCAATGACACAGCTTGTAAAATGGACTTGAAGGCATTCTGATATTGTGTTATTACATTCCTACCATAAAGTTTTATGCTATTAGTTTAAAGATAAATCTATTAGGCATCTAGCTTTTGGTTCAAGGGAGGACTATTAACCAGAAGAATATCAGGAACGGTGGGAACTTGTCCTCTGTGGCATGGAGAGGTTACGGACCTACAACCACTGTTGTCTACTATTATTTTTTGCGAAAAAACGGATCCTGTAGGAAGGTTGGCTTAAATGCCTTAATGAGTTCTCAGGCAAAGTGAATGCCTGGAGTGCTTTACAGGAAGTACGGTAGTGCAGCACTACAAGAAGTGTAACTCCATGCTATAGTGGGGTGACTCCACCATGAGGTTCCCGGTTAGGGGTAATGTCTCGGCTTTGTGAGCCAAGTCACAGCAGAGTAGCACCGCAAATAGGCAGGTAGCCTAATGTTGTATGATAATCGTAATAAAGAGAGGTAGACAGCACTACAAAGAGGACGATGTCCTCATGTTACAGTGGCATGACACCACGAAGAGGTACCAGGTAGGGTAAAGCCTCGGCTTCGCGAGCCATGTCATAGCGGCGTAACACCGCACGGAAGCGCAAGACTTCATGCTGGGTAGTTTGGCACTACAAAGAGGCTTGTGACCTCGTGCTACAGTAGTATGACACTACGATGAGGTACCCAGGTGGGGTAAAGCCTCGACTTTAAGCCAAGTCAGAGCGGCGTAGCACCGCAAAGGAGCAC
>JANAVB010030819.1:285931-356311 GCA_029216955.1 Iris pallida
GCGCGCTAATTTCTCCTTAGGGCCGCGTGCCCACACTCTTCTTATTTTCGAAATTTTTCGAAATTTCGAAATTTGCCTTTCTAATCCTATGTATTTTCTACTTAGTTTTCCAGGACTTTTGCGTTTTTGGTGCCTGGCACTTGTAATGCTCGTTTAGAGCCTCGCTTTTTAATTCAATAAAATGCCTTTTCAAATATATATATATATATATATATATATATATATATATATATATATATATATATATATATATATATATATATATATATATATATATATATTCCTCTCTAAAAAGGAAAACCCCCAATTAATCCTTAAACTAGGTTTTAGGAAAACCTATTAAAAGCTATGGTCAAAATGTGGAGAATGATCTCCTCCACATTTATTGTGAAGGAGTAAATGAAATAGAGGAATTAATGAGGGTTAAATGAGCTTACCTAATTGTGATCTCTTGGAGAAGAAGAACCTCCAAAAATATGAAATGAAGAGAGAGAGAGATTACTTAGAGATGAAGCAAAGGGGAGGGGGAGGTGGCCTATACATGGCCGGCCATGGGGGTTTAATGGGTTTGGGTGGAGACCCATTAAGCCCCCAACCCATTAGACTTGGTTTGGTTCTTTTCGGGTTTGGTTTGGTTCGGTTTGTTTCGGTTTAACTCTAAATTGACTAATTAAGCCTCTAAATGACTAGTTAAGCCATGGGAGTATGGTTTATGATTTCTAGCCTAGTTAGGATGGCATGTGGGCCAAGCCCAGCTAGTATGTGGGTCCCACTAGGGTCCAGACTACCCGGGTCTCCAACTTAAGTCCAAATTGGATAAAATTCAACTAAATCAAACAAATCCCTAAAAATCCTATAAAATCAAATAAAATTCCCAAAAATTATAAAACTTGGAAAATGACGAAAATACCCCTAATTCAAAAACTGGGGGTGACATCTGATCATTCTAAAAAGATGGCGGCCAGAGACTAATTTCGAGAAAGACAGACTAACGTCTGTCCCGATATGGATTCGACTGTCGTGGTTATCGCCTCAGTTATGGAGTATTCCCTCGATCATGAAAATAGCAAGCATGGTAGGGACTCCAATTAGGACTGATATTCCTACGGCGCGAAGACAGCGACTATCCTATGCCCGAATATTCGTGGAAATAAAAGTATCGGATATCTTACCGAGAAAAATTGACATTGTTCTTCCCTCCGGAGAGTGGATCTCTCAGGACGACGGATATGAATGGGTTCCCCCATCCTGTATAGGGTGCGAGTGCTTTGGACACACATTAGTCCAATGTATGGACACTCAGAAAAAGAATAATGAAAGTGCAGAACATAGAGAGGAAAGGGAGGAAGCCGAGGAGCAGAGAGAATACCATCATATGGAAGCATCTACAGAAGAACTGGAAGCGGACAAACAGGGAGAACAAGAAGCCACAGAGGAAGCAATGCCAGATAGAATAATGGCGGCTCAAGCATCGATCCTGGGCAAGCGGCATGAGTCAGAAGCTAATACTCCCAACACCCCAAACTCCTTGGCGATGATTCCCTATGGCAATGCAAATACAGAGGGAGCGACCAGCCAATCAATGGGCGGCCAAGTGGGCCAGTCAAATTCAGACCCAGCAGAAGGAGATACGGAGAGAGCGGCGAAGAAGATTGCCCCGAACAATCAGGGTTCAGGAACACAACGTGGAAGAGAAAATAGGAATATGGACACAGGCAACGCCTCCCATGGTGTCACCCCCAGTTTTTGAATTAGGGGTATTTTTGTCATTTTGTAAGTTTTATAATTTTTGGAAATTTTATTTGATTTTATAGCATTTATAGAGATTTGTTTGATTTAGTTTGAATTTTATCCAATTTGGACTTAAGTTGGAGACCCGAGTAGTCTGGACCCTAGTGGGACCCACATACTAGCTGGGCTTGGCCCACATACCATCCTAATTAGGCTAGAAACCATAAACCAATACTTCCATGGCTTAACTAGTCATTTTAGAGGCTTAATTAGTCATTTAGAAGTTGAACCAAACCGAACCGAACCAAACCAAATCCAAATCAAACCAAACCAAGTCTAATGGGTTTGGAGGCCTAATGGGTCTCCACCCAAACCCATTAGGCCCCCCCCCCCCATGGCCGGCCACAAGTGGACCAACCCCCCCTCTCTTTTCTTCACTTCTAAGCAACCTCTCTCTCTATCTCCATTTTATTCTTTTTTGAGTTCTTCTTCTTCTTCTTCTTCAAAGCAAAGCTACAATTAGATAAGCTCTTAAATCCCCATAAATTCCTCTTTTACATTTATTTCCTTCACAATAAATGTAGAGGAGATCATTCTCTACACATTGACCCTAGCTTTTATAGGTTTTCCCTAAAAACTAGTTTAGGGATTTGATTAGGGGTTTTCCTTTATATAGAGTGTATATATATATATATATATATATATATATATATATATATATATATATATATATATATATATATATATATATATATATATATATATATATATATATATATATATATGTGTGTGTGTGTGTGTATATATATTTATATGTATTTGTGTGTGTGTGTGTAGAGGAGAGTGGTGGTGGTGGTGTCATGAGAGAGTGTGTGTGTGTGTGAGTGTGTGTGTCTATATATATTTACATGTGTGTGTGTATGTATTTATATATAGGGTTAATTAGTTGTACCCCCCTACGGTTTGTACGTATTTTGGTAACTGTCCCTGTTGTTTTAAAAATAAAGAACACCCCCCTGGTTTATAAAGTTAATTAGTTATACCCCCCTGGTGCATAGAAGAAAATGAGTGGAAAATTAAGCAGCCAGGGGGGTGTTCTTTATTTTTGAAACAACGGGAACAGTTACCAAAATATGTACAAACCATAGGGGGTACAACTAATTAACCCTTATATATATAGATATGTGTGTGTGTGTGAGAGTGTGTGTGTATGTATTTATATATATATATAGATATGTGTGTGTGTGTGTGTGTGTGTGTGTGTGTGTGTGTGTGTATGTATTTACATATATAGATGTGTGTGTGTATATATATATATATAGATAGATAACTAGATAGCTAGGTAGATATATATATATATATATATATATATATATATATATATATATATATATATATATATATATATATATAGAGAGAGAGAGAGAGAGAGAGAGAGGAAGGAGTAGTAAGGAAGAGGAGGAAGTAGAAGAAGAAGAATAAGAAGGGCAACAGCAGCAGTTAGCACTGCAGTACCAGCAGCAGCAGTATGAAGCAGCAGCAGTATGAAGCAGCAGCAGCTAAAGCATAGCAGCAGCAGCAGCTTAGCATTAGCAGCAACAACAGATAGCAAGAACAGTAGTAGCAGTAGGATAAGGAGAGGAAGAGGGAAAAGAAGAATAAGAAGAAGAATGAGAAGAAGAATAAGAAGAAGAAGAATTGGAAGAATTAGAAGAAGAAGAATTAGAAGAGGAAAAATTAGAAGAAGAATAAGGAAAAGAATGAGAAGAAGGAAAAGAATAGGAAGAAGGAAAAGAATAAGGAGAAGAAAGAAATAAGAAGAAGAATAAGGATAAGGAGAAGGAGAAGGGAAAGAAGAGTAGTAGTGTAGGAATGTAGGAAATCAAATTAGAGAGGGTTGTGAGTGAATCGGATTTGGTGAAAGGGTGAAATTGAGTTCCGAGTGTCGGAACGCGCCCAAAATCGGATGAGACTTAGATTACGTGAATTAGATTTTGTGGATAGGCTCCCGAGTTGAAATCGGGGTATCGTGTGGGAGTAGGACGATGGTATCGCACGATATCATTGAGTATCTCGCGATACTCAAGATAATCGGTGATTTGGCAACATACGCCGTAAGATGGACTGGATGTCCACTCTACCTAGGAAGCTTGGTAGGTAATGATAGTGTAGGCTAGTATCCAACTACCCTAGGAAGCACGGGTCGAAATACCAAGCGTAGGTAGGCTAACTTGGTATTGGGTTAGGTTAGGAATTTACCTTTGTAAAGGATAAATTTAAGATATTGGCCTACGGCCAAGATATGGGTTTCGGAGTTCAAGATGGACTCGGATATGGGTTGTAAGGGTTGGTAATGGTTAGAAATAGTCGCCTAGACCTAGTCTTGACCTTGGTTGACCACGGTTGACGTTTTAGACCAAAAGTCAACCATGGGTCAACACTTTACCCAATTTAGTCCCAAATTCCATTAGACTTGAACAGTGTTAGTCACCATTGACCTAGGGTTGACCTAGAGTTGACCAGAGTTGATCCGTTGACCAAAAGTCAACTATAAGTCAACTTTTGACCTAGTTTGATTCGGATTGACTTCCAATGTTCTCCTATGACCAAGGTTGACCTAACTAGATTTGTCTTGACCTAGAATGACTTAATATGATTTAAATTGATTTGACTTTACTTCCTAAACATAGTATTGATACGTCTTGTTATCTATAGGTTCTCGAGGCACTGCATTGGATCAAGTTGACATATTATATCATATCACAGGCGAGTACATTCTCTGATAACTTTTTCCCAATTTATGATAACTGTTATGATTCATGTACTTAGTGTAGATATACTTATTCCTGACACATGGTTCTCATGGATTGGTATTCCTGGATCTCGACGAGAGATGTTACTCCTTGTTAGCTTGGGATATATTATGCAAGCTCCCTTGTAGCTCTTGCGCAATATATGGTCACTGATTCTAAAGAATACTTGCTCCCTTCTCATAGAATCCCGTGCAGTGACGTGTTCTGTTTGGATCCATTCTACCAGTTGGGGTGGGGGAGTAGTAGCGTATGCCTGTGATCAAATCCATTTGCATTCTTGAACAGTGTTAGTCATATACCGCACTTATGACTAGCCAGGCCAGTTACTTACAGGTGCCCAAGCCGATCACAAGTTGAAACTACTACTCACACACATTGGATAGATGGCTTACCCTGATTTGTGTACATACCATGATCAGTTCTACTTTCCTGTTCTAGCTCTAGCTCTACAGCTTACCATGCCATGATACATATATGTACACTCTATGATTTCATTGTATATGCTCTATTTACAGTCTTATGGCTTTTATTCTATCTTGAGATCTGTTATGAGATATATGTACTCGTTCTATCCTGACCGAATATGTTGAAAATGTTTACAGATGCAGAGGAGGACTATTATTGCACTTACTACGGCCCACCAGACGTAGTAGGTTTAGAGACAGATACCCTAGATCAGCAGGGTACAGTACCGCAGGGCGAGATACCGCCTATCCTGTAGATAGAGTAGGTTTTTGTACTGGACCTTGTCTCCAGTTACTCATGGGACTGTTATTATTTTGGCTTGTATTAGAGACTTTGGACTTAGACTTGTATATTCTTTGTGTTTAGACTTGACAGGTTATATTTTATTGTCGTGTTGTCTTATCTTCAGTATTTACTTTACCATCTTAGAGTTGTGATTGAGTACTTATGTATTATCATTGCTTGTCCTCCGTTCGGAGTTGACCATATTCTCGACAGGTTTTTGATATTATATAAACTGTTGTTAGAGTAGTCATCCTACAGCGTTCCACGTCGTTTTTACGGTGAGGGCTGAGCGTTGTTACGCACACGTGCCCTTATAGCGGGTGCGGGTCGTGACACATTTTTAGTGGTGGCCCATGCAGGTCCTGAAGTCGCAATTAGTGCGATGTCGTAGCAGCACTCGTCTTAGAGTGTTAATTACGAGCCTGTGTTACATATAGGAGGTAGTAGGCTAAGAGTTCTCAATCACAGTAGGATCTTTCCTTGCTTGTCTTGCTCACCGTCTTTGATATTGATTTAATGTATTCTAGCTGTCCTCCTTTGATATAATCCTTCTTGTGCCATATTGATATCTTCCTTTCAATCTGTCTCCAGGATGGTTATGACTCATTCTTCCGGTGAGGAGCACGGGGAGACGGAGAGGTCTGCTATCTCTGGCGGACAGGCTCCAGTCACTTCCCTTGTAGTTGGAACTTCAGTAGGGGCTCTCGGGGTAACTCCTCCAGCGCTCTCGATGACTGTCCCTGGGGTCACTGCGGGTGCTCCTCCTGCAGTACCGGGGGATACGACGGAAGCTGTCGGGGGCGTTCCTCCTCCTCCTCCTCAGCAGGGGACTCCTCCAATGGTGGTGGGAGCTGTTCTTCCGTTGCCACCTCTGCCTACAGATATGGGGCAAATGCTCGCACTCTTTCAGCAGGTGCTGGAGTCCCAGCGGGCCCAGTACGAGGCACAGATGAGACAGACTGAGGCCATGTGCCAGGGCATGGAGGATGCCCATAGGTTGGCCCTGGCTACGGTGGAGCGTGGGGCTCCACAGCGGGAGGTGCAGCAGCAGAAGCCCGGAGACATCCAGGCTTTCAAGAAAATGGGTCCGAGGGATTTCAGAGGGACCGAGGGCATTGTATATGCTGATGACTGGCTCGAGGATATCGAGCGTCAGATGAGGGCCTTCCGCCTGGCAGACGACCTGAAGGTCGAGGCGGTTGGCTTGCAGTTATTAGATGTTGCCCGGACATTGTTCCGGAACGAGTCGGCTCTTGCAGGAGAGGGCCACACTTGGACTGAGTTTTGGGCCCTATTCAGAGAGAAGTTCTTTTCCCCTACAGACAAGATCGGCCTAGTACGGCAGTTTCAGAAGCTGCAGCAGGGCAGTATGACTGTGGAGGAGTATGCGGCGGAGTTCGGCTGGCTGAGCCGATATGCCGAGTACATGGTGAGCGACCCAGTGATCCGAACAGAGCGCTTCCGGGAGGGATTGACATGGGATATCAAGATCCTGATCCCTTCCTTCTATGCGACATATGCAGAGGTCTATGCGGAGGCTCGGAAGGTGGAGAGAGAGTTGAGCTTGAAGCCGAAGAGGGATCGTGAGTTGTTTTCGGGGGCCAGTAGCAGCGCGGGGGCTGCTAAGCGCCCTCAGTTTTAGCATCAGCCGTTCCAGCAGTCTCCTATGGTCATGAACAAGCCTAGTGTCTCAATCAAAAGCAAGTAAGTAAATGTTACAAGATGTATGATCATTAAATATACAATAATAAGGCGTCCCAAATATTACATATTCAGCTGATCATGAAGCTAGTCGTTACAAAATATGAGGACTAGCAAGAGTTTAGTCATACATGATCAACCCTAGGATCTGTCAATCATGTTACAGCCCGTAGGCAGACAGTAAGTAAGTGCAATCGAGCTAAACAGGTGCTCGTCGGCTAAACGCCTCAAAAGAATATTTTTACAATAAAGTGGGAGAGCAAAAATAAACCCACTCGTTGCCAGGGTTCCGTCTAGTGGTCACCATCTGGCTGGAAGGTCGGTAGATCCTCTGGAGCTGCTCCGAAATCTGGCTATACAAAACCAGCTGGGTCAGATCCCAGAAAGAGCAAGTGCCACAAAGGAAGCTTCACTTAGGAACTAAAATCAGCAATCAGCACACGATAAAAGTAAGAACTGGAAATAAAGAAAACACATCAGGATGATATACGACGAGATAACCATGGAACTATTCAGATAGCCAGGTTACAACCCGTAAACCAAACAAGGACCGGGGTTGTAACCCTTCGTCTGAACGGAACTTGGTATTCTCACCATTTATCGGTAAAATAAATACAAGCATTCTGGTCATGCAGTAATCTGGATCAGGGCAAGACTAGACTGGTTAGACTTCATCCAATCATATCACGGCCAAACAAGAATTACGGCTTCATACTTTAACTAATTAGGGTTATCACAGGCCTAGTTACTAACAAGATGCAGTGAGATTATTCCACAGCCACAAGCCCTGCAGACCATCCAGGTTACCCAGGTCGAAATTAGGGGTTGAATTCAGGTGGGTACATCATCCAGGAAACGCATGTACCCTTAAGTAGCTTGAAAGTTGCAACACATGACAGTGTGCTGGAAATGTGTCCTACTCGACGGCAGGCTACAGATCCCAGGCGCGCCCAGGTAACGGGATTGCCTGTAGCTGGGAAATCTCTTCATGACTAATATATTAATCTAGTTATTAACCTTAGTCCAATTCAATAGGTACTCCTGACCGTGGTACTCAGGAGTCCCTGTCCTAGACATGATGCAAGACAGGACTGGATTATTTGTACAAGCACAATCGCCCACGGTGTCCATGTATTATACAGGTCATGTCATGTCAGGTAGCCGTCGCAACAGCTTATCAGATATATCATGTCAGGTTGTCATGTCAAGTGTACTTGTCAGGAGTGCACCACGGCGGGCCACTATCATGTCATGTCAGGTTTACTTGTCAAGGGTGCACCACTACGGGTCACTATCGTGTCATGCTCAGGTATCATTCCAAACATATTAAGTAAAATCAAGTTCATGACAAAAGGCGTAAGGATATAAAATGGGCGTAAAATATCTAATAAAGGAGTTACAAAACATGGACAAATAATGATAAATAATAGTACACAGGAACATGAGAAAGTCATGCGGTTCAGTCATATGCGGCCAAGAAAGGAGGGGGCGCATGCGGCTGGAAGGGAATCAGGGTCTATGCGGGTCGGGATCAGTCAGTCATGCGGCCCGAACTCAGAAGTCCATGCGGCCAGGGTCTAGGGTTCTCATGCGGCTCGGGGATCAGGGCCTATGCGGCTGGCAAGTGCTTGAGTTCATGCGGTTCAGGGAGGTGAGCGCATATGCGGCTCGAATTAGAAAGGGGTCTTCATGCGGCTGATGGCGAACTCGAGTCCATGCGGCCACATAGCAAAACTCATGCGGCCCGGAAGAAGTGAGGGCGCATGAGGCTGGGTCAACACGATGGCTTATGCGGCTGGGGGGAGAAACAGTTGCATATGCGGCTCGAGAAGAGTTCGTTCCCAGCCCTGCGACTAAGTCCATGTAGACTCATGCGGCTGAACTAAATGCTTGCCGCATGAACTTGTCATGCGGTCAAGTCCAGTTGATAGTGCATGCGGTTTCGAAGCTAACTTGCCGCATGAATATTCATGCGGTCAAGTGCTATCATGCGGCTCGGAACTGTGCTTCTTCTCCAAATTTCCGAGAAGAAGTACACCATAAGCCATGGCTTCCAAGCTGCATAACTCTATCATCCGGAGCCCAAATCCGAACTTCCATAGGTCAAAATGGGGTAGAACGAGATTCTCTACAACATGGAACCATCAAAACTCAAAAATAACAAGATATAGTAGATCAAAACCCAAGAAATCCGAAAATAATGCAAACTTAGATCTACAAGAATCTAGCCATGGAAATTAGAAAAGCCAAGTACTAAAGTGTTTTATAATGTAGTAAAGAAGAGAATGGAGCAATAAAATCAGAGTTCCTCCATGAAGCAAGTTGCACTTGCCTAGACCTCTCTCTTCTCTCTCTGGTAGGTAGGAAAGTAATGAGGAAGAAGAAGATGAGATTAATGAAGAGAGAGAAAAGAATGGGCTAATAAATACAATGGTGGTGGTAGGTAGGGGGTTCACATTGGTTCATATTGAACCAAAGAAAACCGAGCCAAGCCGAACCAAGCCAAGAAATAACCAAGCCAAGATGCAAGCTAAACAAGGAATCATGCAATACAGAATAAAATACGTACACGTATTCCAGAAATACGTAATACGGACCACAGGCATTACAACTCTACCCACCTTAAAAGAATTCCGTCCTCGAAATTTAATCAAAAGGCTAGAGGAGCAATGACAAGCTACATTAATCACATGCAAGCTATAACTAAGCAGACAATCACTCATTCAAGCAAGGAATCGATGGCATGAGGCATAAGAAAGACATTATACCTTACGAGTCAAACAAGTCGGGATATCGCGATCAGATATCATCCTCACGCTCCCACGTTGACTCCCCCAAAGAGTGATGACCCCAAGCAACTCGGACTAACTTGATAGTCTTGTTCTTGAGGATCTTCTCTCTCCGGTCCAATATAGACACGGGTCTCTCCTCATACGAAAGGTTGGTACCAACAACCAATTCCGAATGATCCAGGATGTGGCTCGGGTCCGGGATATACCGTCGTAATTGGGATACATGGAACACGTCATGCACCTCGCTCAGCGACGGCGGAAGAGCGAGACGATAGGATACATCTCCTACTCGCTCCAGAATGTCAAACGGTCCTATATACCTAGGACTAAGCTTTTCCCGTACGCCGAAACGAATGACGCCACGGTTAGGTAAAATCCTCAGGAATACATGATCACCGACCGAAAACTCTAGAGGGCGCCGATGAGAATCGGCCCAATGGCGCTGGCGATCTTGGGCAACTCGAAGATGATCTCGAACTCTTCTGACCACTTCAACTGTCTGAGCGATCATTTCCGGACCGAGCATCTGTCTCTCTCCAACATCATCCCAGGCTAACGAGAATCTGCACTTCCTACCATACAGTGCCTCGAACGGTGCCATCTGGATACTGGCCTGGAAACTGTTATTGTACGAGAATTCCACCAGGTGCAAGTGATCTTCCCACGAACCACCAAAGTCAAGTGTGCAAGACCGCAACATGTCTTCAAGAGTCTGGATCGTACGCTCCGACTGACCATCTGTCTGCGGATGATACGCTGAACTGAACTGGAGACAAGTTCCCAAACTCTCCTGCAGGCTACGCCAAAAGTGCGACGTAAACCTGGAATCTCGGTCTGAGGTGATACTGACTGGCACTCCGTGCAACCTGACAATCTGCCTGAGGTACATCTCCGCTAGCTGTGCCGTCGACTGGCCAACTCTAAATGGAAGAAAGTGAGCCACCTTCGTGAGCCGATCAACTATAACCCAGATAGCATCTCTACCAGCTGGGGATCTAGGTAATCCAGTCACGAAATCCATGGTCACATGCTCCCACTTCCATTCGGGAATCGGTAAGGGCTGAAGAAGTCCAGCCGGTCTCTGATGTTCAGCTTTAACTTGTTGGCAAACCAAACACCGAGAGACAAACCGAGCTATCTCCCGCTTCATGCCATTCCACCAGAAGTGCTGACGAATATCTCGGTACATCTTCGTACTGCCAGGATGGATGGAATATTGAGAACTGTGTGCCTCTGACATGATCTCCTGCCGGATATCTCCACTGGGCACACAAAGACGCTTCCCATGTCGAAGTGTACCGTCCTCATGAATGCATAGCTCTGGTCTTCGTCCTGCCTCACATTCTGCTCTGAGTCGCTGAAGCTTAGAATCTGCCGACTGCGCCATCCGGATCCTCTCGACTATATTGGACTGAACTTGCATACTGGCCATCAATGCTACACTGGAAGGGAGAACAACTTCAATACCCATCCTCTGAAGATCTGCTAACAGCTCTGGTTGCGCTGTTAGGAAATAAACTCCGGCTCTCCTGCTCAAAGCGTCTGCAACAACATTGGCCTTCCCAGGATGATACTGCAAGTTGACATCATAATCCACAAGAAGCTCCAGCCATCTTCTCTGACACATGTTAAGATCCTTCTGGGTGAAAACATACTTCAGGCTCTTGTGGTCGGTGAAAATCTCCACCCTGTCTCCGTACAAGTAGTGCCTCCACAACTTAAGTGCAAACACCACTGCTGCCAGCTCCAAGTCATGGGTTGGGTAATTCCTCTCATGATCACGAAGTTGTCGTGAGGCATAAGCTATTACCTTCCCATGCTGCATCAGAACACATCCTAAACCTCTGCCTGAAGCATCACAATATACTGAGAATCCTCCGGTTCCATCTGGAAGCGTGAGAATAGGAGCTGTTATCAGGCCTCGCTTCAACTGCTCAAAAGAACTCTGACACTCTGCTGTCCAAGCAAACTGCGCATCCTTGCGGGTCAACTGCGTCAATGGCGCTGATATCCGAGCAAAATCTGAAACAAACCGCCGGTAGTAGCCGGCCAATCCAAGGAAACTGCGGACTTCTGCAACTGTGCTGGGCACTGGCCATGACTCAATAGCCATAATCTTCTGGAGATCCACTTCCACTCCTCCTCTGGTGATGATATGACCCAAGTACGAAATACGATCTAGCCAGAACTCACATTTACTGAACTTGGCATATAACTGGTGCTCTCTGAGGATCTAAAGAACAACTCTGAGATGCTGCTCATGCTCCGCCTCACTCTTGCTGTAGACCAGGATGTCATCCAAGAACACAATCACAAACTGATCCAAGTAAGGCATGAAGATGCGATTCATGAGGTCCATGAATACTGCCGGCGCATTGGTTGCTCCAAAAGGCATAACAAGGAACTCCCAATGCCCATATCTCGATCTAAAAGCTGTCTTCGGGATGTCCTGCTTTCTGACTCTGATCTGATGATAACCTGAGCGCAAATCAATCTTTGAGAATACTGAAGCCCCCTTGAGTTGATCAAACAAGTCATCTATCCTCGAAAGAGGGTATCTGTTCTTAATTGTCACTGAGTTCAAGGTACGATAATCAACACATAACCTGGACGTACCATCCTTCTTTTTCATAAGAAGCATCGGGGCTCCCCAAGGCGGTCCACTAGCACGAATGAATCCCTTGGCTCGAAGTTCTTTAATCATCTTGTACAATATCTCCAATTCTGACGGCGCCATCCTGTAGACTCTCTCTGACACTGGGGCTGTCCCGGGAATCAAGTCTATAGTGAACTCGATCTCCCGCTCTGGAGGCATACCTGGTAGCTCTTCTGGGAAAACATCTGGAAACTCATCCACTATCCTGGGCAACTGTACTGCTGCTACTGCCATTCGCAACACTGGAGGAGAAGGCTCAACTGTGCCCCTGGAAAATGAAAACTCTGGCTCGTCTGGAATGCTAAAAACAACCCTGCCGATATGGCAGTCTATTCTAGCATACTGGTTCCTCAACCAATCCATCCCTAGGACCACATCATAATCGGCCATCGGGAACTCTATCAATCTAGCAGGGAATTCATTACCGCTAACTACGATCCGACACGAGGAAAACACTCTATCCACTCCCACAAGTCCGTTACCAGTAAGTATATTGAGCCTTACTGATAATGACTCAGGCTCCAATCCTACCCGTGTCGCGAATCGAGCAGACATAAAAGAATGCGATGCACCAGAATCAAATAAAGCTGAAGTTGGAAAGGAGTTGACGAGAATAGTACCTGCCACTACCTCTCCTGGTGCCAATTCTTCCTCTGCGGTCATCACCATAGCCTGACCGTGCCCTCGGGGTGCTGGTCCCCTCTGCTGGAATCCTCGCTGCCTGCTCTGACTCAAGGCTTGGGCTTGTGCATACTGCTGGGGGTTCTGCTGCTGGAACATCTGGGACTGAGGCGGCAAGGGCCTCGGTAATGGGTACTGCTGCTGCTGCTGGACGGTGCTGGTCCTCTCACCGAAGAGCTAGAAAGGTTGGACGATGATGAACCACCCCTGTTCGGACAGGATCCAACCCTATGGTCTGCTGCTCCACAAACCAGACACAATCCCTGCGCCCTGCGACATTCTGCCACTACATGGCCTGGCTTCCCACAATGAGAACGTCCCACTGCGGAAGACTGCTTCTGCTTCTGCTGCTGCTGAGGGTGCGTCGGAGTGGAATGCTGAACCGACGTCACTGAGGCCGCTCACCTCGGAACTCCAATAGTCAAGGCCCTGGCTGCCGGGGCTGGGGCTGAAGACTGATTCATCTGGCCGTGAGATCTCTTCCGACCTCCGGTCCTATCCACAATCCTCTGGGAGGTATACTCATGCCTCCGGGCTGCTCTCAAGACTGCATCAAAATTCTGATGCTCAAACTGCTCAACTGCCAACAAGATCTCCAGGTGAAGCCCCTGCTGGAATCGCTGGGCTCTATCATACTCGGTTGCCACCAAGGTGGGAGCAAACCGACTGAGTCTCGAAAACTCGGCAGCATATCCGTCGACCGTCCTGCCTCCTTGCTTCAAATTAGTGAATCGGGTCTGCAGATCATACCGAGCCACGGCATCGAAATACTTGGTCTGGAATCTCTCTCTGAACACCGCCCAAGCAATAGGTGCCACTAACCCAACGGCCTGCGCCGCCCACCAGCTACGAGCAAGATCTAACAACTGCAGGTGCACCACGGCTACCTTCTCATTTTCTGGAGTCCTGGCTGCTTCTAGAACTACCTCTGTGTCCTTAAGCCATGCATCTGCCGCGATAGCATCTTCACTACCGTCGAAGAACGGAGGGTTCAAGCGCTTGAAGCTGTTGGCCGCGCTGCTACCCTGATGACCTCCTCTGGTCAAAGCATCCGTCACTGCCTGTTGCAAGACATCTCCACGACGATCTTGAGAAGCTATCAAGGTCCTGACGAGTCCTACTAATGTGCCATCATCAGGTTCGGCAGGCTGAACTGGCTGAACTGGAGGCTCTTCTCCAATAGGCTCGACTCTGGAGGCTACTCCGGAGTGCTGGACTTGATCTCCGGGTTACTGCTGGTCCGCGGGAGGTGCTCCGCCTTGCTGGCCGGCAGGACCACGAACAATGCCGCTGAAGAAGACGACATAGGGAACAATAAGGAAGGACCAGGACAGATAAACGATACAAGCACATGATCAGGACAAGAATCCAGGAATTCAGAGGATACGAGCAGAGATCAAGGACGAATACTGATTGAGACATCTATCCGGTAAACCCTCACATATCTTGATTTACAAGACCTGCATGGACCACCACTTAAACCATGTCACGCCCCAGAACCAGAATACTGGAGAGCGGAGGCAGACATAGCCAGCTACGTATATTGAAATGGATTCCATCTCGCTATACGGTCACGGCTGTCTAGATACATGAGGGTTTACTACAAGCCAACAATCTCCTATGGTCATGAACAAGCCTAATGTCTCAATCACAAGCAAGTAAGTAAATGTTACAAGATGTATGATCATTAAATATACAATAATAAGGCGTCCCAAATATTACATATTCAGCTGATCATGAAGCTAGTCGTTACAAAATGTGAGGACTAGCAAGAGTTTAGTCATACATGATCAACCCTAGGATCTGTCAATCATGTTACAGCCCGTAGGCAGACAGTAAGTAAGTACAATCGAGCTAAACAGGTGCTCGTCGGCTAAACGCCTTAAAAGAATATTTTTACAATAAAGTGGGAGAGCAAAAATAAACCCACTCGTTGTCAGGGTTTCGTCTAGTGGTCACCATCTGGCTGGAAGGTCGGTAGATCCTCTGGAGCTGCTCCGAAATCTGGCCATACAAAACCAGCTGGGTCAGATCCCAGAAAGAACAAGTGCCACAAAGGAAGCTTCACTTAGGAACTAAAATCAGCAATCAGCACACGATAAAAGTAAGAACTGGAAATAAAGAAAACACATCAGGATGATATACGACGAGATAACCATGGAACTATTCAGATAGCCAGGTTACAACCCGTAAACCAAACAAGGACCGGGGTTGTAACCCTTCGTCTGAACGGAACTTGGTATTCTCACCATTTATCGGTAAAATAAATACAAGTATTCTGGTCATGCAGTAATCTGGATCAGGGCAAGACTAGACTGGTTAGACTTCATCCAATCATATCACGGCCAAACAAGAATTACGGCTTGATACTTTAACTAACTAGGGTTATCACAGGCCTAGTTACTAACAAGATGCAGTGAGATTATTCCACAGCCGCAAGCCCTGCAGACCATCCAGGTTACCCAGGTCGAAATTAGGGGTTGAATTCAGGTGGGTACATCGTCCAGGAAATGCATGTACCCTTAAGTAGCTTGAAAGGTGCAACACATGACAGTGTGCTGGAAATGTGCCCTACTCGACGGCAGGCTACAGATCCCAGATGCGCCCAGGTAACGGGATTGCCTGTAGCTGGGAAATCTCTTCATGACTAATATATTAATCTAGTTATTAACCTTAGTCCAATTCAATAGGTACTCCTGACCGTGGTACTCAGGAGTCCCTGTCCTAGACATGATGCAAGACAGGACTGGATTATTTGTACAAGCACAATCGTCCACGGTGTCCATGTATTATACAGGTCATGTCATGTCAGGTAGCCGTTGCAACAGCTTATCAGATATATCATGTCAGGTTGTCATGTCAAGTGTACTTGTCAGGAGTGCGCCACGGCGGGCCACTATCATGTCATGTCAGGTTTACTTGTCAAGGGTGCACCACTACGGGTCACTATCGTGTCATGCTCAGGTATCATTCCAAACATATTAAGTAAAATCAAGTTTATGACAAAAGGCGTAAGGATATAAAATGGGTGTAAAATATCTAATAAAGGAGTTACAAAATATGGGCAAATAATGATAAATAATAGTACACAGGAACATGAGAAAGTCATGCGGTTCAGTCATATGCGGCCAAGAAAGGAGGGGGCGCATGCGGCTGGAAGGGAATCAGGGTCTATGCGGGTCGGGATCAGTCAGTCATGCGTCCCGAACTCAGAAGTCCATGCGGCCAGGGTCTAGGGTTCTCATGCGGCTCGGGGATCAGGGCCTATGCGGCTGGCAAGTGCTTGAGTTCATGCGGTTCAGGGAGGTGAGCGCATATGCGACTCGAATTAGAAAGGGGTCTTCATGCGGCTGATGGCGAACTCGAGTCCATGCGGCCACATAGCAAAACTCATGCAGCCCGAAAGAAATGAGGGCGCATGAGGCTGGGTCAACACGATGGCTTATGCGGGTGGGGGGGGGGGAAACAGTTGCATATGCGGCTCGAGAAGAGTTCGTTCCCAGTCCTGCGACTAAGTCCATGTAGACTCATGCGGCTGAACTAAATGCTTGCCGCATGAACTTGTCATGCGGTCAAGTCCAGTTGATAGTGCATGCGGTTTCGAAGCTGACTTGCCGCATGAATATTCATGCGGTCAAGTGCTATCATGCGGCTCGGAACTGTGCTTCTTTTCCAAATTTCCGAGAAGAAGTACACTATAAGCCATGGCTTCCAAGCTGCATAACTCTATCATCCGGAGCCCAAATCCGAACTTCCATAGGTCAAAATGGGGTAGAACGAGATTCTCTACAACATGGAACCATCAAAACTCGAAAATAACAAGATATAGTAGATCAAAACCCAAGAAATCCAAAAATAATGCAAACTTAGATCTACAAGAATCTAGCTATGGAAATTAGAAAAGCCAAGTACTAAAGTGTTTTATAATGTAGTAAAGAAGAGAATGGAGCAATAAAATTAGAGTTCCTCCATGAAGCAAGTTGCACTTGCCTAGACCTCTCTCTTCTCTCTCTGGTAGGTAGGAAAGTAATGAGGAAGAAGAAGATGAGATTAATGAAGAGAGAGAGAAGAATGGGCTTATAAATACAATGGTGGTGGTAGGTAGGGAGTTCACATTGGTTCATATTGAACCAAAGAAAACCGAGCCAAGCCGAACCAAGCCAAGAAATAACCAAGCCAAGATGCAAGCTAAACAAGGAATCATGCAATACAGAATAAAATACGTACACGTATTCCAGAAATACGTAATACGGACCACAGGCATTACACTGGGTTTGTGTCTCTTTTGCGGTGCCGCTTGGCATCAGATGCGGGAGGATTTTGCTGGAGCTGCTCAGAGGGCACCTGTTCAGAGGGCACCAGCTAGTGTGCCTGTAGTTCAGCAGCAGGATCCACTTCCGACCCAGCAGCAGTAGTTTGTCCAACACCGCCAGCAGAAGGGTGTTCAGGGTAGAGCCTTTGCTCTTGCAGCCGAGGAGATGGAGCCTATAGCAGATGTTGTCGCAGGTTCTGTTCTGCTCGATTCTTTTTCTGTCTTAGCCTTGTTTGATTCTGGTGCTACGCACAGTTTTGTGTCTATTTCTTTTGCTCTTAGGCACAATACCATTGCTGAGTATCTTGGTAGGACTTGCAAGATTATGACTGTGAATGGCATCATCCTGGTTAATAATGTTTGTAAGGGACGGAGAGTTTCTTTGAGAGGCCGGGAGTTGAGTGCGTGTTTGCTCGTAATGCCACTTCCGAGTTACGATGTGGTACTCGGTATGGACTGGTTGAGCATACACCATGCTAGCATAGATTGCAGGGGAGGCAGAATTCTGTTCAGGCTGCCGGGAGAGCCAGAGTTTGAGTTCACCAGAGGTGCAGCGGAGCCAGAAGATAGATTCTACGGAGCATTGTTGGCGGGGCCGGCGTTGCCACATCTACTTATTGCTGAGTTCTTGGATATTTTTCCTGAGGAGTTACCCGGGATGCCGTCAGATCGTGATATTGAGTTTTCTATAGACCTAGTGCCGGGCGCTGAGCCTATCTCACAGCACGTCTATAGAATCAACAACAGTGAGTTAGCGGAGCTGAAGAAGCAGGTCGACGAGCTGGAGGACAAGGGCTTTATCCGATCTAGTTCTTCACCTTGGGGCACGCCAGTTCTTTTCGTCCCAAAGAAGGATGGTACGGTACGTATGTGCATTGATTACAGGGCGCTCAATAACCTTACCATCAAGAACAAGTATCCTTTGCCAAGGATTGATGACTTATTCGACCAGTTGAGCAGGGCGAGGGTGTTCTCGAAGATCGACTTACGTACCGGGTACCATCAGTTGAAGGTAAAGCGGGATGACATTCCGAAGACTGCATTTCGGACTCGTTATGGCCAGTATGAGTATACCGTCATGCCGTTTGGGTTGACCAACGCTCCGGCGGTATTCATGAACTTGATGAACAAGGTATTTCATCAGTACCTTGACAAGTTCGTGGTGGTCTTCATTGATGACATTCTCATCTATTCGAAGACGCCAAAGGAGCACGAGGAGCACCTGAAGATTGTGCTGGACACTCTCAGGAGGGAGCAGCTGTATGGGAAGCTGTCGAAGTGCGAGTTCTTCTTGGATCGTATGGAGTTCCTAGGCCATGTTGTCTCTGGCGAAGGGATTTCAGTGGATCCGAAGAAGATTTCTGCAGTGGAGTCCTGGTCTACGCCGAGCTCAGTAGCAGAGGTTCGGAGTTTTCTGGGTCTGGCAGGTTATTACCGGAGGTTCGTGCAGGACTTTTCCAGGATTGCCCAGCCGATGACCCGACTTACCAGGAAGGACGAGGAGTTTGTTTGGTCCGAGGAGTGCCAGGCCGCCTTTGAGGAGCTGAAGACGAGGTTGACTACAGCTCCTATCTTGACGCTGCCATCTGGATCTGGTAGTTATACGATCTACAGTGACGCTCCAGGACGGGATTTGGGTTGTGTACTTCAGCAGCACGGGAAGGTGATTGCCTATGCATCTAGGCAGTTACGTCCTCATGAGAGGAACTATCCTACCCACGATCTGGAGCTGGCAGCGGTCATCTTTGCTTTGAAGCTGTGGAAACACTATCTGTACGGAGAGCGAGTTGAGATCTATACAGATCACAAGAGCTTGAAGTACGTGTTTACCCAGAAGGAGCTGAATATGAGGCAGAGGCGATGGTTAGAGCTGATGAAGGATTTTGATATATCCTTACAGTACCATCCGGGGAAGGCCAACGTGGTCGCGGATGCTTTGAGCAGGTATCCCGTGGCCATGTGTTTGACGATGGATCGTCACCTTCTGACAGATCTAGAGAGCTTGGACATAGAGGTGATAGTTTCGGGGGTGGAGGTCCAGATGTGGGGCTTGCAGATTTAGTCTGAGCTGATGGACAGAGTTAGATCGGCGCAGTTTGATGATGTTGCCTTGAGGAGCATCAGGGCACAGGTGCAGACCGGGTTGTTAGACAATTTCTCTCTGGCAGAGGACGGGTCGTTGAGGCATGGTACCAGATTGTGCGTGCCGAGCGGAGGACTTCGGGAGGAGGTTCTTCAGGAGGCGCATCGTTCACAGTACTCTATGCATCCAGGAGCCAACAAGTTGTATAGAGACTTGAGACAGCATGTTTGGTGGTATGGCATGAAATGCGAGGTGGCTCAGTTCGTTTCTAGATGCTTGGTGTGCCAGCATGTGAAAGTCGGGAGGCAGAGACCCGGTGGATTGCTCCAGCCACTACCCATTCCTGAGTGGAAGTGGAAGCATATCACTATAGACTTTGTATCTGGGCTTCCGCGCTCTCCAGGAGGAAAGGATGCGATTTGGGTCATTGTTGATCGATTGACCAAATCGACCCACTTTTTGCCTTTCAAGGTGGGTTTGTCTACGGAGAGGTTGGCCGAGATGTACGTGCGGTAGATAGTCCGATTACACGGGGTTCCAGTGAGTATAGTCTCGGATCGGGACAGCCAATTCACTTTCCACTTCTGGAGGAGTTTGCAGCTTAGCTTGGGCACATCGCTCAAGTTCAGTACCGCATAGCACCCCCAGACAGACAGGCAGTCGGAGAGGACGATTCAGACCCTCGAAGATATGCTTCGTACCTGTGTCTTGGACTTCGGAAGATCTTGGGAGGACCACCTTCACTTGGTAGAGTTTGCTTACAACAACAGCAACCAAGCCAGTATAGAGATGTCACCTTTCGAGGCTCTATACGGACGGAGGTGTCGTACTCCCTTGTCTTGGGATGATGTCGGCGAGAGGATTTTGCTTGGCCCTGAGATAGTTGTGGATACTGCAGAGAAGGTCAGGGTTATCAGAGATAGACTTCGGGTGGCGCAGGATAGGCAGCGGCATTAGACCAATAGCTACCGGAGGCCGTTGGAGTTTGAGGTATAGTTTAGATTTTTCTAGTATTTGAGTCTGATTGTGATTGTTTTAGATCAAGCTTTAAGCCTTGTGTTTTTGTTCTAGGTTGGTGATCTTGTGTTTTTGCGGATTTCTCCGACGCGTGGCACGATTCATTTTGGTGGCGGCGGGAAGCTTAGTCCACGATACATCGGACCTTTCCGTATCTTGGGCAGGGTCGGTGCAGTGGCTTACCGATTGGAGTTACCGCCCGCACTAGAGGGAGTGCACAGCGTGTTCCACGTGTCGCAGCTGAGACAGTACGTGGCAGATCCCAGTCACGTCTTGGACCACTCCGAGATCGAAGTGGGATCGACACTCAGCTATCCAGAGAAGCCGGTTGAGATCTTGGACCGAAGAGAGAAGGTGCTCCGGAACCAGGTCATTCCCTTGGTTCGTGTTGCATGGAGGCACCACTCTCCGGGTGAGTCTACCTGGGAGAGAGAGGATGACATGCGGGAGAAATTCCCATATCTCTTCGAGCCTTGAGGTAAAATTCTTTCTTTTCCTTCCTTGTTCAATTCATGTTGCTGTGTTAGTTCTCATTCAATTTCGAGAACGAAATTCTTTTAAGGAGGGTAGATTTGTCACCCCCAGTTTTCGAATTAGGGGTATTTTCGTCATTTTCCAAGTTTTATAATTTTTGGGAATTTTATTTGATTTTATAGGATTTTTAGGGATTTTTTTTATTTAGTTTGAATTTTATCCAATTGGGACTTAAGTTGGAGACTCCGGTAGTCTAGACCCTAGTGGGACCCACATACTAGTTGGGCTTGGCCCACATGACATCCTAATTAGGCTAGAAATCATAAACCAATACTTCCATGGCTTGACTAGTCATTTTAGAGGCTTAATTAGTCATTTAGAAGTTGAACCAAACCGAACCGAACCAAACCAAATCCAAATCAAACCAAACCAAGTCTAATGGGTTTGGAGGCCTAATGGGTCTCCACCCAAACCCATTAGGGCCCCCCCATGGCCGGCCACAAGTGGACCAACCCCCCTCTCTTTTCTTCACTTCTAAGCAACCTCTCTCTCTCTCTCTCTCTCTCTCTCCATTTCATTCTTTTTTGAGTTCTTCTTCTTCAAAGCAAAGCTACAATTAGGTAAGCTCTTAAATCCCCATAACTTCCTCTTTTACATTTATTTTCTTCACAATAAATGTAGAGGAGATCATTCTCTACACATTGACCCTAGCTTTTATAGGTTTTCCCTAAAAACTAGTTTAGGAATTTGATTAGGGGTTTTCCTTTATATATAGTGTATATATATATAGTGTATATATATATATAGTGTATATATATATATATATATATATATATATATATATATATATATATATATATGTGTGTGTGTGTGTGTGTGTGTATATATATATTTATATGTATTTGTGTGTGTGTGTGTGTAGAGGAGAGTGGTGGTGGTGGTGTCATGAGAGAGTGTGTGTGTGTGTGAGTGTGTTTGAGTGTGTGTGTCTATATATATTTACATGTGTGTGTGTATGTATTTACATATATAGATGTGTGTGTGTGTGTATATATATATATATATATAGATAGATAACTAGATAGCTAGGTAGATATATATATATATATATATATATATATATATATATATAGAGAGAGAGAGAGAGAGAGAGAGAGAGAGAGAGAGGGGAAGGAGTAGTAAGGAAGAGGAGGAAGTAGAAGAAGAAGAATAAGAAGGGCAGCAGCAGCAGTTAGCACTGCAGTAGCAGCAGCAGCAGTATGAAGCAGCTGCAGCAGCAGCTAAAGCATAGCAGCAGCAGCAGCTTAGCATTAGCAGCAGCAGCAGATAGCAAGAGCAGCAGTAGCAGTAGGATAAGGAGAGGCGGGAAAAGAAGAATAAGAAGAAGAATGAGAAGAAGAATTAGAAGAAGAAGAATTGGAAGAATTAGAAGAAGAAGAATAAGGAAAAGAATGAGAAGAAGGAAAAGAATAGGAAGAAGGAAAAGAATAAGGAGAAGGAAGAAATAAGAAGAAGAATAAGGATAAGGAGAAGGAGAAGGGAAAGAAGAGTAGTAGTGTAGGAAATCAAATTAGAGAGGGTTGTGAGTGAATCGGATTTGGTGAAAGGGTGAAATTGAGTTTCGAGTGTCGGAACGCGCCCAAAATTGGATGAGACTTAGATTACGTGAATTAGATTTTGTGGGTAGGCTCCCGAGTTGAAATCGGGGTATCGTGTGGGAGTAGGACGATGGTATCGCACGATATCATTGAGTATCTTGCGATACTCAAGATAATCGGTGATTCGGCAACATACGCCGTAAGATGGACTGGATGTCCACTCTACCTAGGAAGCTTGGTAGGTAATGATAGTGTAGGCTAGTATCCTACTACCCTAGGAAGCACGGGTCGAAATACCAAGCGTAGGTAGGCTAACTTGGTATTGGGCTAGGTTAGGAATTTACCTTTGTAAAGGGTAAATTTAAGATATTGGCCTACGACCAAGATATGAGTTTCGGAGTTCAAGATGGACTCGAATATGAGTTGTAAGGGTTGGTAATGGTTAGAAATAGTCACCTAGACCTAATCTTGACCTTGGTTGACCACGGTTGATTTTTTAGACCAAAAGTCAACCATGGGTCAACACTTTATCCAATTTAGTCCCAAATTCTATTAGACTTGAACAGTTGACCAAAATTCAACTGTTAGTCACCATTGACCTAGGGTTGACCTAGAGTTGACCAGAGTTGACCCGTTGACCAAAAGTCAACTGTAAGTCAACTTTTGACCAAGTTTAATTCGGATTGACTTCCAATGTTCTCCTATGACCAAGGTTGACCTAACTAGACTTGTCTTGACCTATAATGACTTAATAGGATTTAAAATTGATTTAACTTTACTTCCTAAATATAGTATTGATACGTCTTGTTATCTATAGGTCCTCGAGACGCTGCATTGGATCCAGTTGACATATTATATCATATCACAGGCGAGTACATTCTCTGATAACTTTTTTCTAATTTATGATAACTGTTATGATTCATGTACTCAGTGTAGATATACTTATTCCTGACACATGGTTCTCACGGATTGGTATTCCTGGATCTCGACGAGAGATGTTACTCCTTGTTAGCTTGGGATGTATTGTACAAGCTCCCTTGTAGCTCTTGCGCAATATGTGGTCACTGATTCTAGAGAAGACTTGCTCCCTTCTCATAGAATTTTGTGCAGTGACGTGTCCTGTTTGGATCCATTCTACCAGTTGGGGGTGGGGGAGTAGTAGCGTATGCCTGTGATCAAATCCATCTTGCATTCTTGAACAGTGTTAGTCATATACCGCACTTATGACTAGCCAGGCCAGTTACTTACAGGTGCCCAAGCCGATCACAAGTTGAAACTACTACTCACACACATTGGATAGATGGCTTACCCTGATTTGTGTACATACCATGATCGGTTCTACTTTCCTGTTCTAGCTCTAGCTCTACAGCTTACCATGCCATGATACATATATGTACACTCCATGATTTCATTGTATATGCTCTATTTACAGTCTTATGGCTTTTATTCTATCTTGAGATCTGTTATGAGATATATGTACACATTCCATCCTGACCGGATATGTTAAAAATGTTTACAGATGCAGAGGAGGACTATTATTGCACTTACTACGGCCCACCGGACGTAGTAGGTTTAGAGACAGATACCCTAGATCAGCAGGGTGCAGTACCGCAGGGCGAGATACCGCCTATCCTGTAGATAGATTAGGTTTTTGTACTGGACCTTGTCTCCAGTCACTCTTGGGACTGTTATTATTTTGGCTTGTATTAGAGACTTTGGACTTAGACTTGTATATTCTTTGTGTTTAGACTTGACAGGTTATATTTTATTGTCGTGTTGTCTTATCTTTTAGTATTTACTTTACCATCTTAGAGTTGTGATTGAGTACTTATATATTATCATTGCTTGTCCTCCGTTCGGAGTTGACCATATTCTCGACAGGTTTTTTCACTCCAACAAATAGGGCATACAATAGCAGTTTACCTATAGCGTTCCAGCCTCCCTGTTAAAGAATGTCATCATCAATAGCGTTCATTAGTCAGTGCTATTAAAAGGTAATACCATAGCAGTTTATCTATAGCGTTTGAGCCTCCCTGCTATTATAATATCGTCATCCATAGCGTTCATAGGAAATGCTATTAAAAGTTCATACAATAGCAGTTTATCTATAGCGTTTATGCCTCCCCGCTATTAGAAGTGTCATTATCAATAGCGTTCATTATGCAAGCTGTTAAAGGTATAGTTTTTTCTGACCATTGTTGTGCCCGTATGTGTAAGGGTGAGCATTATTCGGTTTTGGACCGAAATCCGAATCGAACCTAACCGAATAAGAGATTCGGTTCATTTGAAAAAAAAATTGGTGGGATTTCGCGGTTTCGAAAATACTAAATTTTTTTATTCGGTTTCGGTTTAAAACCGAAAACCCCAATAAGATTTATTAATTTATAAAAATCCTAATTCTATGTATATTTATAGTGACTAAAAATGTATATATTTGAAAGCAACAATTATATATATATATATATATATATATATATATATATATATATATTGAAGTCCTACTTTTGATATATTTTTGACATATAACAAAAAAGTGTACAAACTTATAATTTCTTTAATATAATTAAAATATGATTTCTATTTATTCAGTTTAACCGAATAAATCGATCAAATAACCAAATAGTTTATTTGGTTCGGTTCGGTTTTGGTTTTGGTTAATTTTGGTTCGGTTTCGGTTTTGTAGTTTTTGAATTTTGGTTTATTTGGTGTTGACTATTTTGTTTCGGTTGAAACCGCGAATAAACAGAAGGCTCAGCACCCCTACATATGTCAAAGAGCGGTTTCGGTTTAATCCCACTAACCTTTCAGAAATTTTATCTAAAATTCCTCTCCCTAGTAAACCGAATAAGAAAATTTAGTAATATATATACGAAATATATCTTTGTACATTTAGTTACTATATATATTGACAACAAAAAATTATAAATAAACTGAAATATTGGTTAAACCAAATAAACTAAAAATTGAACAGATTTATTCCGTTCGGTTTGGTTCGGTACGGGGTATTTCGGTCGGTTTCATTTTTTGTTATTCGATTTTCGGTCGAATTCGGTATTTGGTAATTCGGTTCGGTTAACCTAGTTAATCGAATGCTCACAATTGAACTATCTACTGTTCCAATCATGGGAGAAGCAACACAGTTTTCTATTTTATATTAAAAAAATAAGTTATAGGAGCGATTCAGTTTTGCTGTATAATTTATAGCGTTCTCGATAGCGGGCGACCCCGTCCGTTGGATTTTTAGAAATTAATCGGTACCGTCCATAACAAAATGATGTCTTATGTTTGAAAATGAATACTCATTTACGGCATGCATTTTTGCGTGTTGTAATTAGAGACTCATTTATGACATGCATTTTTGTGCATTGTAATTGAAGACCCATATTCCAGGTAAAAAATAATAAAAAAAATAAAAATAATATTAACTGAGAAAACAACAAAAAAAATCTTTTAAAAAAATCATTCTTAAAAAAAACTATTGAACTTTTTTCAAAAAAAAAGCAAAAAAAACAATAAATAAATAATAAATAAATAAATAAGAAAGAATTTTAAAAAAAATAATAGTATATAAAATTATATTCTTAAGGGATATAATGATTATATTTTGGGTATAAAATATTTATTGAAATATACCCAATTTTTGAAAATAAATTTTTATAACATAAATTAAATATAAAAATAAAACGTTTATCCTAAATTTGTGCAAAAAGAAAAGATGATAACAGAAAGTTTAAAATTTAAATTTTCATACAACTTTTCATTTCCCTCTTAAAGATCCTTCCACAAATTTTCACTTTTAGTTTCCCACTTAACCTTTTTCCTATTCCCCATCTACAGACCATTTCATTTCCCCCCTTCCCCAGAAACCCTAGCTTCCCTCCTCCCTCTACGAAACCCCAAAATCCTAGGGTTTTACTCCCCCCTCCTCTCAATTTTTGTTTGCAGACGCCTCGAAATCCTAACTTTACGAACCCTAATTTCCGTTCCGGACACGAAGGTGAGCGCTCATGTCTCTCTTTTCCCGATTTGAAGCATTTCTTGTTGATTTGATGGATTCAAGTTAAAATTCTTGTTTCTGTTTGGTGGGTTCAGACATAGGAGAAGCGAAGGACAACGAAGAGGACGAGGAGAAGGCCCCCGATTCTGCGGCGGCCAAGGCCACCGGCGAAGCGGTGAAGAAGTAAGATTGATTTTTTTGATTTTCTTCGATTTTTTTTGTTGCTTAATTACAAGTGGAGGTAACCATGTTGCAAAATACATATATATATATATGATGAGATCTATTATGCAAATTTTACTGGGTTTCATTTACGAGTTGAGTATACTTTGTCAATTTTAAACCAGGCTTGTCTGTCATCTTGATAAGATGTACATTTGCTTGTGTTGCATTTTGACATGCATATAAAGTCTGAACAGCATGGGAGCCGATGAGGCTCCCATGAAAGAGAGATGGGGGCAGCCATGCAATACACACAATTTTTTTTCTTAAGATCCTAACAATGATTTACTAGACTACTTTCTAACTGGATGATTTTATCCTCTGGTCTAAATAGGAGATTTGCTGCTAGCTCCTATAATGTTATTACATAGCAGAACACAAGATGTCTACTCTGTATTTTTCTATTGCAATTGCTTGGAATAACTTGCAAACTTTCAGGTTCGTATTGCGCGTATCTTCAATACATACGGGCCTCGAATGTGCATAGATGATGGACGGGTCGTCAGCAATTTCATTGCCCAGGTTTTCTCTGTCCTTATATAACAGAAACCCTTGATTTATTGCTTTCTTCATGCGATTATTTATGTATATAGACATCATCAAATGTATCAACCTCATGATTAGTTGATCTTGATAATTTTATGGCAGGCCATCCGTGGACAACCAATGACTGTTTATGGGGATGGAAAACAAACTCGAAGTTTCCAATATGTTGCTGATTTGGTATTAGATATCTTTTTATTCTTATATGCTCTTCATATTGGTTGGAAACCACATCTGTATTCTTCTTTCCTCATGCATATTTCTTCTTGTCAGCTTGTGCATTTACATTAGTTTTATTGGCAGTATGTTTTCGTATTTTTTGGTCAAGTTATTGACAAATTGGTGCATTTGTTTGTTAATACCAAAATGTTTGTATACCATGTGATGTAATCCGGAATCCCTCTGGAGTGGCTTCTGATTGGTAATTGTCTGATATGCATACCATCTTGATATGCATTTTGTCTCTTGGTGCTCATGGTTTCCTTTGTTTTTGGTAGTTCAATGCGAGTAACAATTTTTCTTCTTCTGTATTACCTGAAATGAATGTCATATGCTTAATGTTCAAATTTCATATACTATATTAGAATTTTTATATAATACTTCATTCCTCGTGCAGAATAGCTAATTGTTAAGTTTCTATATGTTCTAATTGTATTCTACTTGCCATCTGCAGCTGAGAGAGCTATGTTCGATAGTTGCATTGTTGTCTACAAGTTTATTCAGGACCTCCACTTTTTTGTTATCGGGGGAGATGAGGAAAATGAGCTCATCTTAGCAACAGTTCTCCAGGGTTTCTTTGATGCAGTGGGCCTTCTTCTCAGGTCTTATTTGTTGCAGTTACCTTTGCTTTCCGTTTTCACTTGGTCGTCCTAACAACTAAAATGTGTTGCTTCCTTCAGGAACAATGTAGATAAAAGGACCGCACTCGAAAATTTGGATATGATCCTTTTATGCCTTGATGAGATTGTTGATGGGGGGTAAGTTGCTAATTTTGGTTGATTTTGATCATTGTTTAGTTGGAATTACAAACTTTTGAGTTACGGACACGAGGACACGATGTTCAGGAACTTTCTGAAGCTGGACTTACACACATGCTTATCTGAGTTCATTGTTTGCTGGTATTACAGGATAATTTTGGAAACCGAAGGAAGTGTTATTGCTGTAAAAGTTGCTACTAGTGGTGGTCTGGATGGGGCAACATCCTTGTCCGAGCAGGTCAAATTTTCTCCATCACATAACAAACCTTGTTTGCTGATTATGTAGGATTTACTCAGCAGGTTAGCTAATAATCTCAGTCATGGCTAAAACTACAAACTGCACACTTCTTCAATAATCTGAACTTATAATCTACTGTTTACTGAACACTAGAGCGTATGATCTAATGCACATTGGAGAGTAAATATCTGCACATAATACCTTACTGAACTTTACCTACAGAAAACCTATTTTCTACTACACAACAGATATGGAAAACTGAAAGCTTTGGTCTGTACTGATAAGTCTTTAGTATAGACCACATTTAGCGATATCAGCTTCATCTATATGAAAAAATGCACGCACTCAGTTGGAACTTATTAATCCTTTCAAGCTTTCAGTCAAAAAATGAGAAGAAGAGTTGAGAACACTTACAATTACAACAGAATATATAAACACATAAGACTCAATTAGTGCACTGGTAAGGCATCACTTTTCCTATCCCAATAATTTACTTTTCGTCACTTGTCTGGATCGGCTCGAGATGGTTTTTTCTTTACACTAATGATTTTCCACTATTTTTGTGTAGGTTGGATGAAGGAAGAGAATGCTTTCTGAGGAGTTTTGGTTGTAGATAGGCTCGAAGGGAGCTAAATGTTAGATAGTCAACATTTTGGAATATATGTAGCTGACTACACTGTTAATGTTTAATTTTTGGACATATGTTTGGTACTACTTCGTTGTTCTACATGGAGAAATTAAGGATTTTGAATGTTTGGTACTACTTCGTTGTTCTACATATATTAGACAGTGAAAATAATGAATTTACTTATGTTCGGAATTCATTCTGTGATTGATTCGCATTTAAATTTTTGAATACCTGCATTTTGTGTAACTGTGGCATTATCTGCAATAGTATTCTGATGTGCTGCATTATGCAAATTTTCGAATACAGAATTTTGACTCTGCAATAGCATTCTGACATGCTATTGTTGCACATATAATAGCAGGAAAGAAATACTATAAAAAGCAGATATATATCGAAAAGCAGATATATAGCGTTCGTAAAGGCTATGTAAACTATATAGCGTTTGTAATTGCTATAACATGTCTATAGCGTTCATGAACGCTACAATAAATTAATAACGTTCATGAATGCTATTAAAGTTCTATAGCGTTACTAAGTGCTATAACTATCATATAGCGTTTCAAAACGTTATACATCGTCTATAGCGTCAATGAACGCTATAATCCATGAATAGCGTTCGTGAACGCTATAACTTTATAGCGTTCTTGTACATGGGGTTATTATAGCGGGGGCATATATAGCGGACGGAATATGCTATAATATGCATTCTACAGCGTTCAGCGCACGCTATCATATCCCATATCTGTTGTAGTGTTTATATTATATAAACTGTTGTTAGAGTAGTAAACCTACAGCGTTCAACGTCGTTTTTACGGTGAGGGCTGGGCGTTGTTACGCACACGTGCCCTTATAGCGGGTGCGGGTCGTGACACAGGGGCCACCAGAGTTAACAAGAGATAATCCTGACTGGATTCGGAAGATGGCGGAGTTCGCACAGACAAACTCTACGAACAACGATCACCGGAATGAGCAGAACAACCGGTCAGCCCCCTCCCCTCGTCCCAGGGAGAGTGGCGGTGGGCAAAGGGATACCCTCCAAAATTAATCTATGTCGATCGTCACATGGAATGTAAGAGGAGCAAACTCTATAGGAAGATGGAGGGAAATCCTCAATGAGGTTCGCAGACACAAATGCTCGATTGCTGCTATCTTAGAAAGCAAAATCAAGGATGAGAGAAGGATCAATAGCAGGACTCCTTCGTAGTGGATGGATGTACACAATCTGAACATAAGCGGGATGGCACGCATATGGATCATGTGGGCCACTCGGATTTGGACAGGTCAGGTAAACTTTATTTCTGAGCAACTCATTATTTTAAAACTAACAAACAAAGGTGGATTAAAGGTGGCTCTAGGTGCAGTCTACGGTCATAATGATCGAAAACAGCGGTCTCAACTGTGGAAGGACCTCATTAAAGTCTCGGCAGAAATAGCGGATAATCTACCGTTAGTATTCTGTGGAGACTTCAATGCGATGTTATCGAAGGATGAAAAATTGGGGGGAAGACAAGTTCCAGCGCCTATTCTTGCTGATTTCCAAGACTGTTTACTCAGCTCTGGAATATCGTGTATGGCCCGAACAGGAAATATATGGACTTGGAGCAACAATTTCACTCAAAATATGGTCGTTTGTCAGCTGGACAGGGCCCTATGCAACAACAAGTGGCTCGAGATGTTCCCTTCAGTTAAGGTAGAGGGGCTCCATTGCGGTACGAGTGATCACATCCCCATCCTAATTCGTCTGATCGAAGATACGGCTCCCCGCAAACACCCGTTTAGATATAACAACACTTGGCCGCTGGTAGAAGGATATGACGAAGCTGTGACAAACACTCTTGGGACTCATATAACCGAAAATGCTCAGTACATAATGGTGCAACGCCTTAAAGCAGTTAAAATAGCACTTAAGTCTTGGAATAAGTCTCAGCCACCCTCCAATTTAAAAGATTTGGAAGAAGATCTTAAGAATACTCAATCCCAGGTACAAAAAGACCCCATGAATGTGTCTCTGGTAGAAAAGGAGCTTCAACTCCAGGAACAAGTTCGAAAAGTTCGCTTCCAAGAAGAGGTGCATCTACAATAACGAGCCAAGTGCTCGTGGCTCAAAGACGGCGATCGGTGCTCGAAATTCTTCTACGCCACTATTAGAGCATGTCAGCACAGAAACGTTCCTGCTACGCTTCTCAACAGCGATGGAACAAGGGCGTCGGATGATCGATCGATGACAGAGGAGGCCATAGGATTCTATACCTCCCTCTACAACCAGATCGATTATGTGACTTCAT
The DNA here is from genome assembly GCA_029216955.1 of Iris pallida. Taxonomy (NCBI): domain Eukaryota; kingdom Viridiplantae; phylum Streptophyta; class Magnoliopsida; order Asparagales; family Iridaceae; genus Iris; species Iris pallida. The sequence goes on from JANAVB010030819.1 coordinate 317,430, forward strand.
TTTCGGTCACTACATGCAAACGTATAGTCACAGATGAAGGAAATAAAATTCTAAAGAAAGATATTTCCATGGAAGAACTCGAACAGTACCTGAAAGGAGCTGACCCCAACAAATCCCCCGGGCCTGATGGTTTTAATGTCGCCTTCTACAAACAACATTGGGAGATTCTCAAATATCAGGTATTCGAAGTAGTACAGGACTTCTTCAGGAACGGAAGACTTCTGAGATAGCTGAATCATACTTTCCTGACCTTAATTCCCAAGAAAGAAGGGGCCAACAGGTTAGGAGACTTCCGTCCGATTGCTTGTTGCAATGTGTTATATAAATTTATTACGCACATTATGTGCGCCAGAATGCAGAAAATTTTAAAGGGCCTTATATCGGAGAATCAATCGGCTTTCATCAAAGGAAGATAAATAGCGGAGAATTGCTTACTCGCCCATGAACTTGTCCGGGAGTTCAATAAAGCAGGAGGGAGAAAGAGCTGTATTAAGCTTGATATCAGAAAAGCTTACGACACTATGAATAGAGAATTCGTGTGTCAAATTCTCCTGAGCATGGGGTTTGAACCTTGGTGGGTCGATAGAATCAGAGAGTGCATCACCACTCCCACATTCTCGATTCTGATAAAAGGCCAACCATGTGGGTTCTTAGGCAGCAACCGAAGATTACGGCAGGGTGACCCGTTATCTCCGTACCTCTTCACCATAGTAATGGAATATTATACATGCCTGATGGATATGGCTATACATCAAAAACGGATGATTCCCCTTTACCAGAATGTCTCTCCAATAGTTTCACACTTGATCTATGCAGACGACCTTCTAGTGTTCGTCGAACCGACAGAGAAGAGCCTAACAGCGCTCAACGAAGTGTTGGAAGAATTCGCGAACTTGTCGGGTCTCCACCTGAACAGGGATAAGAGCCAGATATATGTAAATAAGGACTGTCCTGAAAAAGAAAGATGGTCGTCTCTTCTTTAAATTGAAATGGGACAACTTCCGGTTAAATACCTTGGCCTGCCACTGTCTATTAATTATGCGAAGGATGCGGACTGCCAGGGGCTTATTCGATATGTTCAATCCCGGCTAGATGGATGGCAGGCTCAGCTCCTGTCGTTCGGAGGACGATTAGAACTGGTGAGATCAGTAATATACGCTATAACCAGTTATTGGTTACAGGCTATCCACATCTCCGAGAAAATCCTTCAGAAGATTGAGAAACTTTTCGCTAATTTTGTATGGCGCGGAGGATTACATAGTATTTCCTGGGACGAGCTATGTCAGGCGAAGGATGAGGGAGGAGTAGGTATTCGTTCATTGTCGACTCTACGAGAAGTCACTCTCCTCAAAATGGCTTGGAGGCTGATTGAAAGCAATTCTATATGGGTGAGATGGACAAGTAGTAGGTATACGCGCACCAACAACTTCTGGACTCAAGAGATCAACAACAACTTCTCAGTGACCTACAAAAACATTCTCCATATCCGACCCAAATTAAAAGGGAGAATTAATAGGCTGATACATGATGGCTGTACTACTAATTTATGGAAAGATCCATGGCTCAATCAACGCAACATGATTGAGCGGTGGGGCTGGCCAACATTCGATATATGCGGTCGAGACGAGCCACTCTCTGTTCTCATACAAGACGGAAGATGGCATGTCGAAGCTCGCCCAGTAGGGCAATGGCATGCTACTGAAATTGGAAGCATTCAAATCCATCCAGAAGAAAGACGAGACAAGTGGACTTGGTTAGACACAAGCAGCGGGCACTTCTCAACAAAGGCGGCTTACGAACAACTCCGGCAACGACGTCAGAAAGTCAACTGGGCGGAGGTGATATGGGTTCGTAAGGTGGCACCAAAAATAAAATTATGCGCGTACAAGGCTATACGCGATCGACTCCTCACCAAGGAACGGATGATCCGGCTCGACATTTCGATTGGCAACCAGGCATGTGCTCTCTGCGGCAGGGGAGTGGAATCAAGAGACCACATTTTCTTCCAATGTCCAACTTCTGGTATGATATGGAAGCACTTTAAAGATAGCTTGGACATACCTGGAACTGGCCAAGATGGACTCCAAGACATTTTCGAGGAGATCATAGCTTTGAAGGGTCGGGGAATCGAATCTTTCAACAAAGCTAGGACTAAATTGTTATCAGCCGTGTGGCATGTTTGGAGGGAAAGAAACAGACGTATCTTCGAGGGAGTGGCTACTCCTGTTCATGGTATCATTCATAACATTGAAACAGATGTAAACATTATGGGAGAATAGGAGAGAACCTGTAAGTAGGGAGGGATAGATACATGGCTTTGTAATTCATGTTATTCAATAAAACATAAGTACCTTTGCTTAAAAAAAAAAATACAACATAAGTCCAAAGCTAAATAAAAAAATTAATATAAATATTTTATTGTACAAAAGAATAAACAATTATATCTAAAATATTAATTTTTGATTAATTATTATTTAGACTAATCACTGATTAGGGGGGAAAGGTAGATAATTGATTAGTTTAGTTTAATCAATGATTAGTAATATGAATAAACTTTTGATTAAAAAGAGAGAGAAAAACATCCATTCCCTCCTCACATGAATGGAGAGGGAGGATGTTGAGAATGGCACGTGAGAGGGGACATGAAATGCAAATGGAAGCTGCTTCCACTTTCCATTTTATTTTCTTCCTTACCAAAACACATGAACTAAAGTCATCAGTCCAAATTCACTTTAAAATTCATGCGAAGTGGGGATCCACTTTCCACTTCACATTTGCCTTGCTTGCATGTAAATAAGATGTAACAAATGCTCTAATGTTGTGTTTGATTGAGTTTTTCTTTTTCCATAGCAAAATTTTCCATCAATTGTAATATTTGATAGCATATATTTTTAATGAAATTATTTTCCACTATCATTTTCTAAGTTTTTCTCCAAAATGATGAAAAATAAAACTAGCCCGGCCAAATGGAAAATATTAATTTTTATGGGAATATAACAACAATCAAACACCCAAATTAATTTTGTGGAATTTTTTTTTTACTAAAATAATTATGTAGAATTAATTTACTTTTTACATATTTTTCACCTAGTAATCAAAATTCAAAGGCACCCTAGTAGTTGAATAATGTTTTTGTGTATGGGTTATCGTTGGGCCCAATTTATACATGTTCACTTAAACTACAATCGGCCCAACAAATACAGTATGCATAATTATTATTATATTTTGAAATGCAGTATGCATAATTCAATATTGTTACAGTGGTACTTGTGCAATTATTCAATGGACGCCTGACCTGACCTACTAACAAACAACAGTAAATGCTCACAGACATAACTATTACGGCACGTGTTAACATAACTCATTTCATATAGAATTTTGTTAAGAATAATTAATACTTAATATTTACAATCAATATTTAATAAATATTAAAAAAAATATATATAAAATATTATCGAGACTCAATAAATTAATTTTTTTAATACAATTTTTTTGCATCAAGTTTGACAATATTTTTTAATGCAATTTTTTTTTAATATTTATTAAATATTGATTATAAATTTTAATGTTAAATGTTAAGTATTAATTATCCATATCATATGAAGAGAAGAAGTCATATACTTCACTTTAATCACTAAGTCACAATCATTAATCATGAATATTAACCACAACCAAGTGATCAGAACACATCACATATACACACACTAATGCAAGAATAAAAACATTTATTGATTTCAAAAAACACAAATACACACCATTTATTCTACTGGTCGTAATGTATGCTTGCAAAAAAAACATAACAAAAGGAAGTCTAGACATATACTGCACACCAGTTTCCTATTCATATTTTGCTATTCGATTAGCCGATCTAAAAAATGTCCGTCATTTCGAAACATTAGATCCAAGATACAGTGATTGATCGACTTTCAGAATCAGACGAAACTTGATGTCACAAGACAAGTCAGATATTGTGAGTCCATTGACCTAAGTTCTCAACAAGCGTACGTGAAGCAAGTGTAATTTCTCGAAAAATCCTGATACGGTTACTTATGACAGATATATGTCGATTCGTCGCACACACATGACAAATTCAAATTCTATCAAATTTCACACATCGAAAATTACTGTACATACTTTTCGGTTCATCGGTTTCGACTCGGGATGGTCGGATTTGTCGGAACGGACTCCGATTGCAAAATTTTCAATGTTTTAAACTATAGTTTTTTGGTGATTTTGAACAGAATTTAAACTAGAATTTATCCATAATTAAACTAAACTATTTACACAGGTTCTGAAGCTTGCTAGGTTGTCTATGCATATGTGAAATCAAAACTAGGTTTGATTGGTAGACTAAGAAGTACACGACCTTCCACTTCCGAAGGGGTGTCACTAAGCTCTGGTTCTGTTTTCAGTTTCTTTGAAACTCACAGTTCTACGGGATTTTTCTACACGAGTTTAAACTAGATTTTAATTCAAGTAAACTAGTTACTGTAATTTAAAGGGGGTTAGGTAGGCTACTGACCTGCAAAGTTGGATCGGGATATGGTTGAACAGGGAGGAAGAACAGAGCCTTCTCAGTGAGGCCCCTAACCTCTGTCGTGCTCGGCGGTCGGGGATCGTCGGGGACTCTGTGGACGTCGCAGATGCCCGGCGGGTGCCCTCCTGTGACATGTGCTTCACTTTAGTCACAGATTTATAATAATTAATCTTGAATATTAACCACAATGATTATTCATGAATATTAACCACAACCAAAGTGATCGGAAATCATCACAAACACACACTTTTTATTCTACAGGCTATACTGTATGCCTGCAAAAAAAAAACTTAAAAACATAACAAAAGAACTCGAGAATAACATATACTACACACCAGTTTCCTCTCTGCTGATTCAAATTTTGGAGTCCAAATACTCCATTTGCTCCACCATTTCCCTCACATCCTCCTCCCAGTCACACGGCTCGCCGGAGAACAGATCCTCCCCCTGCACCTGCTGGACGTCCTCCGTCGACCCCACCTCCATCGCAGCCATCTCCGCTATGCCATCCTCATTCAACAATTCCTCCCAAATCTCATCCGCAGAGGACCAGAATCTCTGGCCCATAGACTCCCCGATCATTTCGATCTCCGGTTCCATCACGACTTCGCTTGCATCCTGATCCGTCTTACCAAAGCTCGGCTTCCCGGTCGCTAGCCTCCTCTTCTTCCCTGGACTTCCCGTCTGCTGCTGCTTCTGCTCGCACCGGACCAATAACTGCTGCACGAATGTCGGGTTGCGGATGGCTTTCGCAAGGAAAGCCATCGTCTGCTGCTGCTTCCTCTCCGCCCCCTGCATACTCTCCTCCATCGCGAGGAGCTGGGCGCGGGAGCTCTGCTGCAGCTGCCGGAGCTTCACGATCTCGAGCATCAGCAGGTTCCGGTCCCTCTTGAGCTTCTCGATCTCGTTCTCGCTGTGCGCGAGCTGCTGCTCCTGTGCGAGGCAGGGCGCGGCTGCAGGCGCGTGCTGCTGGTGGGAGCTCTGGCCGATGTTCCTCTTCCTCCTGATGTTCTTGAGGAGGTGCTTCTGCCCGCGTAGGAAGTCTTCGTTTGCAAACTCCCATCGATCGGGATCAACCTTTCGGAAACCCTGCATTGTTGCCGAATCAAACAATCCCGGTCAATTCAAACTCTGAAATATTAATTTCAAACACGGACGCACGCCAATTTACACTAGGACACATCAAAATAGGTGCGAAATCAATCCCGACACATGCCGTGTCATACATAGAGACACTCCAAAATGCAGTTGGAGAGCGTCCGTGTCGCCGTGTCCGAATCGTATCATGCCGGTACTATTAACATACGAACATTAGCTAGCTGGGGGGAGGAAAGACTAGACTTACATAGGTATTGAGCTGTCGAACGAAGCTGGAGAAGTTGTTGTGCTTGAAGTACCTCGGCAGCAGAGTGGAAGCAAGCCTGTGGGGGTCCCAGACCACGAAGGTGTTCTGGGCTCGGCTCCACGAGACGACGGAGTCGGTATCGGAGTCCTCCACCATGTCAAACGTCTTCGTCAGGAACGGGGGCGGGCCGGCGTCGTGGAGGCCAGATATCGGCAGAGGCAGCTGCACCGTCTCCCCCTCCTCCTCCTCCTCTTCATCCTCCAACTTCACCACTACTATCTCTTCCATCGCTACTTTTTCTCTCTCTATTTCTTTCTGCTTTGAGCTGAAAGAGAGTGTGTAGTGTTTCGTGACAAGAGGCAGTTTTTGTTGATGAAAGATAACAGGTGGCTTCAAGATTTATATAACGATAGATAGAACTTTCTAGAAACATGGAGAGCAAAAGCGGCGATGGAGATATTTTTTTTGGAAGTTTCTCCTACTATTGCAGCGAATTATGGCGACTGGCCCTAAGCGGAGGATGTTTCTAGAACCTTCCCAATTGCTTTAGGGAAGAAGAAATTGTGTTCCTAGCTGTACTTTTTCCAAAGTGTTCAAAATATTCATTACTATGTTTGTCCAACCTAATAATTTATCTATACTAATATATAACTTAAACAGTAGGAATATTTTTTATAACACTTTTTAACTTAAAAATATAATTATTTAGGGATAAAAAAAGTTATTTATTCATTCATAGTGAAAGAAGGATCCTCGTACTGTTAATAGGTTAACTGTTTGAATGAGATTAAATCAACATAATCTATTTTTTTAATCATCAAATTCAATTACATTTATAAGTTAAATTGATCCAAAATAATGTTAATTAAGAATGCTTGAATTTTGTTTGAAATTTAAATTGTCACCTATATTAGATTAAAACATAAATTAGATATTTATCAGATAGTAGCATTTCATTTTCAATTTTTCTTGACAAAAAATCTTAGTTAAATTGTACAGAAAAGAAAAATTATATCTAATCCAAAATTTATTTAATAACATGAATATAATATAACATATCATTAAAACTTAATTTAAGATTAATTAAATTTGATAAGAGAGTATTATTTAATTGATTATGAAAGTAAATAATATAATTACATATCACTATTAAAATAATATAAATATGGAACATATTTTTTTCTTCTATGGTCATGTTCTTCTCTCACTGCAACTTGCACACACTACGAGTGTGCCATAATCCCTCGTTGTATGTGGAGATATAAACAGTAACAATAGTTGTCATAAAATCTATCTATAAGACTATTGTGTCATATCCTAACACTTCTCCTCAAATTAGAACATATATATTAAATATGTCCAATTTATTTTATATATATATATATATATATATATATATATATATATATATATATATATATATATTTTTTTTTTTTTTATACATATATATATATATATATATATATATATATATATATATATATATATATATATATATATATATATATATATATATATATATATATATATATATATATATATAGGGAGCGGATCAAAAACTTTCCTTAGAAATTCTCCTAAAAACCCCCTTTACTCTCAGCCGTCCATTTAATGTTAATATTAATGTTAAATACTAATATTAATTTTTATTTTTATTTTATATTAATGTTAATGTTAATGTTAATATTAATGCTAATATTAATTTTAATGTTAAGTTTAATGTTAATTTTAGTATTTAACATTAATATTAACATTGAATGGACGGATGAGAGTGAGAAAGTTTTTAGGGGCTTTTCTAAGGGGAGCTTTTGATCCGCTTCCATATATATATATTTTTAGTGATTGTATGCATCTCTCTTAATCACTAGGCTAGAGGTCATTTGCCTATATATATATATATATATATATATATATATATATATATATAGAGAGAGAGAGAGGAGAGAGAGAGAGAGAGAGAGAGAGTATGTTGGATATCTTGTGTTACATAAGTCAGTTAAATCAAGTTTTGGATATGTTGAATACGTGACAGACGATCTGCACGTACGACTTTTGAGAATCTCACTGAAAACTAATAATAATATACATGGATCCAGTATCGAATACATGTATGCCTAACACAATTAGCACATGATACCATATCGATACTAGGCACAAAAATAGAACGTGTTAACATAACTCTTATGAAACATGTTAACATAACATTTCACATATTCATCCGTAGCCCGTTGGGAACGGCGAGGCATCCCGGCGCAGTGGCGCAGGTTCGAGCGTCCATGGAGGTAAGTCTCCATGCTCCATTAAGAAGTGGACACCAAAAAATAAAAATAAAATAAAATATGAAGAAGTTATATGCTTCACTTCATGATAATAAAATTTGACGAAATTGTAAGAAACAAGAGAAGTTTGAAGTTATTGCATAGGAGGGATCACTGGCCAAGTGAGTTGGCGCAGGAGGTAGGGATGTGCATATTTGGACCAAACCGACCAAATCGAACCAAACCAAGACGAATCGGTCGATTTTTAACCTAACCGATGGTCCGATCGGATTAGTTCGACTTGACCTTTTAAAAAACCGGCCGATTTGGTTCGGTTCACGGTTTGGTCATTTCAAAAACCGCTTAAACCGAACCAAACCGAACCAACTTAGTAACAACCTAAAGTTAGGTTTATATCTGTCACGACCCGTACCCGGATATACGGGTACGAATACGTGGGCCACGCCCAGCCTACGCCGCGGTATCGGCGGTAGAACGCTGTCAAGTATACTATACTAACTATAACATCTAAGAATCCATAACTAGAAATGTACTCATGTCACATCACGAAAACTAAGGAAGATAAGACAAGAATTAATAACAATATCACTAGAACAACTATAATCTACAAGGATCATAAGACATGAAAGATAAAGAAGGAACAACAAGACTAACTAAGGATAACTACCAGGCAACTCCCATAGAAGAATAGTGAGATCCGCCTCAGCTAGCAACATCATGAAGTCCAATAATGAGGGCACAACTACTCCTAAAATTTGTCAACATATCCGGTCAGGATGGAACGAGTACATATATCTCATAACAGATCTCAAGATAGAATAAAAGCTATAAGACTGTAAATAGAGAATATACAATAAATCATGGAGTGTACATGTATGTATCATGGCATGGTAAGCTGTAAAGCTAGAGCTAGAACAAGAAGGTAGAACTGAATCATGGTATGTACACAAATCAAGGTAAGATATATATATCCAATGTGTGTGAGTAGCAGTTTCAACTTGTGATCGGCTTGGGTTCATGTCAAGAACTGGCCTGGCAAGTCATATGTGCGGTATATGACTCACACTGTTCGGGAATGCGGGATGGATCTGATCACAGGCATACGCTACTACTTCCCCTACCTCAACTGGTAGAATGGATCCAAACAGGACACGTCACTGCACGGGATTCTACTGAGAAGGTCGCGAACCTTCTCTAGAATCAGTGACCATATATTGAGCAAGAGCTACAAGGGAGCTTGCACAATACATCCCAACCTAAGAAGGAGAAACATCTCTCGTCGGGATCCAAGAATACCAATCCGTGAGAACCATGTGTCAGGAATAAGCATATCAACACTAAGTACATGAATCATAACAGTTATCATAAATTGGGAATAAGTTATCAGAGAATGTACTCGCCTGGGGTCCTGCTGTCAATATGGATCAGGGTTCAGAGTAAAGCCACAGACCTAAAGATGAAATAATACAAGAGCTGATCAAGGTCAAAAGATATACTAAACATCTAGGTCAAACTAAGTCAAACTAAGACAAACTGGGTCAAGGTTGACGTACAGTTGACTTTGGTCAACTGGTCAACTCCGGTCAATTCTAAGTCTAATCTAGGTTAAATAGGTCAATGGTTGCCTACAGTTGACTTTGGTCAAAAAGTCAACGTTGGTCAAGTCTGATCAAACCTAGGTCAACTGTTGACTCTACTTCGACGTCTAGTCAAAGTAGTCAACCATGGTCAAGCTAGTCTCTATAACCATCTACAAGGTCAACTTATGAATTCCAGTGATTTAGAAATCACTGAAATCGACGGGTCTCTAAAACAACCAAAAGGAGAAAATATTATAATAATAGGGTGACACAAAAAGGGAAAAAATCTACAGATGTTGTCGGATGATGAAACTAACATCACCAACGTGTCCAGAATGGTCAAATCAGCTAGGATAGCCTGTCCAAAAGTCCAATTTGGATACAGGGGCAAAAAGGTAATTTCGGGCCAAAATAATGTCCGCCGTTGGACACACTTTGTACCGAAAAACGTGCCGAAATAGAAGTGCACAAAATCTAACAAATTATATGTCCAAGAATCTAGAATGACGATACGAACCCAACGGTATATCCAGAATTGGATTCCGTTGACCCGATCTCAAATTGGTCCGTTGACCCGGACATTGGAAACCGATTTGCACGGAAAAGCGTGTCGGAGCCAATGTCCTCAAAACTCAGCAAATTATATGTCAACGAGTCCAGAATGACGATACAAACTCAAAGGTATATCCGAAATTGGATTCCGATGAGCCGAACTCAAAATGACACGTTGATCCGGATATTGGTATCCGACTTGCTCCGAAATGCGTGCCGGAAACAATGTCCACTAAAACCTAGCAAATTATATGTCAACGAGTCCAGAATGACGATACGAACTCAACGGTATATCCAGAATTGGATTTCGATGAGCCGGCATCAAAAAGTTCCGTTGACTCAGAAAGTGGGACCCGCTTTGCACCGAAATGCGTGCCAGGGCCCACGTTCTCTAAATCAAGTAAAATTTATATGAAAACATGCCAGAACGACGCCACGAGTCTACTGGTGGTGTCAGAAATTGAATCCGGAGTCCCGAGTTCAAAATAGAATTTTACAAGTGCAACACTAAGAATTCGAACGACCAACTTTGGCGTCGAATTCGATCGACCTAACAAGCTCAAACTGAAATGAAATCTAAAGGGGGAAAGAAGAGGGTTATACCAGCTGTGCACCGGAACTGGTGGCGCGCAAAACGGAGCTACGACAGAGGAGATACGAGCCCGCGAAGCTGGCGTCGCAAAACTGTCTAAACAGTACAAATTAAAACGTCAACTTGGTGGCCGGTTTTGATGTATCAAACGACGAAATTAACGGTTCAAATTTGAGAGGGATGAAGGGGTATATACCGAGATTGAGACGGAGCGAAGAAATCGTCGATCCAACGGTCGGATTGTCCAAAAAATCGGCGCGAAGTCGCTGCGACGAAGCACCATTTCTGAGTTCAAAACTCGCGCGCGCCGACGGGGTTTCATTCAAAAACGCACGAATAGGATGTGCGTCGCGCCGGGGAGGATGGCGGTGGCCAGTGGGTGCTCGCCGGAGGTCGCCGGGGTGGGGAGCTCACGGGGGCGGCGGGCCGGCCACGTGGTGGCGCGCGGCCACGCCCATGCGCGCGCGCTCGCGCGGGGTGGCGCGACAGCCACTGCTGCGTTGTTGCTGCTGCTGTTGCAGTCTCGCGGCGGCGCAGTGGTGGCTCAGCCAGGTGGCGTGCGCGGTGGCTCAGCCAGCGAGGGTGAGGAAGGAGAAGGAGAGGGAAAGATGTGGTAGTGGCGGTTTGGTGATGGGAAGGGTGGTGTGGCTGTGTAGTGATGGTGGTTGTAGTGTTAAAATGAAGAAGAAGAAGAAGAAAAAAATGTGAAGAAGGAGAAGTGAGGAGGGAGGGGGTTGCTGTCCTGTACGTGAAGGGGAGGGGGAGTGTCGGCTGTAAAGGGGGAGAGGGGGTTGCTCACGTGGGGAGAGGAGAGGGTGAGGTGAGAGAAATATTGTATATAATATATATGTGTATATATTATATAATTAGATATTTAGAGAGAGAGAGGGGGATAGATATTATTAGAGAGAGAGAGGAGATAGAAAATAGAGAGAGGGGAGAGGTGTTCGGCCACTGTTGGGGGGTGTGTGTGAGTTGAGTTTAATGGGAAGAGAGAGAGTGTGAGATTAAAGAGAGGGAAAAGAGATAGATATATATATATATATATATATATATATATATATATATATATATATATATATATATATATATATACATAGATATTTGTAAAGTGGAGAGAGAAAAATAAATATTTAAAATAGGAAAAATAGGGGAAATTATGTGGGGGTTTTGGGCAGTCATGGGAGAACAACATGGGGCTTGGGTTCGAGTTCGGTCGAGCCGGGTCGAGTCGAAATCGGACATGGGGCAATATTCGAATTAAAATGGGTGTTTATAATCATGGGTAAATAAGTAGCATGTGGGGGCTCAAATAAATGGGACACAAGTGTCAGGCGGGTAGTAGGCTTCGTGTGGGCCATGTCCCTATTTGGGGTCGACTAGGTTGGGTCGATGTCGGGTCCCAAAATTAAATTGAAATTTAAATCATGTTTTACGGTAGATAATTAATTGGCCTAAATTGAACCGAAAGTTGTGCGAAGGAAATGGAGCACAAAATGGAGTGTCTGAGTGGAACACGAAGGTCATGGGTGAAGAGCGTCTCGAGTAGATCAAACATGACAAGTTGGTTCCGAGAAAACGACTAGTCTGGTGCTCCTAAATTAAAAGTCACGGTAACGTGCAAACGAAGATCAAAAATAAAAGTGGGAATAATTAATCAATGATTAATTGGTTTAAGTTGACCCAAAGTTGCGCGATACAAAAGGAGCAAAAGAGAAGGAGTTCAAGTGGGACAGGATATATCAAAATGAAGATAATCTCGTCTACTACAAACTCCAAGAAGGAAGTTTCCAGAGACTGGCATCCCTGATGCTCTAGAATTCCAAGTCACGGTAAAGAGCAATAAATCAAATAATCATCAAATAATAATATCTGTTCAAAATAATTGATTTATAAAATAAAAAATAAGCCCAAAATTCAGGGGCTTATAATATCCGGTCCAACTTATCCATCTTATGGTTTGTTTATTTTCCATCATCAATTCATATATCTATTAGGATTAGGGTTTATTTTCGAGAATCATTTTGGATTTGTAGAAAAAATTTATTATGCAAGTGATTTACTTAGAATATTGTCCAATTTGGTATCTTATACAAATATCTTTCAAACATGTGGTAGTTAGGATTTATTTTTGTGTGAATTTAATTTGTGAAATACTTTTATATACTTGAAATATTTTGTCTGATCAAAATCGATCAGTCGAACCGATCCAAATTGAACCAAGTCGGTCGGTCTTAAAACCGAACCGACCAATTGGTTGGTTTGGTTCGGCTGTGATTATTTTCAAACCGATTAACTTTGTTTCGACTTCGGTTGTGACCAAATAGGTCGACCACCGACCGATGCACACCCCTAGCGGGACGGAGTGGCCGCCAACTCACTTGGTGTAGCCAAGAAGAACCTTGCGTCTGCCAACTGAGTTGGCTTGGACATGGGAGGGGGAGGGGGGCCAACTCAGTTGACACAGCCGCTTGGAAAGAGAGAGAGAGAGAGAGAGAGAGAGAGAGAGAGAGAGAGAGACATTGGGCCGCCAACTTAGTTGGCGTGGGCATGAAAAAAGATTTTGAAATTACTTTTCCCACCGCCTAGCTCTCTTTCCCACAAACAAAAATACGCTCCGACTTCTTCAAATCATCCGAAGCCCAAAAAAACACAAAAATCTCTGCTTTCTTTCTTTCTTCTTATTCTTCTTCTCCTTCTCATGGATCTACCCACTTGGAAGAAACCAAAGGACAGTAGTGGCGACAGCAGTTGCGGCGGTGGTTTTTCCATCATGGTGGCGAAGCGGCCGAGAGGCCGCCTGCTGGGATCCAAGAACAAGCTGATCGAGGCCGCCCACCATCATCACGCGCGAGCAGGAGCTGTCCTCCATCATGTGCCCGTACCTCGTCGAGATCGCCCATGGCCGCGACATCGTCGACTCCCTCTCCGCGTTCTCCACTCGTTAGAACCTTGGCGTCTGCGTCCTCGCCGCCACCGGCACCGTGTCCGACGTCAGCCTGCGCACCCCTCCATGTCCACGCCAACTCAGTTAGCGGACGCCAGTTTCTCCTCGGCCACGCCAAGTGAGTTGGCGGCCATCCCCACCCACGCCAACTCACTTGGCGTATAATCCCCCTTCTGTAATTATTGCAACTTTTTTTACAATTCCCACAAACTTTTTTAACTTGTACAAAATTTTCTGTAATTTTTTTTATTGATTTCAAAAAACATAAATACACGTCTTTTATTCGACTTGTTGTAATGTGTGCTTGCACAAAAAAAAACATAAAAAAAAGAAGAAGTCGAGAATAACATACACTACTGTAACTGCATGTTTTCAAAAATGTGGGTAATTTTAAACTTTTGTAAAATTGATTATTTAATAATAGGTTTAAATCATGTTATTGATTTATTGGTGATTTTGATTATTTTAATTTAATTTAATTAGTGTTTTGTGATTTTTTTCGTTGGCTAGTGTAACCTTAGAGCTGCTTAGCCTAGAGACTAACCATGACCATGGAGGCCTAACCCATGTGATTAGATTAGCTAATTACCACTTTTTAGGCTAAGGGTATTTTGGTCAGTTTGTGACTTTTGAATTATTTAGGATTTTGATTAATTGGTGAATTTTATATTATTTTAATAATATTTAAATTGATGTATTATAATTTTGGTCATTTTTCATATTTTAATATTTTGAGAATTTTTATATTTTATTATTGTATTTTCGGGTTTAGTTTGATCGGGTTTGAGTTTTGGCTCATTTCGACTTGTGTTAGTGACCCGGGTAGCTTAGACTATAGTTGGAACCCAGAGTTTAGCTAGACATGGCCCATAAATCCCACTAATTAGTATAGTGCATTTAGACTAATCCCACATGACTTAATTGGTCCATTTGGTCATTTAAATTTGACCCTTTTAGCCCCAAACTTCAACATAAGACAAAATTGACTCAAAGGGGCCTTGGAGGACATTTTGGACATTTGTCAAATGCCCCCAAACCCCTCAAATCTGGCCGGCAGCAAGGAGACCTCTCTCCACTCCATTTTTTTCACATCTTGTTCTTCTTCTTCTTCTTCTTTGAGAGTTCCTTTCCAGACCAAGCCAAAATCTTTTGATTTCAAGCTCCAAAGTAAGTCAAATCTCTTCTAATTCTCTTCCATACTCTAGATCCCTCTCTAATCTTGGTGCTAATCCTTGTTTATCTTTTATTTGTGATTTTTATTTAGGTAGAACCTAGCATGGAGGGGTTGGAAGCATATAATTGGCTATTGACCCAAAAAGAACAAATTTTGGGGCTTTTCTTGGGATTCCAACTCCCAAGAGGTAAACCCTAACTCTAACTCTTGTAATTGCTCCTAATTAATGTTATTTGCATATTAGAGGATACCCGAGGCGTAGGACAACCCATTAGAAGAGGTTTGGATTCCATTGGACTCAATTCGGGACTTTCGGACTAGGTTTAGTGCCAATTTTGGAGAAAATCCTAAATTGACATGTTTGGGTGTTACCCCTAACATAATTAGATCTAATTAGGTTAGTTTGGGTGAGAAGAGGCTAGGGACGTGTCCATATTTGGATACGTGGGGTCGTTTTGAGAGAAATCATAAAAATAGGCTTTTTCGGAGTTTTCGGGTTCCAGCACACGGGTGACTTTTTGTACCGACACTAGAATCGACAAGCTAGTACTTAGAATAGGTTCTAATCATTATTTAGAACTCGTGGGTAGAGTTTAGGTCGAATCCGGATAGGTTTGGTGTCCGTATCACGCGGTATCGCGAATCGGACACCCCGGAGTCACTAGAATGGCCATTTGGCCATTCGGGCCTCGTTTCTCGTTTCCGCTCGCGTGCGCGAGTTAGATTTCTTGTGTGGGGCACGTGTCTAGGCCCTAGAGGGCAGAATTGTAAGAATTGGGTATTCGAGTAAGGTTTTGGGTCGTTTAGGAGTATATTTGTATGTGTGTGTGTGGTGGTAGTGGTGGTGTTGGTAGTGTGTGTGTGGTGGTAGTGGTAGTGTTGGTAGTGTGTGTGTGTTGTGGTAGTGATGGTGTTGGTAGTATGCATGTACGTATGTATGTGTGTGTGGGTGTTCATGGATAGATAGATAGATATATAGATATGTAGATAGAGAGATAGATGGATAGATAGATATATATATAGGTGTATATATATAGAAGAAGAAGAAGAAGAAGAAGTAGGAGCTGCAATAGCAGCAGTAGGAGCTGCAATAACAGCAGCTACAGCAACAGTATAGGCTGCTCATAGCAGCCTTGTTCAAGAGCAGCAGCAGCAGCTTAGTAGTTGCTGAAGTCAGCAGTAAATCCCCCGCTTTGAGCCCCATTTGACCCCCCAATACACCCCTAATTGACCCTCCTATATACCCCCCTATATCCACCATATTTTCTACTATACAACCCCTTGATTAGTGAGTGTTAGAGTGGTGTAGGTTGGTTAGAAAACTAGTGGTTAGAGTGGTATAAAATAAGCTAAGCCGCATGTTAGTAGGTAATGATAATTTACTCTTTTGGACTTTCTAATATCAAGATACCATGATACGGTATCGAGATACTAGAAGAAGGTTGGAATACCATAATAGAGAGTGGGGGAAAGCTTAGGATAAAGTGGGAAAGCCTAGAGTGGGAGTTAGAAGCTAAAGTGGGATTTTTTACCAAGATAATGGGTAAATCAATAACATAGACCGTAAGATGGACTGGATGTCCACTTTACCTAGAAAACTTGGTAGGTAATGTTAGTGTAGGTTAGTATCCTACTACCCTAGGAAGCCGGGAGTGGAACTCCTAAGAAAAAGCTACTTGGCCTTAGTAATTGGGGTAGAGAGGGTAAACGGGATAAGTAGGGATAATACCCATTTCACAACATATGGGTTTAATACCCTAAGATATAGCTAAAATTAGGTTATTATGGTTGGTAATGGTTAGAAATAGTAGACTTGGACTAGTTTTGACCTTGGTTGACCACGGTTGACTATTTTGACCAAAAGTTAACTGTAAGTCAACCGTAGCCTAAAATTGACTAAAACTTGACCAAACTTGACCAGTTGACCCAAAGTCAACTGTTAGTCAACGTTATTAAAGTTTGACCTAAAGTTGACCTAGAGTTGACCTAGGGTTGACCGGAGTTGACAAGTTGACCAAAAGTCAACTGTAAGTCAACCTTTGACTTAAATCGACATAGTTTAATTCTGTTTGACTTGCATTGACCCAGTATAACTTTGTTAGGCCTAATATGACTTAGATTGACCCTGTACAATCTAGTTTGACCTTGTTTGACCTAGATTGACTTAGTTTGACGTGTCTTGACCTATTTTGACTCAGTATGACTTAATTTTACTTCCAAACTATTATATTGATACAGTATTCCATCTATAGGTCCTCGAGGCACTTTTCCTGGACTCAGTCGACTTATCCATCATATCGCAGGCGAGTATATTCTCTGATAATATTTCTGTTTTATGATATCGTCTTTGTTTCTAGTATTTAGTGTAGATATCCTTGTTCTCTTGACACATTGTTCACACGGATTGGTATTTGTCTGGATCCCGTCATAAGATGTTATTTCTCTTATATATGGTATGCCTTGTGCAAGTCTTCCTAGTTTCTTGTGCATTGTATAGACAGGATTCCTGCGAAGGCTAGCTACCTTCTCAGAGAATCACGTGTCATGACTGGATCCACTATATTAGTCAGGGATGGGGGTGTTAGCGTAGATATGTGATCAATACCCCACAGTATTATATTATATCATAATTGTATAGTGTTAATCATACACTCACGTATGATTAGCCAGGCCAAACATTGTATCAAGTTCTAAGCCGATCACATGTTAAAACTAGTGCTAAACTCACATAGATAGCAGTTCCAGATTTTTGTACACGTTATACACTGTTCTCTTGTCTTATCTTATTACAGTTTTGGATATACCCTGTCAGGATGCATGTACGCTCTACTTTACCTAGTATATTCTCTCTATCTACTGCTACATTTTTAATATTGTATAACTAGAACTGTTGTTTGAAATTTTGTACTTGTTCCATCCTGACTGGATATGTTGACAAAATATTACAGATGACGGTGTGGAGGATTGCTGTACCTACTACGGTCCCGTTGACGTAGTGGGCTTAGACTTGGAGACCTTGGTTCAGCAGGGCTTAGCTCCGTCCGACGAGCCTCTAGCTTAGTTTAGTTAGAATAGACATTTTGGACTGGACCTTGTCTCCAGCTTGCTACTTATGTTATTATATTATATTTGGGATTGTATAACCATATTACTTTGTGACTCCCTCTCTCTTTCTCTCGTTGTTGAGCTGGATATTGCACTTGTGGTTTTTATCTATCTAGTTTTCGTGCCATGATTCTTCCTTCTAGATTGTGATTGAGTTTATCAGTATTTCATACTATATTCCTCCGTGTGGAGATGACAGGTTATTATATACTGTTTGTTGGCTAGTAGACCTACAGCGTTCTACGTCGTTTTTACGGTGTAGGCTGGGCGTGGTCACGCACTTGTGCCCCTACCTAGGGTGCGTGTCGTGACACGTTTTTAGTGGTGGCCCATGTAGGTCGAGAGTCACAATTAGTGCGATGTCGTAGTGGCGCTAGACTTAGAGTGCTATTACGAGCCTGCGGTACGTATCTAGGATAGGCTATAGGCTAAGTTACTCAATCACAAAATAGGAAAACTTCCACTTCCTGATCTTTTAACTGTCCTTTTTGATATTGATTTTTGCATTCTAATTGTCCTCCTTGATATAATATTTCATGTGCCATATTGATTTTCTTCCTTTATTCTATCTTCAGGATGGTGCACACCAGGTCCCAGCATCCTGAGTCCGCAGACATGGAGAGGTCTGCTATGACTCGCGGACCTGATCCAGGCACTCCTGTCGCAGTCGGGTTGTCGGCAGCAGCTCTTGGGGGTGCTCCTCCGCCAGTTTCGAGGGCTGACCTCGGGATTGCTACGACTATTCTGGCCGCAGTACCAGTGGTTGATATGGGCACTCTTCCTCCTCCTGCACAGCGGATTCCTCCGCCAGTTGCAGACGTACTTCCACCTCCACCTCCTCTGCCTACAGACTTGGAGCAGATGCTTGCTTTCCTCCAGCAGATGCTGAAGACACAGAGAGCCCAGGCTGAGGCTCAGCAGAGGCGGACAGACGCGATGCGTCAGGGCATGGAGGATGCCCATCAGTTGGCCTTTGCAGCCGTGGAGCAGAGGGCTCCACATCATGGGACGCGTCCGAGGTACGGAGATATTCAGGACTTCAAGAAGCTCAGACCCCATGACTTTAGCGGGACCGAGGGTGTGGTCTATGCCGATGATTGGCTCGAGGATATCGAGCGGCAGATGAGGGCCTCCCGCCTTGCAGACGACCTGAAGGTCGAGGCGGTGGGTTTGCAGTTGCTAGACATTGCACGCACCTGGTTCAGGAACGAGCTAGCCCTTGCTGGGGAGGGCCATACTTGGGCAGAGTTCAAGCTTCTCTTCAAGGAAAAGTTTTTTCCCCTACAGACAAGATTGACATGGTGAGACAGTTCCAAGATCTGCAACATGGTAGTTTATCTGTGGAGGAGTACGCCGCAGAGTTCGGCCGTCTGAGCCGATATGCGGAGTACATGGTACGTGACCCAGAGATCAGGGCAAGCCGTTTCAGAGAGGGGCTGATCTGGGATATCAAGATTCTCATTCCCTCCTTTTATGAGACTTATACCCAGATCTATGCGGAGGCCCGCAAGGTAGAGCGGGAGTGGGGCCTGAAGCCCAAGAGGGACCGTGATCTGTTTTCGGGGACTACTAGCAGCGCGGGGGCTGCTAAGCGTCCTCAACTCCAGCATCATTCTATTCCGCAACGTCCGCAGCAAATTCCTGCTCCGATTAGGGCACCAGTTCAGCAGGTGCACCGGCAACAGCAGCAGGGACCGATGCAACAGGCACCTACTTGCCACTACTGTAAGAGGTTCGGACATCTCTGGGAGGTTTACAGGAGACGTTCGGGTGTGTGCCTATACTGTGGCACCGAGGGACATCAGGCGAGGGATTGTCCTTCGAACCATCGCCGTGCAGCTCAGGTAGCACAGGGTAGACCACCTATGGCACCGCATCATGCCCCCCACCAGCAGCGGGATATACCCTGCCAGGGCAGGGCTTTTGCGATGACAGTTAAGGATCCTGCAGGCATTGGACTAGGAGGTAGGGTCTTGCTCTTTCTTTTTACCTGTTTCTTTCCATCCATTGATTGTTGATTGCTTTCTTAGTACCTTTAGTTTGCATATGTGATGATCATGCTAGATAAATAGAACACCACAATGAAGACTGCAATAACATGATACTGTAGAGACTAAAACTATGCATGTTTGTTCCTATTTCCTAGAATTGCATGTTGTATAACTTTGGATAGAATTTAGTAGACTTTGTTTGTTGGGCGCTTGACCTAGAAAAGAGTACAACCAATTTGAATTTCGAGGACGAAATTTTTCCAGGGGGGTAGGATTGTAACTGCCTGTTTTCAAAAATGAGGGTAATTTTGAACTTTGGAAAATTGATTATTTAATAATAGGTTTAAATCATGTTATTAATTTATTGGTAATTTTGATTATTTTAATTTAATTTAATTAGTGTTTTGTGATTTTGTTCTTTGGCTAGTGTAACCTTAGAGCTGCTTAGCCTAGAGACTAACCATGACCATGGAGGCCTAACCCATGTGATTAGATTAGCTAATTACCATTTTTTAGGCTAAGGGTATTTTGGTCAGTTTGTGACTTTTGAATTATTTAGGATTTTGATTAATTAGTGAATTTTATATTATTTTAATAATATTTAAATTGATGTATTATAATTTTGGTCATTTTTCATATTTTAATACTTTGAGAATTTTTATATTTTAATATTATATTTTCGGGTTTAGTTTGATCGGGTTTGAGTTTTGGCTCATTTCGACTTGTGTTAGTGACCCGGGTAGCTTAGACTCTAGTTAGAACCCAGAGTTTAGCTAGACATGGCCCATAAATTCCACTAATTAGTATAGTGCATTTAGACTAATCTCACATGACTTAATTGATCCATTTGGTCATTTAAACTTGACCCTTTTAGCCCCAAACTTCCACATAAGACAAAATTAACTCAAATGGGCCTTGGAAGGCATTTTGGACATTTGCCTAATGCCCCCAAACCCCTCAAATCTGGCCGGCAGCAAGGAGACCTCTCTCCACTCCATTTTCTTCACATCTTGTTGTTCTTCTTCTTCTCCTTTGAGAGTTCCTTTCCAAACCAAGCCAAAATCCTTTGATTTCAAGCTCCAAAGTAAGTCAAATCTCTTCTAATTCTCTTCCATACTCTAGATCCCTCTCTAATCTTGGTGCTAATCCTTGTTTATCTTTTATTTGTGATTTTTATCTAGGTAGAACCTAGCATGGAGGGGTTGGAAGCATAGAATTGGCTTTTGACCCAAAAAGAACCAATTTTGGGACTTTTCTTGGGATTCCAACTCCCAAGAGGTAAACCCTAATTCTAACTCTTGTAATTGCTCCTAATTAATATTATTTGCATATTATAGGATATCCGAGATGTAGGACAACCCATTAGAAGAGGTTTGGAGCCCATTGGACTCAATTCGGGACTTTCGGACTAGGTTTATTGCCAATTTTGGAGAAAATCCTAAATTGATATGTTTGGGTGTTACCCCTAACCTAATTAGATCTAATTAGGTTAGTTTGGGTGAGATGAGGCTAGGTATGTGTCCATATTTGGATACGTGGGGTCGTTTTGAGAGAAATCATAAAAATAGACTTTTTCGGGGTTTTCGGGTTCCAACACACGGATGACTTTTTGTACCGACACTAGAATCGGCAAGCTAGTACTTAGAATAGGTTCTAATCATTATTTAGAACTCGTGGGTAGAGTTTAGGTCGAATCCGGATAGGTTTGGTGTCCGTATCACGCGGTATCGCGAATCGGACACCCCGGAGTCGCCAGAATAGCCATTTGGCCATTCAGGCCTCGTTTCTCGTTTTCGCTCGCGTGCGCGAGTTAGATTTCTTGTGTGGGGCACGTGTCTAGGCCCTAGAGGGTAGAATTATAAGAATTGGGTATTTGGATAAGGTTTTGGGTCATTTAGGAGTATATGTGTATGTGTGTGTGGTGGTAGTGGTGGTGTTGGTAGTATGCATGTACGTATGTATGTGTGTGTGGGTGTTCATGGATAGATAGATAGATAGATAGATAGGTGTGTATATATATATATATATATATATATATATATATATATATATATATATATATATATATATAGAAGAAGAAGAATAAGAAGCAGTAGGAGCTGCAATAACAGCAGCTACAGCAGCAGTATAGGCTGCTCACAGCAGCCTTGTTCAAGAGCAGCAGCAGCAGCTTAGTAGCTGCTGAAATCAGCAGTAAACCCCCCGCTTTGAGCCCCATTTGACCCCCCAATACACCCCTAATTGACCCTCCTATATACCCCCCTATATCCACCATATTTTCTACTATACAACCCCTTGATTAGTGAGTGTTAGAGTGGTGTATGTTGGTTAGAAAACTAGTAGTTTGAGTGGTATAAAATAAGCTAAGCCGCATGTTAGTAGGTAATGAGAATTTACTCTTTTGGACTTTCTAGTATCAAGATACCATGATACGGTATCAAGATACTAGAAGAAGGTTGGAATACCATAATAGAGAGTGGGGAAAGCTTAGGATAAAGTGGAAAAGTCTAGAGTGGAAGTTAGAAGCTAAAGTGGGATTTTTTACCAAGATAATGGGTAAATCAACAATATGGACCGTAAGATGGACTGGATGTCCACTTTACCTAGAAAACTTGGTAGGTAATGTTAGTGTAGGTTAGTATCCTACTACCCTAGGAAGCCGGGAGTGGAACTCCTAAGGAAAAGCTACTTGGCCTTAGTAATTGGGGTAGAGAGGGTAAACGGAATAAGTAGGGATAATACCCATTTCACAACATATGGGTTTAATACCTTAAGATATAGCTAAAATTAGGTTATTATGGTTGGTAATGGTTAGAAATAGTGGACTTGGACTAGTTTTGACCTTAGTTGACCACGATTTTCTATTTTGACCAAAAGTCAACTGTAAGTCAACCGTAGCCTAAAATTGACTAGAACTTGACCAAACTTGACCAGTTGACCCAAAGTCAACTGTTAGTCAACGTTAGTAAAATTTGACCTAAAGTTGACCTAGAATTGACCTAGGGTTGACCAGAGTTGACCAGTTGACCAAAAGTCAACTGTAAGTCAACCTTTGACTTAAATCGACATGTTTAATTCTGTTTGACTTGCATTGACCCAGTATAACTTTGTTAGGCCTAATATGACTTAGATTGACCCTGTACAATCTAGTTTGACCTTGTTTGACCTAGATTGACTTAGTTTGACGTGTCTTGACCTATTTGACTCAGTATGACTTAATTTTACTTCCAAACTATTATATTGATACAGTATTCCATCTATAGGTCCTCGAGGCACTTTTTCTGGACTCAGTCGACTTATCCATCATATCACAGGCGAGTATATTCTCTGATAATATTTCTGTTTTATGATATCGTCTTTGTTTCTAGTATTTAGTGTAGATATCCTTGTTCTCTTGACACATTGTTCACACGGATTGGTATTTGTCTGGATCCCGTCATAAGATGTTATTTCTCTTATATATGGTATGCCTTGTGCAAGTCTTCCTAGTTTTTTGTGCATTGTATAGACAGGATTTCTACGAAGGCTAGCTACCTTCTCAGAGAATCACGTGTCATGACTGGATCCACTATATTTGTCAGGGATGGGGGTGTTAGCGTAGATATGTGATCAATACCCCACAGTATTATATTGTATCATCATTGTATAGTGTTAATCATATACTCGCGTATGATTAGCCAGGCCAAACATTGTATCAAGTTCTAAGCCGATCACATGTTAAAATTAGTGCTAAACTCACATAGATAGCAGTTCCAGATTTTTGTACATGTTATACACTGTTCTCTTGTCTTATCTTATTACAGTTTTGGATATATCCAGTCAGGATGCATGTACGCTCTACTTTACCTAGTATATTCTCTCTATCTACTGCTATATTTTCAATATTGTATAACTAGAACTGTTGTTTGAGATTTTGTACTCGTTCCATCCTGACTGGATATGTTAACAAAATATTACAGATGACGGTGAGGAGGATTGCTGTACCTACTACGGTCCGGTTGACGTAGTGGGCTTAGACTTGGAGACCTTGGTTCAGCAGGGCTTAGCTCCGCCCGACGAGCCTCTAGCTTAGTTTAGTTAGAATAGACATTTTGGACTGGACCTTGTCTCCAGCTTGCTACTTATGTTATTATATTATATTTGGGATTGTATAACCATATTACTTTGTGACTCTCTCTCTCTTTCTCTCGTTGTTGAGCTGGATATTGCACTTGTGATTTTTATCTATCTAGTTTTCGTGCCATGATTCTTCCTTCTAGATTGTGATTGAGTTTATCAGTATTTCATACTATACTCCTCCGTGCGGAGATGACAGGTTATTATATACTGTTTGTTGGCTAGTAGACCTACAACATTCTATGCCGTTTTTACGGTGTAGGCTGGGCGTGGTCACGCACTTGTGCCCCTACCTAGGGTGCGGGTCGTGACAACTACACCCCCACCATCCTCTCTACTAATTCAAGTTTTGAAATCCGATAAGCCGATCACAAACGTCCGTCCGTCGATTCAAATAGTATGACCCAAGATATAGCGGTCCGATCGACTCTCAGAATCATAGACTTGGATCAGATGACAAGTTAGATGATGTGAGTCAATTGGCACAAGTTTCGTCGTGACATAACAAGCATACAGAAAACAATTGTAATTTCTCGAAAAACTATGATACACTAATTTTCAACGGATACAGATCGAATTCGACGCGAACAATTCGAATTCTGTCAAATTTCACACGTCGAGAATTACCGTACGCATTTTTCGGTACAATCTGTTCGACTCGGAGTGATCCAATTTGTCGGGACGGATCCCAATCTTGGAATTTTCAATGTTTTAAACTATGGGTTTTTGGTGATTGTGAACAGAAACTTAAAGTAGGATTTAATCAGAATTAAACTAAACTATGTACCAGGCTTTGAAGCAATTTAGGTTGTCTATGCATACGTGAAATCAAAACCAAGTTTGATTGGGGGACTAAGAAGTACACATCCTCCCACTTCCTAAGGGCTCGGGTTATGTTTTCAGTTTCTTTGGAAACTCGCAGTTTTTCAGGATATTCTACACTAAACTAAACTAGATTTTAATCCAATTTAAAGTAAATTAGTTACTGTAATTTGAAGGGGGTAGGAAGGCTACTGACCTGCGAAGTTGGATCGGGATATGGTTGAGCAGGAAGGAAGAACATAGCCTTCCTAGTGAGGTCCCTAGGCTCGGATTTGACTGTGTAGGGGGCTCCTCTGTTGTGCACGGCTGTCGGGGCTCGTCGGTGACTCTGTGGACGTCCCAGATGGCCCGGCGGGTGCCTTCCTGCAACATATGCTTCAGTTTAGTCACAGATTTATAATCATTAATCATGAAAATTAACCACAATGATTATTCATGAATATTAACCACAACCAAGTGATCAGAAATCATCACGAACACACACACTAACGCAAACATAAAAAACATTTAGTGATTGCAAAAAAAAAAAAAAAACAAACAAACACACTTTTTATTCTACAGGCTATAATGTATGCCTGCCAAAAAAAAAAAAGTTAAAAAACATAACAAAGGAAGTCGAGAATAACATATACTACTACACACCGGTTTCCTCTCTACTGATTTAAATTTTGGAGTCCAAATACTCCATTTGCTCCACCATTTCCCTCACATCCTCCTCCCAGTCACACGGCTCGCCGGAGACCAGATCCTCCACCTGCACCTGCTGCATGTCCTCCGGCGAGCCCCCCACCATCTCAGCCATCTCCTCTATGCCATCCTCATTCAATAATTCCTCCCAGATCTCTTCGGCAGAGGACCAGAATCCCTGGCCCATAGACTCCCCGATCATTTCGATCTCCGGTTCCATCACGACTTCGCTCACATCCTGATCCGTCTTTCCCGAGCTCGGCTCCGCAGTCGATAGCCTCCTCTTCTTCCCTGGGCTTCCCGTCTGCTGCTGCTTCTGCTCGCACCGGACCAATAACTGCTGCACGAATGTCGGGTTGCGGACGGCTTTCGCAAGGAAAGCCATCGTCTGCTGCTGCTTCCTGTCCGCCCCCTGCATACTCTCCTCCATCGCGAGGAGCTGGGCGCGGGAGCTCTGCTGCAGCTGCCGGAGCTTCACGATCTCGAGCATCAGCAGGTTCCGGTCCCTCTTGAGCTTCTCGATCTCGTTCTCGGTGTGCGCGAGCTGCTGCTCCTGTTCGAGGCAGGGCGCGGCTGCAGGCGCGTGCTGCTGGTGGGAGCTCTGGCCGATGTTCCTCTTCCTCCTGATGTTCTTGAGGAGGTGCTTCTGCCCGCGTAGGAAGTCTTCGTTTGCAAACTCCCATCGATCGGGATCAACCTTTCGGAAACCCTGCATTGTTGCCGAATCAAACAATCCCGGTCAATTCAAACTCTGAAATATTAATTTCAAACACGGACGCACGCCAATTTACACTAGGACACATCAAAATAGGTGCGAAATCAATCCCGACACATGCCGTGTCATACATAGAGACACTCCAAAATGCAGTTGGAGAGCGTCCGTGTCGCCGTGTCCGAATCGTATCATGCCGGTACTATTAACATACGAACATTAGCTAGCTGGGGGGAGGAAAGACTAGACTTACATAGGTATTGAGCTGTCGAACGAAGCTGGAGAAGTTGTTGTGCTTGAAGTACCTCGGCAGCAGAGTGGAAGCAAGCCTGTGGGGGTCCCAGACCACGAAGGTGTTCTGGGCTCGGCTCCACGAGACGACGGAGTCGGTATCGGAGTCCTCCACCATGTCAAACGTCTTCGTCAGGAACGGGGGCGGGCCGGCGTCGTGGAGGCCAGATATCGGCAGAGGCAGCTGCACCGTCTCCCCCTCCTCCTCCTCCTCTTCATCCTCCAACTTCACCACTACTATCTCTTCCATCGCTACTTTTTCTCTCTCTATTTCTTTCTGCTTTGAGCTGAAAGAGAGTGTGTAGTGTTTCGTGACAAGAGGCAGTTTTTGTTGATGAAAGATAACAGGTGGCTTCAAGATTTATATAACGATAGATAGAACTTTCTAGAAACATGGAGAGCAAAAGCGGCGATGGAGATATTTTTTTTGGAAGTTTCTCCTACTATTGCAGCGAATTATGGCGACTGGCCCTAAGCGGAGGATGTTTCTAGAACCTTCCCAATTGCTTTAGGGAAGAAGAAATTGTGTTCCTAGCTGTACTTTTTCCAAAATATTCAAAATATTCATTACTGTGTTTGTCCAACCTAATAATTTATCTATACTAATATATAACTTAAACAGTAGGAATATTTTTTATAACACTTTTTTTACTTAAAAATATAATTATTTAGGGATAAAAAAAGTTATTTATTCATTCATAGTGAAAGAAGGATCCTCGTACTGTTAATAGGTTAACTGTTTGAATGAGATTAAATCAACATAATCTATTTTTTTAATCATCAAATTCAATTACATTTATAAGTTAAATTGATCCAAAATAATGTTAATTAAGAATGCTTGAATTTTGTTTGAAATTTAAATTGTCACCTATATTAGATTAAAACATAAATTAGATATTTATCAGATAGTAGCATTTTATTTTCATTTTTCCTTGACGAAAATTCTTAGTTAAATTGTACAAAAAAATTTTTTATATCTAATCCAAAATTTATTTAATAACATGAATATAATATAACATATCATTAAAACTTAATTTAAGATTAATTAAATTTGATAAAAGAGTATTATTTAATTGATTATAAAAGTAAATAATATGATTACGTATCACTATTAAAATAATATAAATATAGGCCATATTTTTTTCTTCTATGGTCATGTTCTTCTCTCACTGCAACTTGCACACACTACGAGTGTGCCATGATCCCTCGGTGTATGTGGAGATATAAACAGTAACAATAGTTGTCATAAAATCTATATATAAGACTATTGTGTCATATATATCCTAACACTTCTCCTCAAATTAGAACATAATATTAAATATGTCCAACTTATTAAAATATATATAGAGAGAGAGAGAAAGAGAGAGAGAGAGAGAGAGAGAGTATGTTGGATATCTTGTGTTACATAAGTCAGTTAAATCTATTTTTGATATGTCGAATACGTGACTGACGATCTTTGCGTACGACATTTGAGAATCTCACTGAAAACCAATAATAATATACATGGGTACATGTATGCCTAACACAATTAGTACATAATACCATATCGATAGCACACACAAAAAACACAAGAATATAGAATATGGGAATATCCATACAAATACGAAAAAAATAGAACGTGTTAACATAACTCTTATGAAACATGTTAACATAACATTTCACATATTCATATGAAGAAGTCATATGCTTCACTTTAGCCACTGATTCTTAATCATTAATCATGCTTTAATCATGAATATTAACGAGAACCAAGTAATCAGAACACATCAATCACACACACACAATAATGCAAACACAAAAAAAAAAAATTAAAAAATTTCGTACACATGATAATTAAATTTGACGGAATTGTAAGAAACAGGAGAAGTTTGAAGTTATTGCATAGGGGGATCACATGCCAAGTGAGTTGGCGCGGAAGGTAGGGATGTGCATATCTGGACCGAACTGACCAAATCGAACCAAACCAAGACGAATCGGTCGGTTTTTAACCGAACCGATGGTCCCGATCGGATTGGTTCGACTTGACCATTTAAAAAATCGGCCGATTTGGTTCGGTTCACGGTTTGGTCATTTCAAAAACCGCTTAAACCGAACCTACTTAGTAACAACCTAAAGTTAGGTTTATATCCGGTCCAACTTATCCATCTCATGGTTTGTATATTTTTCATCATCAATTCATAGATCTATTAAGATTATGGTTTATTTTCGAGAATCATTTTTGATTTGTAGAAGAAATTTATTATGCAAGTGATTTACTTAGAAGATTATTGTCCACTTAGTTATCTCATACAAACAACTTTCAAACATGTGGTAGTTATGATTTGGTTTTTGTGTGAATTTACTTTGTGAAATACTTTTATATACTTGAAATTTTTTGTCTGATCAAAATCGATCAGTCGAACTGATCCAAACTGAACCAAGTCGGTCGGTCCTAAACCGAACCGACCAATTGGTTGGTTTGGTTCGGCTGTGATTATTTTTCAAACCGATTAACTTTGTTTGATTTCGGTTGTGACCAAATAGGTTGACCACCAACCGATGCACACCCCTAGCGGGACGGGGTGGCCGCCAACCTCACTTGGCGTAGCCAAGAAGAACCTCGCGTCTATCAACAGAGTTGGCGTGGACATGGAGGGGGGGGGGGGGTGGGGGGGGGTGGGGGCGCCAACTCAGGTTGACACGTCCCGCTGTGTAGAGCAAAAGAAGAGGGATGGACTTGGGCCGCCAACTTAGTTGGCGTGAGGGCATGGAAAAAGGATTTTGAAATACCTTTTCCCCACCGGCCTAGCTCTCTTTCCCACAAACAAAAATACGCTCAGACTTCTTCAAATCATCCAAAGCCCAAAAAAACACAAAAATCTTCGCTTTCTTTCTTTCTTCTTATTATTCTTCTTCTTCTTCTCATTGATCTACCCACTTGGAAGAAACCAAAGGACAATAGTGGCGACAGCAGTGACGGCGGTGGTATTTCTATCGAGGTGGCGAAGCGGCCGAGAGGCCGCCTGCTGGGATCCAAAAACAAGCTGATCGAGGCCGCCTACCATCATCACGCGCGAGCAGGAGCCGTCCTCCGTCATGCGCCCACACCTCCTCGAGATCGCCCACGGCCGCGACATCGTCGGCTCCCTCTCCGCGTTCTCCACTCGCCGGAACCTTGGCGTCTGCGTCCTCGCCGCCACCGGCACCGTGTCCGACGTCAGCCTGTGCACTCCTCCATGTCCACGCCAACTCAGTTAGCAGACGCCAGTTTCTCCTCGGCCACGCCAAGTGAGTTGGCGGCCATCCCCACCCACGCCAACTCACTTGGTGTGTAATCCCCCTTCTGTAATTACTCCAAACTTTTTCTTTTTTTACAATTCCGACAAACTTTTTTAACCTGTACGAAATTTTCTATAAATTTTTTTATTGATTTCAAA
This sequence comes from Iris pallida, assembly GCA_029216955.1. Taxonomy (NCBI): domain Eukaryota; kingdom Viridiplantae; phylum Streptophyta; class Magnoliopsida; order Asparagales; family Iridaceae; genus Iris; species Iris pallida. Next base: position 347,576 of record JANAVB010030819.1, read on the forward strand.
AAAACATAAATACACGTCTTTTATTCGACTGGTTGTAATGTGTGCTTGCACAAAAAAAACATAAAAAAGAAGAAGTCGAGAATAACATACACAACACCCCCCACTTACCTCTCTACTAATTCAAGTTTTGAATCCGATAAGCCGATCACAAACGTCCGTCCGTCGATTCAGATCGTAGGACCCAAGATATAGCGGTCCAATCGACTCTCAAAATCATAAACTTGGATCACATGACAAGTTGGATGCTGTGAGCAGTTTCGTCGCGACACAACAAGCATACAAAAAAATAATAGTAATTTCTCGAAAAACTATGATACGACAGTGAATTCTTCGCACACACGCGAACAATTCGAATTCTGTCAAATTTCACACGTCGAGAGTTACAGTACGCATTTTTTGGTACAATCGGTTCGACTCGGATTGATCCAATTTGTCGGGACGGATCCCAATGTTTAAACTATGGGTTTTTGGTGATTGTGAACAGAAACTTAAAGTAGGATTTAATCAAATTAAACTAAACTATGTACCAGGCTTTGAAGCAATTTAGGTTGTCTATGCATACGTGAAATCAAAACCAAGTTTGATTGGGGGACTAAGAAGTACACATCCTCCCACTTCCTAAGGGCTCGGGTTATGTTTTCAGTTTCTTTGGAAACTCGCAGTTTTTCAGGATATTCTACACTAAACTAACTAGATTTTAATCCAATTTAAAGTAATTAGTTACTGTAATTTGAAGGGGGTAGGAAGGCTACTGACTGCGAAGTTGGATCGGGATATGGTTGAGCAGGAAGGAGAACATAGCCTTCCTAGTGAGGTCCCTAGGCTCGGATTTGACTGTGAGGGGGCTCCTCGTTGTGCCGGCTGTCGGGGCTCGTCGGTGACTCTGTGGACGTCCCAGATGCCCGGCGGGTGCCTTCCTGCAACATATGCTTCAGTTTAGTCACAGATTTATAATCATTAATCATGAAAATTAACCACAATGATTATTCATGAATATTAACCACAACCAAGTGATCAGAAATCATCACGAACACACACACTAACGCAAACATAAAAACATTTAGTGATTGCAAAAAAAAAAAAAAACAAACAAACACACTTTTTATTCTACAGGCTATAATGTATGCCTGCCAAAAAAAAAAAGTTAAAAAACATAACAAAGGAAGTCGCGAATAACATATACTACACACCGGTTTCTCTCTACTGATTTAATTTTGGAGTCCAAATACTCCATTTGCTCCACCATTTCCCTCACATCCTCCTCCCAGTCACACGGCTCGCCGGAGACAGATCCTCCACCTGCACCTGCTGCATGTCCTCCGGCGAGCCCCCCACCATCTCAGCCATCTCCTCTATGCCATCCTCATTCCAATATTCCTCCCAGATCTCTTCGGCAGAGGACCAGAATCCCTGGCCCATAGACTCCCCGATCATTTCGATCTCCGGTTCCATCACGACTTCGCTCACATCCTGATCCGTCTTTCCCGAGCTCGGCTCCGCAGTCGATAGCCTCCTCTTCTTCCCTGGGCTTCCCGTCTGCTGCTGCTTCTGCTCGCACCGGACCAATAACTGCTGCACGAATGTCGGGTTGCGGACGGCTTTCGCAAGGAAAGCCATCGTCTGCTGCTGCTTCCTGTCCGCCCCCTGCATACTCTCCTCCATCGCGAGGAGCTGGGCGCGGGAGCTCTGCTGCAGCTGCCGGAGCTTCACGATCTCGAGCATCAGCAGGTTCCGGTCCCTCTTGAGCTTCTCGATCTCGTTCTCGGTGTGCGCGAGCTGCTGCTCCTGTTCGAGGCAGGGCGCGGCTGCAGGCGCGTGCTGCTGGTGGAGCTCTGGCCGATGTTCCTCTTCCTCCTGATGTTCTTGAGGAGGTGCTTCTGCCCGCGTAGGAAGTCTTCGTTTGCAAACTCCCATCGATCGGGATCAACCTTTCGGAAACCCTGCATTGTTGCCGAATCAAACAATCCCGGTCAATTCAAACTCTGAAATATTAATTTCAAACACGGACGCACGCCAATTTACACTAGGACACATCAAAATAGGTGCGAAATCAATCCCGACACATGCCGTGTCATACATAGAGACACTCCAAAATGCAGTTGGAGAGCGTCCGTGTCGCCGTGTCCGAACATTAGCTAGCTGGGGCGAGGAAGGACTAGACTTACATAGGTATTGAGCTGTCGAACGAAGCTGGAGAAGTTGTTGTGCTTGAAGTACCTCGGCAGCAGAGTGGAAGCAAGCCTGTGGGGGTCCCAGACCACGAAGGTGTTCTGGGCTCGGCTCCACGAGACGACGGAGTCGGTATCGGAGTCCTCCACCATGTCAAACGTCTTTGTCAGGAACGGGGGCAGGCCGGCGTTGTGGAGGCCAGATATCGGCAGCGGCAGCTGCACCGTCTCCCCCTCCTCCTCCTCCTCCTCCTCTTCATCCTCCAACTTCACCACTACTATCCCTTCCATCGCTACTTTCCTCTCTCTATTTCTTTCTGCTTTGAGCTGAAAGAGAGTGTGTATTGTTTCGTGACAAGAGGCAGTTTTTGTTGATGGAAAAATGACAGGTGGCTTCAAGATTTATATAACGATAGATGGAACGTTCTAGAAACATGGAGAGCAAAAGCGGTGATGGAGATTTTTTTTGGAAGTTTCTCCTCTTGTAGCGAATTATGGCGACAGGTCCTAAGCGGAGGAAGTTTCTAGAATCTTCGCAATTGCTTTGGGGGAGAAAAAGATTGGTTTTTTCTAAGGGCACATCTTTTTGCTAGGGGTTAGCCCAAAAATGTTTCAAAATATTACAAGTTTGCCATTAATTTTTTTTTACTTGGGGCTAGTCCAAGCAAAGGTATAAATACCAACTTTTGTTTTCTTTTTCTCTCTCCCTTTACCCTTTTTTTTTTTTCCCTCAACTCTTTTCTTCTCTCCTTCAACTCTAGGTCAAAGAATTTAACCCCAAGTATTTTCCAACCTACATTTTTTTCAAATTTTTCTCTCAACTCTAGGTCATTGATTTTTATCCCAAATTTTTTCCTCAACTCTAGGTCATTGACTTCTCTCATTTATTAGTAAGTCATCGAATTAATATATTTTAATGTTTTAAACATGAATTTCACATAAAAAAGTTGAATTATGTGTTTAATGTAGAAAAATATTGAACATGGAATAACCGGGATCATCAATGTTGTTATACTCTCTTCCCGCCACGTCCGAAGAACACTTTGATGTCCCGGAGCCCTCTTGGTAACTAAATTTTAACTTTCATCGGATGAAAAATCGGGTTGTGACACAGAGGACTGTCACCTCTTTGGCAGTCCCGATCATAGATTAGGACTGCCAGAGAGATGACAGTCCTTCACATATGTAGGACTGCCAGGGACCTGACAGTCCTACATATGTTTTTTTGCGATTCTAAAATTTCGATAAAAAGTGCTAAAATGGAGGTCCAAACATCATTTTTTTGCGATTCTAAAATTTTGGAAGGCCGTCTAACGTTAAATCGTTAATCTCAGGCTCCTCAAAGATACGCTCATTTGCGACAAACCGGACCTCTTTTCGACCTCTCAGTCAAATTATGGCCCTCCAAAGTTTCAACTGACCATAAAATACACCGGAATGACCATTCTCCATCTTAATTTACACGGAGAATGGCTATTCCCAGTGTTAAAAAGTAGGTGAATGATCATTCTTCGTGTTAATTTACACGAAGAATGACCATTCTCCGTGCTCCGTGCTAAATTACAGAGACTTACAAATATGACTGCCACACCCCTGGCAGTCCTACATTAAATTAGGACTGCCAGGATGCTGGCAGTCCTAATTCAATGTAGGACTGCTAGGGGTGGCAGTCCTGATACTGGATCAATAGCCATTCTTCGTGCTAAATTACACGGAGAATGGCCATTCTCCGTGCTAAATTACACGGAGAATGGCCATTCTCCGTGCTAAATTACACGGAGAATGGCCATTCTCCGTGCTAAATTAAGAGTTTTCAGTTGAGGAGCTCCTCACAGATAGGACTGCCGCCACGCCCTGGCAGTCCTATGCTGAAGTAGGACTGCTAGGGTGCTGGCAGTCCTAATTCAATGTAGGACTGCTAGGGGGTGGCAGTCCTGATACTGGATCAGATAGCCATTCTTCGTGTTAATTACACGAAGAATGGCCATTCTCCGTGCTAAATTACACGAAGAATGACCATTCTCCGTGCTAAATTAAGAGTTTTCAGTTGAGGAGCTCCTCACAGATAGGACTGGCACCCCCCTGGCAGTCCTATACTGAAGTAGGACTGCCAGCACTGCCAGGGTGCTGGCAGTCCTAATTCAATGTAGGACTGCTAGGGGGGTGGCAGTCCTGATCTGGATCAGATAGCCATTCTCCGTGCTAAATTACACGGAATGGCCATTCTCCTGCTAAATTAAGAGTTTTCAGTTGAGGAGTCCTCACAGAGTTTGATAAGTAGGACTGCCCCCCCCTGGCAGTCCTATACTGAAGTAGGACTGCCAGGGTGCCCTGGCAGTCATAACTCAAACTTGCTGTTGCAGCAAGTTTCAGTCAACGGCCAGCACCCTGGCAGTCCTACTTTAGTGTAGGACTGCCATGGGGCTGGCAGTCCTACTTATCATACTCTGCGAAAGAGTTTTCAGTTGAGGAGCTCCTCACAGAGTTGATAAGTAGGACTGCCACCCCCCAGGCAGTCCTATACTGAAGTAGGACTGCCAGGGTTCTGGCAGTCCTAACTCAAACTTGCTGTTGCAGCAAGTTTCAGTCAGGACTGCCAGCACCCTGACAGTCCTACTTTAGTTTAGGACTGCCATGGGGTTGGCATTCCTGATACTGATACTCTGTACATAAAAAACAACAATTCATCACAAGTACATAAACAACAATATTCATCACAACTACATAAATATTCCACATCCAACTTAAGATTCATCAATAATTCATCACAAAAATCTAACACTATTCATCACAACTACTTAAGTTTCAAAGATTCCATATCCAAATTAAGTTTCAAACAAGTACATAACTATTCCACATCCAACTTAAGTTTAAAACAGAAAATATCCAGATCCAACTATATATCATGTCGGGCCTTTGAACGAGACTCCCTATTTCATGAAGGGGAAGTCGACCACGTCGTCGATGCGATCAAGTTTGTTGGCGACCGCGACACTAGTGTCACTTTGGCAACCTCTCCGAGCTTCGGATGCCGGTTTCAAAAATTGTTATCGGACGCTCGAAAGGACGTCCCGCACGTTCCTTCCGCTTGACGCGGTGGGCCGTATTCTTTTGTTAGCAGCCGGTGGACTATATGACACACACAGTTATTAAATAATGGAAACAGAAATAGGATATGCAGTTACCTCCCGCATATGAGCATCATGCAGTTACCCACCCCCATATTTATTACAGTAGGACTGTCAGGCATGTGGCAGTCCTAATGTAATCAGGACTGCCACAGTCCTGGCATTCCTCTTTCACAGAGGACTGCCAGAACTGTGGCAGTCCTGATTTACATTAGGATTGCCACATGCCTGGCAGTCGTACTGTTATGAGACCCGAACTGCCAAAACGAGATGCTAGTTTGTCGTGTTCTAGGGTTAGGGTTTCAACATAAAATGTGGGTTCTTGTGTTCGAAAATTAGGGAAAGAACCATAAAGAGATTCTAAACCTATTTTATCAAAACTTTTTCAAGAATTAAAAAATCTAGGGTTTTAAATAGAATGTACAAAATTCTCAAAGAAATTAGGGAAGAGCGTACCTAGATTCCGGTTGCTTTGACTTGCGTGTCATCTCTTCGAATCTACGAAGGTTGTGGAAGAAAATCTTGGTGAAGAAATTGGGAGTGGAGTGGTGGAGAAGAAGAAATTAGAGTTTTAGGAGAGGGAGAGGGAGAGAGCTCTTTTTTTCTTTCTTGACGAGAGAGAGTGTAGAATGACAAATGAAATGAAATGAAGGGTTTGGGGGGTGGGCTGCCCCTAGCAAATTTGGGTGCCCCTAGCAAATTCTCCACCTTCTTGGGCTGTCCCAAGTAAGTGATGCCCCCAAGCAATTTTGGTAGTGCCCTTAGAAAGAACCAAAAGATTTTGCGTTCCTAATTGTAGTTGTTCCAAGTGTTCAAAATATTCAATATTTTGTTTGTCCTAACTCCTAACCCCACAACACACACACACCACACACCACACACACACCACATATATATTATATATATATATAATATATATATATATATATATATTTAATATATATATATATTATATATATATATATATATATAATTATATATATATATATATATATATCAATTAGGCCTATTTTTTTTGCAAACCTAACTTTGATTTTGATTTCACGATAAGATAACTACTAGGGGACTACCGGGAGCCTAAAGACCCTTGTAGTGCCATGGACCCGAAGTAGGACCAATTTGTAGAACAACATGCTCAAAAATCTTAAATTTGATATTTGTTGAGACAATGGTGTACCAGAGGTATTGTCACGTCCAGTCCAAAAATACGTGGGACCAAACCACGTGATAATGACCAGCTAATTCGACTTCGAAGGGCATCACAATTTAATTATAGACCCGTTGAAGTATACTACCGTCTAGATGGTGTTGGTTTTGTCTTTAGACTAGGAAAGATAGTCTCACATCGGCTGCCCCAATGGTAAGTATCTCAATATAATACTTTGCTTGTGTTGAGGTATGCACATAAGGTGTGGTGGGGCACAAGTGGGTGCCATTTGGAGTATTTTTCTAGAAAGAAAAAAGATTAATTCCAACAAGGAAGCAAGTTGATTTTTGGTCGTTCGGACTCGGACTCCAAGATGTCTCGTACATGCACGGGCATGCTCGGGAGGGAGGGGAGGGAGGGGGGTTGTGGTGGGGGTGGGGGGAGGTGGGGGAGGGGGAGGGGTGGTAGGCGTGGACTGGCACACGATTATGCTGATTGTGTGATGATCTAAAATATCAAACTCTATTTTAGATTGATATTTTAGTCCCATATCAGATAGGAGAAAATACGAAGTCCTCACTCCCTATATAAATAGCCTCCTGGCCTCTTTATGAGAGGCACCAAGTTAGAAAGCAAAAAGGGAGTCCGTTGAGTCCAGGAGCCCATTCGGTCACAAAAAGTTGACTAATGAGCATTCCAGAAGTTCCTTCGAACTTGCTGGTTCCTGGGAGCAGATCGTAGTATGACGAATCTTGATTTGAGCAACGATGATCTTCATCACCCCAGCAGAGTGACGTCTTGTTCTTCAGCTCCGTCTCACAAAGAGATGAGTCTTCAGCTCCATCTCTCAAAGAGACAGAGTCTTCGTTTTTCTATCTTAGATCTGTTTCGGGAATAATCGAATGAACTATAGTTAATAAATTACACTAACAATTAACTGATAGGTATCTAGATCATCTCATCACACAATTATAATAAGGAACTAAACAACAACCAAAAATAAAATGTTGAAAGATAACTACTGGGGATCAAAATAAACATAAGTCTGGTGGAGACAAATCTATACTAGTAGACTGAAAGTAAAGTACGATAAAAGGTAAAGGATTCGTGCTCCACATGAACTTGATGTGCCGATCACAAACATCCCTCCATCGGTTCAATAGTAGGACCCAAGATAGAGCGTTCCAATTGACTCTCAGAATCATAAACTTGGATCACATGACAAGTTAGATGATGTGAGTCAATTGGCACAAGTTTCGTCGCGACATAACAAGCGTAAAGAAAACAATTATAATTTCTCGAAAAACTATGACACAATTTTTACGGATACAGATCGAATTCAACGTGCATGCGCAAACAATTCAAATTTTGTCAAATTCCACACGTCGAGAATTACCGTACGCATTTTTCTGTACAATCGGTTCGACTCGGAGTGGTCCATTTGTCGGGACAATCCCAATCCGAGATTTTCAATGTTTTAAACTATGGGTTTTGGTGATATGAACAAAAACTTAAAGTAGGATGTAATCAGAATTAAACTAACTATGTACTAGGTTTTGAAGCAAGCTAAGTTGTCCATGCATATGTGAAATCAAAACTATGTTTGATTGGGGGACTAAGAAGTACACATCCTCCCACTTCCAAAGGGCTCGGGTTATTTTTCAGTTTCTTTGGACACTCGCAGTTTTTTCAGGATATTCAACACGAATAAACTAGATTTTAATCCAATTTAAAGTAAATTAGTTACGTAATTTGAAGGGGTTAGGTAGGCTACTGACCTGCGAAGTTGTCGGGATATGGTGAGCAGGAAGGAAGAACATAGCCTTCCTAGTGAGGTCCCTAGCTCGGGTTTGACTGTGCAGGGGGGCTCCTCTGTTGCACGGCGCGCTCGGGGCTCGTCGGTGACTATGTGGCGTCCACAGATGACCCGACGGGATACCATAAACAAGCAACAACTAATATCCTATACGTGTGTCACGACCCACACCCTTATCGGGGCACGAGCACGTGGGTACGTCCAGCCTACGTCGCAGTATCGGCGATAGAACGCTGTATATAATGTCTGTAAATACTCCCAGTAACAATATAAAGGTACCTGTACAGTATATACACTCTCCGAATGGAGGTAACATAGCAATACGTCTCAATCACAAGATAAAAACTAAGGTAGATAGCACAGAAGGAAAACATATGATAGATGGAATAGGAAATAAGTTCAGTGTCCAACACAAGCCTAATATATACACAACATCACAGGGTCACAAAATATAATAGAAAACTACAGTCTGATAGT
>JANAVB010030819.1:362658-419612 GCA_029216955.1 Iris pallida
CTAAACACTCATGTGGGATTAGACCAAACTCTACACTAAATGATAAGTTTGGTGGGCCATGGCTATTTAATGTGTTAAGCACAACTAAAGTCGAAATTCTCCAGAGTCCCGAAATAAGTCAAATGAGATAAAATTCGAACCCGACTCCTAAAATCATTAAATATTAACATTCATGAAATAAAATTTCCAAAATATTCAAAAATAGAAAATTACCATTTTACCCCTATCTTGGAAAAGTGAGGGTGACAACGTGCACGTAAATCTAGAAACAAGTAAAGCAGTAGATGATAAATCAAGTAAAATATGATAAGCATGTAACCATATAGAAAGTAATAGCAATATCGAAAAGCATGTAAACACCGTAAACTTTGGCAAGGTGTACTTGCTTGTGTGGCGCGTAGAACCAACAATAACTAATCAATCAATGGCCATAAAAGTCCAACTCCTGCAACGACTCCGGATGCTGAAATAGACATCACCAACGTGTTTGTCATAAAATAAATACCTAAGTTTGATTGCCCAAAACCCCAATTCTGGACACAGGGACAAAACGATAATTTTGGGCCAAAGTAGTGTCCGCCGTTGGACCCGTTTTGCATCAAAAAATATGCCAGAGCCTATAATCTCTAAAGTCAACAAATTATATGTATACGGGTCCAGTTTGACGATACAAATTCAAAGGTATGTTCAAAGTTGGATTCCGGTGGACCGTACATAAATTAGTCTGTTGGATTGGGTCGCGGGTCCGCAAAAATAGCGTTCCGGTCGACCTTCTCAGAATCAGACTAAATTTGGCTCACATGACCAAAAAAATAACACGAGTCCAGTGGCACAAGTTTAGTCGCGATATGACGAATGTGCACAAAGTAATTGGAGTTTTTGTAAAGAGGCTGATACGGGAATTTTCGACGAATACGTATCGAATTTGTCGCGCACACGCAACCAATTCGAGTTTCGTCAAATCCCACATGTCTGCAACATCCGTAAGCGTCTTTCAATGCTCACGGGTTGCGACTAAGTCGCCCGGTTTGTCGGAACAGACTCCGTATCAGAGTTTTTCAGGATTTTAAAAATATATTTTTTCCAACTTTAATATAATTTAAAACAAAACGTAATAAATAAATAAACTAATTATTGGGTTTTAATCATGGTTATGTAGTCTTTAGGTCTCTTCAAGTGGATTTTAAAGATTGTCGATATCCTGCCCGCAATCGGCCTTCCAAAACAGGTGGTTGGGACAGTTTTTGTCCTGTTTTTTTAACAGTTTTTATCGATTTTTGCTTTGATTTTCTGGGCCATCTAGCATGATATATTTAAATCTATTTGAAGGGAATAGGAGTCGTTAGGGTTGTCTGCATACCTAAGAAATTCGTTCGTGAGACGAACAAACGTGGACGGAGTAATGTCTTCGTGAAGTTGTGCCTTTGACGCACTATTGTTGTTGCCTGCTGCACGCTTTCCTGCTATCATTGCTCTGTTTTGCCGAGCGTCTGTCGACTGACGGCCGCTGCTGCGGTGGCGCCCGACGTCGCCTGGAGCTCGAAGTGATCGTGAGGTGGTCGTAGAGGTTTTGGGTTAGGGTTCTCTCCTCTCTCGATATATATATATATGGGTGTTGGCTGCTGTGCGGTTTGGAGAAAACTGATTTGGCTGCGGGGGTTTTTAGGTTTAGCATTCGAAAATCTTGCGAGATTTTCAGTAGATTTTTTTTTTTTGATATCAATATATAAATCCCTTATATACCAAGTATGTATATATACATATATTCCTAATATATTTTTTTAATACAAGAGTAATAAAAATAATAATATTTTAGGAGTTTAGTATTTATATAAGAAACTTTATAGGCAAGTATATATATATATATATATATATATATATATATATATATATATATATATATATATATATATATATATATATATATTTTAGGCAAGTATATATATATATATATATATATATATATATATATATATATATATATATATATATATATATATATATATATATATAATTAAAACTCCATCTACATGTATGTAGTTAGATGCTATATATACAATTAAAACAAACTCTAGGTATATATACTATATTTATACCTCAGTATGTATATACCATAATTAAATGAAAAATAGTAAATAAAATGTATAGTAATTTAGGGGGGATAATAATAATAATAATAATAATAATAATAATAATAATAATAATAATAATTCCTTAAAATATAAATGAGGAACAAGAATGATAAAAATAAAATAAGATTTTATAGCCAAATATTTGGGGAAGGTCGGGTCTGACTGAACGGGTTTGGTTTGGATCCATTCCTGGCTAATTTGGTACAACCGGATTTTCTGTAAGGCAAGAATTATTAATACATACTAATTAAACCGTTTATAGGGTTCAAGTCACAATTTTGACTTATTTTCCTAGTTGGGACACTGTTATTGCTGGACCTTCCTTAAAATGGCTAATACACTTGTCAAAGCACATGACTACACTATCTGTGCCAAAATTTCTAATCAATATGCATCTCAAAATATACTGTAACTCCACTTTCTGGAATTTTTGGTAGAATTTAAAATTTTTGGTAATGAATAATGGTTTAGGAATACATATATTTTTATAGGTGGATTTATATTTCTAGGTTCATCTAGTTAGTTTTCTTGGGCTTAATCATTTCCAACCCAATTGATTTGGGCCAAACCCTGCCAGCCCAATCAAACCTCTTTCAAAACTCAACCCAAATGTTAGCTTAGGTTATTCTCCTCTGTTCTTCTAAAAGAAATGCCTGGAGAGTGTTCGAATTCAAATTTTTCCAACGGCGTAGGAGAGGGCCATGTGCGTCCCCATCTCTAACAAACTTGTCAGAGGAGAGCTCGATTTTTCCCGCCACCAGTAGCCTAAGGCTCACGCCACCAAGCCCTATATAAGTCCACCCTTTCTATTCCAGATCTCATTCTTCTCAAAACCTAATCGAGCATAGGCCTCCTTAGAATGGTGGAAGGATTGAGAGCAGGCGGTGGTGCTTGGAAGTCCTCGCAGCAGTAAGGACTCGATCAATTTCATCAAGTTTTCTTCAATCTGGTGAGTTCCTCAGCTTTCCTTGAATCAGTCTTGTTAATTTCGAGGTCACTCTTGATCCTGTCTTGATGAATTTTCTGATGTTAGTGTAGCACACGAGCCCTTAGCTGAACGATTTGGATTCCTGGGGAATTTGAGATCAAAGTAATCATGGTGAGATCCTTGATTTCTTTTAATTTGAATCCAGCTAGATTGAGTGGGTGAGTATTCATTGAGTTGTTGATTGATTCAGTGTTCTTCTGATTGAACTGTGGTGGGAATCGATCGGGTTCTTGACAAGAACAGTAGGTGAGTGTCTCAACAATTTTTCCTTCACAGTGAACCAATTCAAATAGCTAGGATTGGAATTTATTCGATTCACCATTTGTTCTTCTTAATTTTCCTGCTGATTAGATTTTAAGACATTTCCTGTTTTCTGTGCTTTTGATTTTGGTTTAGAGGTGATTGTTTAAATCCACAAGGACTCGTGTCCAGATCTGGGCAGGGATTAATTTTCATTTTTCTTACAGATAATTTTATGATCTCGTGTTCTATTTTGTGGCCAAGTGTGTGAATGTGATCTAGAGATTAGAATGGGTGATCGACCATGGGACTGGATAGATGGGACTGTGATTAATCTGCCTTGCAATGAGAATGAATATTTAACTCTGAATTTTAGCACTGTCATGTTATACAGTATATTTGTATTAGTTTAAATTGCTGTCCTGATGATTTATGGTAACCTAGACTATTTGAATGCTTGTTAACCAGAACATGGAGCAATGGTTGAACTGGAATAAGAACTCAGTGGATAGGAAAACCCATACATTACTGATCAAGCCTATATTTTAGAATCGAGGTTGGGTTTGTTTAAGTTGTTTTAATTTAGGGAATAACTTATGAAATTCTAGTTTCAGATTTGGTTGTTTCCATATTTAGACTGATAACTGCTTGAATGTTTTGGCTAAATCTGAGATAGGTTTGATATTGTCCTGTTATAGGATCAGAACATGGAGACTAGTTTGGTCTCGTTTTGGATTGAAATGATAAATGATCCTATCAGGACAGTGTCAGTATCCTGTTTGGATAGTTGTGGTTGCATAGTTAGTTCTAATAAATAACTATTTGGATTTCCTGAGAACCATATCAACCTAGATTTTTAAAAAGAAACCTGGAAGGTCTCGTTTGTGGAATGATGGGTTCAGTCTTGGTAACTTACTTGCAATGACTAAACAGGAATTCGAATATTAGGAGAACCATCAGTTGTATTTGCCAATTCTCATATTTTAATGCTTGTGTTTAGTTCCTGCAAGCTAGTTGGCATGATTAGTTGAACTTGCTCATTTTATCAGCCCTCATTTCGAAACACCTAGTCTATTCAGCTAGTTAAATGTTTTACCAAACATTGAACTATAGAGGTGTGGATGAGGTGAGTGCTTAAGTTTTGTGTTCCTGCAAGAATACCTTACTAAAATTCCAAATCTGAAGGAACCTGAGATATTATTTCTCAATTTCAATTCAATGGACTTCAGAATTGGATCACTGGTAGGTCAGATATTAGGTCCATTGGAGTTCCTTAATTCAGTAAAACCTGGGAACCTATCTAGGAATGTTGGTTCAGCTTATTTCAATTTAATTTTGATAGCAAGGGGACTGTGGTATAGCTGGTTTTGGTTCTAACTATCATTCGACTTGAACCTACTTAAATAATAGAGCCTATTTCATGTAGCTATTAATACCTTAACCAGAGATAGGTGGGTTAAGTTCAGTTTTGGTTATTTCTATTATTGAATTTCCTGGAAGGTATTATATTGAGAGAGTTTACATAATTTTCTTTTGCATATGTTCATGTTTAGAACATTTCAGTCATGATATATTGATATCGAGCTAGTAGTTGAGAACCCTTCTCTACATTAACTGGGAAGATTCATCAACTGAAGTTTGGGATCAATAAGATATTGGAGATCCATGTTTCCTAGCATGTTTTGATGATTAGTAGTAATTAATGGTATTTTGAATTGGGAAACCAATATCTTAATTGATTTAGAGTATCAGAACATTACTGAACTCTAGGGTCAATAATGAGAGATAGAAGTTGATTTTTAATATGAAGGTAGAAGGTTTGGCTGAGATATCAAGGAAGCAAAGTCTCCCTGGTAGTCTTTAATTCACTAATACTTCTTTGAGTAGCAATTGATGTAATTTTCATATCCCTTCTCTGATTGAATAATTTCTGGTGTTTTAAAAATCGAAATGTGGAATAGGAGTGAAGTTGAGGTTCATTGATATCAGTTGGAGTATTGACCTTACCAGGATTTGGTATCAGTACTTTTACTGATATTGAGATGAGTGGAGTTCTTCTAGTATTCAGACCCATTAAAAGAAGGATAATTAATCATGAAGTCATGAGGTAATAACTGGTATTCCACATTAAGGATTAATACTCACTGAGACCAAGTTAAGAATTTTTATAGCCATAGGAGATAGCATGCCAATAGAGTGTTGATGATATTAGTTTATACAGTGTTGTTATAGCATTCAGGATTACTTGTTTTGTCCTATAAATATTTTCTTTAAGATGTACTAGTAAGGTGATCTCTATAGAGACCATAATTTTAACTGTATATATTAGTTATAGACATCATTGTTCTACCTCTAGTTAGGATCTGTATGACTAGCATACAATTATAAATGATTCATGGTTAGTTTTTGGTGATAATAGAGGGTTAGTTGATATTGTCTAGAGATTAACCAACTTGTACCCATCATTGTTACTTACAGGAGGATACTTAGCTCATTTTCCTACTCGTACTTTCCTGGAGCCAGGCAAGTACACTCTACGGTTTTGTACTTTACATTATCTTCCTGTACTTCCTTGAGTGACACAATTGCAACACGTCATGTTCTTTCTGGTGCTCTTGTTCTCTTGTACTTATTACTTGTATCTGGGAAGGGGAAATATGCTATCTATGTGACCAATCCCAAGTAACAACTCAGGTGTGTTTTAGCTTAGACCCCGCATCGTACACGCGGGTCCTAAGTCACCATTCATGTGCTTTCAGGTGCTTTCAGGTGCTTACCCTAGCCGGTCACATATTTAGTTATATTTCAAATGCATTACACATATGTTCAGGAGATTACCTTGTATTTATTTCCTGTGATTCCATGTTCTTTCAGGTGCTTACATATCATGTACTTTCATGTTCTTACATACCATGTTCTTTCATGTACTTTACCCTGTTCTTCATGTACTTATTCACCTGTATTTTCCTGTACTTTCTATATTCCCTTGTATTTTCATTTCATGATGTCTTGTTCATTACCTAGAATTGTACTTGCTCCGCTCCTGACTGGATATGTTATGATAGGTGAGATGGAGGCTTTGTGTGACACATACTATGGACAGGATACTGCCTTCCCTACTGAGCCAGCTGGAGCTGCTTGTGACCTAGAGGCTGCAGAGGCCTAGTATTTCATTTAGTTTTCCATTTATCTTCCCATGTATTGAGACTAGTAGACTCTTATAGTTGAATTGTAATAAATTCAGATATTGTATCTCTTTTCTGGTTGGGACACATTATATAGTTGCTGTGATTCTATATTTTCATGTTATCTGGTTAGTTTCCCTAGCTTGGTACAGCTTACTTCATTGTGTCTAACAATGAAGGCTGGGCGTGTCCGACTCGTATCCGATTATTCGGAAGCGGGTCGTGACATGTTTTTAGTGGTGGCCCATGCAGGTCTATCCTAATGGTACCTAGGACTTAGCGTACTATTGGAGGACTTGATTTACATTAGGGAAACTTGATCACAGCATAGGAAAATCGGGAAATAAGGGTATATCAGGTATTATCAGGATTATCAGGTGCTTTATTATTATAAAAACATTGTTTGTTAGGTTTTAGGGTTTGTCATTCAACAAGTTTTCTATTTATGCAGGATGGTGGCCACAAGGAAGACCGCAGATCAGACTGGAGTTGCGAGCAGTTCTGGAGTTGCAGGCGGTACAGAGCAGCCCGCACTAGACGTCCAGGCGGATCAGCTTCCGCCAGTGCCTGCCATCTTCCCATCACTGCCACCGACGATGATGCTTGACGGCAACCAGGTGATGGCGTTGTTTCAGCACTTTCTGGAGGCCCAGAACCATCAGGCAGCGCAGTTCAGAGCGACTGTCGTCGACGCGCTGAGGACCAGGGAGCCGGCAGCACCAGCACCAGCACCAGCACCAGTAGCACCTCCAGCACCGCGAGGACCGAGACCCGGGACTGCGAAGGAGTACCAGCACCTTAGCCCGATGGACTTCTGGGGCGACGAGGGGATCATCTATGCAGATGAATGGCTGGAGAATACAGAGAGGACTTTGACCATGGCGAACATTCCAGAGGACCAGAAGGTGTCAGTGGCTAGCATGCGACTCTTTGACTTGGCGAGAGCTTGGTACCGGGAGGACCCCCAGTTGTCAGAGCCTCGGGTGTCTTGGACAGTTTTCAAAACACTGTTCAAGGAGAAATTCTTCCCAGAGGTGGAGCGTGATGAGTTGAGGGTAGCAGTTCGAGGCGCTGCAGCAGGGGACGATGACGGTCGCACAGTACACTTCGGAGTTTACCAGGCTCAGCAGGTTCGCTGAGAGACTAGTTAGAGAGCCAGAGGACAGAGCATAGGAGATTCAAGAAGGGTCTCAACAGGGAGCTGCGACATGTGGTAGGCGATTAGCCAGCGACTACCTACTCCAGCATCCTTAAGATCGCCCAGGCAGTAGAGAAGGAGGCAGACCCCAGACTGAAGAGAGACCGGGACGTGGGTCAGCAGCAGCTTCCAGGCACCAGCGAAGAGGGTTCAGACTCAGACCCAGACGAGGCCGCACCAGCAGCAGCAGCATCACCGTCAGGCCAGAGCTCCAGCACATCAGCATCAGAGACAGCATCTGGCGATCAGTTGTGCATTTTGTCATCGCCCTGGACACCACATCGACGAGTGCCGCAAGAGGTTGGGACTTTGCCTCTTCTGCGGATCTGATGCACACCAGATGAGGGACTGCGCTCAGGCTACAGCCAGACTAGCAGGAGGACGAGGAGGAGGACCACCGGCTGCACCACCCAGAGCATTGCCTGCTGCACCCCAGAGAGGAGGAGCTCTACCACCCCAGCAGCAGAGGTTTGTACAGCACCAGCAGCAGCAGAGAGGAGGAGCACAGCAGGGACGTGCTTACGTCATGGCTGCAGTTGAGGAGGACGAGGCAGTGCCAGATGTGATCACAGGTTCTATATTCTTGCATTCTTTTCCTGCCATTGCATTGTTTGATTCTGGAGCAACCCATAGCTTTGTATCATATGAGTTTCTGCATAGACACGGCTTCACACCCAAGCCCACTAGGCGAAACTGTCAGATCATGACAGGAGGCGGATCAGTTCCAGTAAGTGAGATGGTGGAATGCCCTATCATTATTGCTGGGAGAGAGATTCGAGCTCGACTTCTAGTGATGCCACTGCCCGGATTCGACGTAGTCCTTGGCATTGACTGGATGAGCGAGCAGTTTGCCGTAATTGACTGCCATGAAGGGAAGGTGATCTTCAGCCCGCCAGGAAGTTCCACCGTTCGAGATCAGCAGACGAGTTGCAGAGAGGCCAGAGGGAGTCTACTTCGGAGCAGTTGCAGAAGACCAGGAGTTGCCGCATCCGCTGATTGCCAGAGTATCTTGACGTCTTTCTAGAGGAGCTGCCAGGGTTACCGCCGGATCGAGATGTGGAGTTCAGTATTGATCTAGTGCCCGGATCAGCACCAAAGTCCCAGCACTGTTACAAGATCAACCCAAGGAAGCTGCGGAGTTGAAGGCGCAGATTGATGAGCTGGAGGGCAAAGGATTTATTCGATCCAGTGCTTCACCCTGGGGAGCACCGGTGCTTTTTGTGCCCAAGAAGGATGGGACGGTGAGGATGTGCATTGACTACCGTGCACTCAACAATATTACCATCAAGAATAGATATCCCTTGCCGCGGATTGATGAGCTGTTTGACCAGCTTAGTGGAGCGAAGGTCTTTTCTAAAATCGATCTTCGATCGGGGTACCACCAGATGAAGGTTCGGGAGCAGGATATTCCGAAGACAGCCTTCAACACTCGATACGGCCAGTATGAGTTCCTGGTGATGCCGTTCGGACTCACCAATGCCCCTGCAGTTTTTATGAACCTGATGAATAAGGTTTTCCACAAGTATTTGGATAAGTTTGTCGTAGTCTTTATAGACGACATTCTGATCTATTCCAAGACGGAGGAGGAGCATGTTGAGCACCTGCGGATTGTTTTGGAGATTCTGCGGAAGGAGAAGCTGTATGGAAAACTCTCGAAATATGAGTTTTTCTTGGACAGAGTGGAGTTTCTAGGGCATGTGGTGACTGGAGAGGGGATTTCTGTAGATCCCAAGAAGATTGAGGCAGTGGAAGCATGGGCACCTCCCAAGTCAGTAGCAGAGATTCGTAGTTTCCTGGGTCTAGCGGGATACTACAGGAAGTTCGTGAAGGATTTCGCCAGGATAGCAGAGCCGATGACGAAGCTTACGCGAAAGGACGAGGAGTTCATCTGGAGCGACGCCTGCCAGTCAGCATTTGAAGAATTGAAGAGAAGACTCACGACGGCCCCAGTTCTAGCTTTGCCATCGGGATCAGGAGGATTCGTCATCTACAGCGATGCTTCAGGGAAAGGCTTGGGATGTGTGCTGGAGCAGAACAAGAAGGTTATAGCATATGCTTCTAGTCAGTTGAGGCCCCATGAGAAGAATTATCCCACACATGACTTAGAGCTTGCAGCAGTCATATTTGCCTTGAAACTGTGGAAGCATTACCTATATGGAGAGCGAGTAGACATCTTCACGGACCACAAAAGCCTGAAGTATGTCTTTACTCAGAAGGAGCTGAATATGAGGCAGCGCAGATGGCTGGAACTCATGAAGGACTTCGACATCAGTCTGCAGTACCATCCTGGAAAGGCGAATGTGGTAGCAGACGCTCTCAGTCGGTATCCTATTGCTATGTATCTCACCATAGGACCGGCATCTCTTGGAGGATCTGGAGAGCCTTGGGATTGAGATTGTTCTCCCAGGGTATGGAGGTCAGATGATGCATATGCAGATACAGTCGGGGTTGCTAGAGAAGATCAAGGAGGCCCAGTTGCTTGATGAGGGAATCCAAGGTCTTAGAGCTCAGGTAGAGTTAGGCCTGCTCGATGATTTCACCATTGCGGAGGACAGATCCTTGAGGCACGGGAGCCAGCTGTGTGTGCCCAAGGACTTGCGGGAGGAGGTGATGCAGGAGGCCCACCAGTCACAGTATTCTATACATCCTGGATCTACCAAGATGTACAAGGATTTGCGTGAGTATGTTTGGTGGTATGGGATGAAGAGAGAGGTCGCCAGATTTGTTTCCAGATGCCTTGTGTGCCAGCAAGTCAAGGCGGAGCGCCAGAGACCAGCGGGACTACTCCAGCCTTTACCTATTCCGGAATGGAAGTGGGAGCACATTACCATGGACTTTGTCTCTGGATTGCCGCGTACTCCCAGTGGCAAGGACGCCATTTGGGTGATCGTGGACAGATTGACAAAGTCTGCCCATTTCATTCGTTCAAGGTTGGGCTGTCGACCGAGAAGCTTGCAGACCTCTACATGCGTCAGATCGTGCGGATTCACGGAGTGCCAGTTAGCATTGTTTCAGATCGAGACAGCCGCTTCACATCACACTTCTGGAGGAGTCTACAGCAGAGCTTGGGATCTCAGTTGAAGTTCAGCATGGCCTATCATCCACAGACGGACGGGCAGTCCGAGAGGACCATTCAGATCTTGGAGGACATGCTGCGGGTTTGCGCACTCGACTTCGGCGGTTCGTGGGAGGACCATTTACACCTCGTGGAGTTTGTCTATAACAACAGTTATCAGGCTAGCATCGAGATGACTCCGTTCGAGGCACTATATGGGCGGAGATGTCGCACGCCGTTATCCTGGGACGACGTTGGCGAGAGAGCTTTACTTGGGCCAGAGATGGTGGTGGACTCAGCAGAGAAAGTCAGACTGATCCGGGAGCGTATTAGAGTTGCACATGGATCGGCAGAAGCATTGGGCGGACAGCACCAGACGGCCACTTGAGTTCGAGGTTGGAGACAGAGTGTTCCTGAAGATCTTACCGACCAGAGGCGTCATTCGGTTCGGCAGAGGCGGGAAGCTCAGTCCGAGATTCATCGGACCATTCGACGTGACGGCACGGATTGGCGAGGTGGCGTACCGACTAGCGCTTCCAGCTAGATTGGAGGGAGTGCACGATGTTTTCCACATATCCCAGCTTCGACGTTACATTCCAGACCCGAGCCATGTGGTGGACTATTCCGAGCTGGAGGTGGGCACGAGATTGACTTACGAGGAGCAGCCAGTAGAGATCCTCGACCGGAGGGAGAAGCGTCTGCGAAACCTAGACCATTTCTCTCGTTCGCGTCATGTGGGGACATCACTCTCCGGGAGAGTCCACATGGGAGCGCGAAGACGAGATGCGGGAACGCTATCCTAGACTGTTCTCGTGATTGTATTTTTGCATTTTGGGTTTTCAATAATAAACTAGAGTTTGGATCTTTTGGTGGTTGTTGGTTCCTTGAATTTCGAGGATGAAATTTTTCAAGGGGGGGAGATTTGTAACTCCACTTTCTGGAATTTTTGGTAGAATTTAAAATTTTTGGTAATTGAATAATGGTTTAGGAATACATATATTTTTATAGGTGGATTTGTATTTCTAGGTTCATCTAGTTAGTTTTCTTGGGCTTAATCATTTCCAACCCAATTGATTTGGGCCAAACCCTGCCAGCCCAATCAAACCTCTTTCAAAACTCAACCAAATGTTAGCTTAGGTTATTCTCCTCTGTTCTTCTAAAAGAAATGCCTGGAGAGTGTTCGAATTCAAATTTTTCCAACGGCGTAGGAGAGGGCCATGTGCGTCCCCATCTCTAACAAACTTGTCAGAGGAGAGCGCCACCAGTAGCCTAAGGCTCACGCCACCAAGCCCTATATAAGTCCACCCTTTCTATTCCAGATCTCATTCTTCTCAAAACCTAATCGAGCATAGGCCTCCTTAGAATGGTGGAAGGATTGAGAGCAGGCAGGTGGTGCTTGGAAGTCCTCGCAGCAGTAAGGACTCGATCAATTTCATCAAGTTTTCTTCAATCTGGTGAGTTCCTCAGCTTTCCTTGATTCAGTCTTGTTAATTTCGAGGTCACTCTTGATCCTGTCTTGATGAATTTTCTGATGTTAGTGTAGCACACGAGCCCTTAGCTGAACGATTTGGATTCCTGGGGAATTTGAGATCAAAGTAATCATGGTGAGATCCTTGATTTCTTTTAATTTGAATCCAGCTAGATTGAGTGGGTGAGTATTCATTGAGTTGTTGATTGATTCAGTGTTCTTCTGATTGAACTGTGGTGGGAATCGATCGGGTTCTTGACAAGAACAGTAGGTGAGTGTCTCAACAATTTTTCCTTCACAGTGAACCAATTCAAATAGCTAGGATTGGAATTTATTCGATTCACCATTTGTTCTTCTTAATTTTCCTGCTGATTAGATTTTAAGACATTTCCTGTTTTCTGTGCTTTTGATTTTGGTTTAGAGGTGATTGTTTAAATCCACAAGGACTCGTGTCCAGATCTGGGCAGGGATCAATTTCCATTTTTCTTCACAGGTAATTTTATGATCTCGTGTTCTATTTTGTGGCCAAGTGTGTGAATGTGATCTAGAGATTAGAATGGGTGATCGACCATGGGACTGGTAGATGGGACTGTGATTAATCTGCCTTACAATGAGAATGAATATTTAACTCTGAATTTTAGCACTGTCATGTTATACAGTATATTTGTATTAGTTTAAATTGCTGTCCTGATGATTTATGGTAACCTAGACTATTTGAATGCTTGTTAACCAGAACATGGAGCAATGGTTGAACTGGAATAAGAACTCAGTGGATAGGAAAACCCATACATTACTGATCAAGCCTATATTTTAGAATCGAGGTTGGGTTTGTTTAAGTTGTTTTAATTTAGGGAATAACTTATGAAATTCTAGTTTCAGATTTGGTTGTTTCCATATTTAGACTGATAACTGCTTGAATGTTTTGGCTAAATCTGAGATAGGTTTGATATTGTCCTGTTATAGGATCAGAACAGGGAGACTAGTTTGGTCTCGTTTTGGATTGAAATGATAAATGATCCTATCAGGACAGTGTCAGTATCCTGTTTGGGTAGTTGTGGTTGCATAGTTAGTTCTAATAAATAACCATTTGGATTTCCTGAGAACCATATCAACCTAGATTTTTAAAAAGAAACCTGGAAGGTCTCGTTTGTGGAATGATGGGTTCAGTCTTGGTAACTTACTTGCAATGACTAAACAGGAATTCGAATATTAGGAGAACCATCAGTTGTATTTGCCAATTCTCATATTTTAATTCTTGTGTTTAGTTCCTGCAAGCTAGTTGGCATGATTAGTTGAACTTGCTCATTTTATCAGCCCTCATTTCGAAACACCTAGTCTGTTCAGCTAGTTAAATGTTTTACCAAACATTGAACTATAGAGGTGTGGATGAGGTGAGTGCTTAAGTTTTGTGTTCCTGCAAGAATACCTTACTAAAATTCCAAATCTGAAGGAACCTGAGATATTATTTCTCAATTTCAATTCAATGGACTTCAGAATTGGATCACTGGTAGGTCAGATATTAGGTCCATTGGAGTTCCTTAATTCAGTAAAACCTGGGAACCTATCTAGGAATGTTGGTTCAGCTTATTTCAATTTAATTTTGATAGCAAGGGGACTGTGGTATAGCTGGTTTTGGTTCTAACTATCATTCGACTTGAACCTACTTAAATAATAGAGCCTATTTCATGTAGCTATTAATACCTTAACCAGAGATAGGTGGGTTAAGTTCAGTTTTGGTTATTTCTATTATTGAATTTCCTGGAAGGTATTATATTGAGAGAGTTTACATAATTTTCTTTTGCATATGTTCATGTTTAGAACATTTCAGTCATGATATATTGATATCGAGCTAGTAGTTGAGAACCCTTCTCTACATTAACTGGGAAGATTCATCAACTGAAGTTTGGGATCAATAAGATGTTGGAGATCCATGTTTCCTAGCATGTTTTGATGATTAGTAGTAATTAATGGTATTTTGAATTGGGAAACCAATATCTTAATTGATTTAGAGTATCAGAACATTACTGAACTCTAGGGTCAATAATGAGAGATAGAAGTTGATTTTTAATATGAAGGTAGAAGGTTTGGCTGAGATATCAAGGAAGCAAAGTCTCCCTGGTAGTCTTTAATTCACTAATACTTCTTTGAGTAGCAATTGATGTAATTTTCATATCCCTTCTCTGATTGAATAATTTCTGGTGTTTTAAAAATCGAAATGTGGAATAGGAGTGAAGTTGAGGTTCATTGATATCAGTTGGAGTATTGACCTTACCAGGATTTGGTATCAGTACTTTTACTGATATTGAGATGAGTGGAGTTCTTCTAGTATTCAGACCCATTAAAAGAAGGATAATTAATCATGAAGTCATGAGGTAATAACTGGTATTCCACATTAAGGATTAATACTCACTGAGACCAAGTTAAGAATTTTTATAGCCATAGGAGATAGCATGCCAATAGAGTGTTGATGATATTAGTTTATACAGTGTTGTTGTAGCATTCAGGATTACTTGTTTTGTCCTATAAATATTTTCTTTAAGATGTACTAGTAAGGTGATCTCTATAGAGACCATAATTTTAACTGTATATATTAGTTATAGACATCATTGTTCTACCTCTAGTTAGGATCTGTATGACTAGCATACAATTATAAATGATTCATGGTTAGTTTTTGGTGATAATAGAGGGTTAGTTGATATTGTCTAGAGATTAACCAACTTGTACCCATCATTGTTACTTACAGGAGGATACTTAGCTCATTTTCCTACTCGTACTTTCCTGGAGCCAGGCAAGTACACTCTACGGTTTTGTACTTTACATTATCTTCCCTGTACTTCCTTGAGTGACACAATTGCAACACGTCATGTTCTTTCTGGTGCTCTTGTTCTCTTGTACTTATTACTTGTATCTGGGAAGGGGAAATATGCTATCTATGTGACCAATCCCAAGTAACAACTCAGGTGTGTTTTAGCTTAGATCCCCGCATCGTGCACGCGGGTCCTAAGTCACCATTCATGTGCTTTCAGGTGCTTACCCTAGCCGGTCACATATTTAGTTATATTTCAAATGCATTACACATATGTTCAGGAGATTACCTTGTATTTATTTCCTGTGATTCCATGTTCTTTCAGGTGCTTACATATCATGTACTTTCATGTTCTTACATACCATGTTCTTTCATTTACTTTACCCTGTTCTTCATGTACTTATTCACCTGTATTTTCCTGTACTTTCTATATTCCCTTGTATTTTCATTTCATGATGTCTTGTTCATTACCTAGAATTGTACTTGCTCCGCTCCTGACTGGATATGTTATGATAGGTGAGATGGAGGCTTTGTGTGACACATACTATGGACAGGATACTGCCTTCCCTACTGAGCCAGCTGGAGCTGCTTGTGACCTAGAGGCTGCAGAGGCCTAGTATTTCATTTAGTTTTCCATTTATCTTCCCATGTATTGAGACTAGTAGACTCTTATAGTTGAATTGTAATAAATTCAGATATTGTATCTCTTTTCTGGTTGGGACACATTATATAGTTGCTGTGATTCTATATTTTCATGTTATCTGGTTAGTTTCCCTAGCTTGGTACAGCTTACTTCATTGTGTCTAACAATGAAGGCTGGGCGTGTCTGACTCGTATCCGATTATTCGGGAGCGGGTCGTGACATATACCATGACTAAGGCAATATATATATATATATAGTATTAGGCTATTATCATATATATGCAAAATTGTATTTAAATATGTTGGCTGTATAACATACCAAAATAAATTCATAATAATTATACTAAGTCATGGCAACCTAACATGGCTCTACCAAGTGGGGTTGGTTAGGTTAGGGTCCAAATATATTTTCTAGTCAAATCAAACTTGAAAAGTCAACCAATGAGTCACTTGTGCCATTCGCAAATAAATAGCACATGGGGGCCCAATTGAGTGGCACAACCTTGACATATGCGTCGTAGGCTCAAATGAGTCAAAATCATATATTGGGTCAAATGGTTTTGATTTATGTCGAGTTCCGAACTCACGTTGGAAGTTAGGTTTAGAATTGCGGTAAACGGTCAAATGGCCTAAATTGATCCGAAGTTGTGCGAAGTCAAAAAAATATTATGGGACATGATGTATCAAATTGAAGGTGAACGTGTCTACTTCAAAACTCATGAAGGACGTTTTGAAAGTTCGACATTTTTTGCGCTCCAAAAATCAAAGCTACGAAAAAGTACGTCTATAGACGTAATTAAATAAGAAAATATAATTTAATAAATATACAATCATATAATCGTATAAAATAAATATAAAAATTCCCAAAAATTAGGGTCCTTACACACATCCTTACACTTCTCCTCAAACTAGAACATATATATCAAATATGTCCAGTTTATTACAAAAAATATAAAGAGAGAAAGAGAGAGAATCTGTTGGATATCTTGTGTTACATAAGTCAGTTAAATCAATTTTTGATATGTCGAATACGTGACAAACGATCTACCCGTACGACTTTCGAGAGTCCCTGTAAAACCCATAATATTAAAATTTAATAATAAATATATTTTTATAATATTTAATTGTTTGCTAGTAATTATAGAATAGTTAGTGTTATTATTATTATTATTATTAATATTAATATTAATATTAATATATATATATATATATATTTATATATATATATATATATATATATATATATATATATATATATATATATATATATATATATATATATATATATATATAATGTCGAAAAACAGGAAAAATAATTTAGCTTTTATAAAAGATTAATTAATAATTGGTTGCAATTATTTAGTTATTAATTAATTGGATTAGCTAGATATCTTATATTAATTAACTAGATTAAGTTAAACCTATTAGCTAAGCCTATAGCTTCTAGCCCATTACGTATTGACCCGACCCAAACCCAAAACCTATTCAATTCATCCGTTAAGAAACGGTCGTTAAACCCACTCGTCAAATTCGCACCGCTCGCCTGTAACCCCCTACGTAGCCACGTACATTCCTTCAGAAACACTTCTCCCCCACAGAAACCTGCCAGAGGTTTCACAAACCATTTCTCCACATTTACAAACCTCTTCTATCTCCACCTGCACTCCTCATCTCCCAAATACAAGGACACCACACCGTTCCCCATCTCCTCCCTCTCCATCCAATACCTCTCTTGAGGCGTTCGACCGATCGACCGACCGACCGACGCATCGGCGCCTCGTGATCGTCGGCCCTCTTCCGTGACCAGCGTGCCCCTGCGCGCGTTCCTCGCGGCCCTACTGGACCGCAGCCCCGTGCGCTAGCGAGACCCCGCCCGCGTCTTTTGTGCGCCAGCACGACCCCGCCCGCGTGCTCCCGTGGCCCAGCACTACCCCGCCCACGTTCTCCCGTGCGCCAGCGTCGATCCCATCCGCGTGCGCCCGTACACTCGTGCCAACCCGCTCTCGTGATTCCCGTCTTTCCGTCACTTTGGGTGACTCCGAGGCCGAAGCCACCATTCTGTTCTCCTGTATTAAACTTCTGGTAGGTTTCCTAAACTTGCTGTGTATTTTTTTCAGTTGAGAAAACCTTATGAATGTCCGACCAAAATGACAGAATGAACATCTGTCAGATTAGGATTGCTAGTTTAGAACCTAGAACCAAATTTTAATATAATAACTATACTGGTTATTGTACCTTAAGAAATTAGGAACCAGAAAACAAATTGTTTCTGACAGTATATGAATTAGCATGTTAGTATATTAGTTATGGTAAATTATTAATATTATCTAGAGAAACCTTGGTATTTACACTATTGCTAAAAGAATATTAGTTTTATTAGCTTAATCAAAAGTAGGTCATAGCCCTAATGACAATTTTATGGTTTACTTATTATTAAAATAAAAAATATTTTTGGATAAATTATTTTCATTGTCACAAATAAACACTAAATTGTCATGACCTTATTAATTAACATAATAATAATTCCATTTAAAGGAATAACAAGTTTTATTATTTTATTATTAAATATGTATTTTCCTTATATTTCTCACTTAGAGTTTCTCTAAAATATTTTATAATTAAGCAATTGCTTTATTATAATTATTAGTGAATTTAGAGTCTAGATTATTATTGTATTATTAATAAGTTAAATTAATTAGAATTGTAGCAAACTGTAGACTAACAACTAAGACATGTTTTACTAATGTAGGGTTCAGTTCCGGATATTAGCTTGAGTATTTTCTTGCCATTACCTACAACATTAGAAAAACTAAGACAAATTTTATATTATTCAAACTTGTATTTTAGTTGATAATTAAAGGCATTGCATCATAGGATTATATACTGTATCGACACTTGACTCACGAGATCCCTCTCGACCCAAAATGATTGCTTGACTGATTTATTGACTCGAGAATTGGAGAATAGTGTTAGCGTCTGTTGTAACTCTACTTTCCTGATTTATCAGAATTTTGTAAGTTTTCAAATAATAAATTTTGTTTAAATTAGTAATTTGAATTATCATCCTTATTTTTAGTTTTGGAGGGAAATTTGAATTATTGGCTTTGGAGGAAATTCCTAGTTTGTTACAACCAATTGAAGTGGTTCCCATTTTTTTAAAAACCTCCTAACAACTTTTCTAACTGATTTCTGATTAGGTATGCAAATAGTGAAAAGGGGGAGGACCTACTTGCTAAATGGCTTTTGGGTGGAGGGGCTTATTTGCAAAAGCCATAGTGTTATTTAGTAGCTCTGAGAGAGAGAGAGAGAGAGAGCTCTCATTTTTTTCCCAAACATTTCCTTCTCCTCTCTCGATTTTTAAGAGCTCCCCAATTTCTTCCCACCGTTCTGAAACCCTAACCCTAATCGAACCCCTACAGCTTCCGATGGCGATGGCGATGGCTCCTAGCCCCGGCGACTGAAGTCGGATCCACTCCCAGCAACGAATCTACATCTTTTCGGCAGTGCACAGACGCGAAGGTTCCTTCGACTGCCAGGCGTCGACCTTTTCATCAGCAGCACGAGCATCCTCTTCGGTGACTCACGATCGAGACCGTGAGATCTGGTCGACGACGCTTCTCCGACTCTCCGGCGACCTTCTTCCGTCATCAGCGATCATCTTCGGCGGCTAAGCTCAGCCGATCACTCGAGTTCTCGAGGAACCACTCGGTGAGTCCTCGATCCTTCATCTGTTCCTTCTTTCTCCTTAGATCCCGTAGAGATTTGTTCCTTTCAATTTGAAATTTTAGTTCGGGACAATTTGTCCGGTTTCCTTGAGTAGCAGACGTTCGATCATCATTGATTCAATTTGGTAAGTTTTGATTCAATTTTGGTGAGCTTTGATTTATTTCAGATCTATGATTGATCGTGTGGTAATTGAGTTCTTGTAACATTCTAGTGAGGATTCATTGACCAGTAGAACAATTTTGATTTCGAGCTCGAGCTGGTCGAGTGAGGATCCATAAATGAGCAGTTACTGGTGAGTATTTTTGCAACTCTTCCGACAAATCTTATATTGTTGCATCGATTTAGTTCTTGAGTTATTCTAGTGTTGCTCGATGATTTGGATACAGTAATTGCTGGGTTCAGACTTGAGTGCTTGGAGTCGAGAGAGATTTCTTGTTGCAGTTGTTGTTCCAGATTAGGTACTCCTCTTTTATCATCGATTTATGATTTATCCTTTCCATGCTTTGGTTGTTTTGGTCAGAGTAGGGGTCGAATCTTGGGGACAGAAGTTGTTTTCGTTTCTGGTGTGCGTGTTCGTGGTGCCATTCGAGTCCGGTTCTTCTCGTGTGTGGATCGGTGTTGTACTCAATGTTCATGTAGTTGTGTTCAGCGAATGTTTGTGTGCTCCTGATGGATGCTGGTTCGTGTCCGGTGCGGTGTACCCGACCGTGTAGAGTCTAGTCGTGTCCAGTGCGTAGGTTCATGCTGCAGTACCTTCTTCAACTCAGCATTTTCCTTGGGGAGTCGGGTGTGGGGATTGTTTCCAATTTAAGCAGCGGATATATTTTGTTATATTTGGATTTTCATTCAATTTGTGTACATCTTGATTGTATATTTTCAATTTTATTTGATTATTTTTGCTGTTGCATGATTCTGAGAATTCTTCTTAAGCTCTTGAGATTGATTTCAGGATGGGGTTTACTTTTTACGAAACTGAGACTCCGAGTTTTGATTATCGTATTTGAGTTGTGTTGGAGTCAGGATCTAAATTTGCGTTTCGTTCTCTAGATACTATTGCTGATGACAGTAACTAACTGAATTAGTTACTTTGGCAGGAGAGTATTCGAATGATTAGGGGGTTCATTTGAAGCTGATAGTATTTTATTGCACTCTTACATTGACGCGTTGATGGGTTGTCCTTTTATAGCAAACTTATGAGAAATCTTCTACCAAGGGTCAACCTGAGTATCATAGCATGGTATTTTTTTTTGGTATGTTATTACAACAAGGGAGAACCAGAATAGCTTATCATATTTTAGATAACTTTATGATATCAGTATATATGAGTGCTATATAATATTTGCCTATAGTGGTTTATAGCAAAATCTTTTGAAGCTAAAAACCATAGAATCAAGTCAGACTTTATTTGTACCATATAAGAGTGCTTATGTATAAATACTTGTACATTCATTTAGTAAATATAAATATTCTCCAGTTAAACTCAAATTAATAGAAGGGAATATTTAGTGTACATATTTGGTAGTTAATCAAATTGTCAAAAGACATGGTTAGAGTTTTAGAAACAAGCTTGCATATCTTAACTTTATAAATAGGAATTATAAGATAACCAACTAGAATTGTTATAACTTAACCTAATTGTACCCATTATCACAGGAGGACATCTAGCTTTACTACCTGCCCTTGGTTTCCCGGAGCAAGGCAAGTACTTTCTATGATTTTTGTGCATTTACATATCTTGTACTTCTCTTGATGACACGATGTGACACGATATCTTGTACCCTTGTACTTTCTGTTCTTGTACTTACTTGTGTAGGAGAGGGGAAATACACTAGCTATGTGACCAAACCCCGGTTACAATATTCATGTAGATAGCTTAGGCCTCGCATCGTGCACGCGGGTCCTAAGCCGTACCGATATTCATGTACTCCTGTACACATTCCTGTACTCACCCTAGCCGGTCACATAGGCTAGTAGTATTTCAAATATTGTGCACATGTCATGTCTTGTACTTCAGGTTCGTAGTTACATTCCTGTACTTTATTTCCTGTACTTATATTCCTGTACCTTCATATTTTTTTTTCTATATTTCATATTTCATGTTCTCCTGTACTTATTTCTATATTATGATGTTCTTGTTCATTACCTAGAACTGTACTTTGCTCCGCTCCTGATTGGATAAGTTGCAGGTGAGATGGAGGCATTGTGTGACACCTACTATGGCCGTGAGCCTATAGATGCTGTACTTGAGACTGTCAGACTTTACTTTTCTTTTAGCTGGATGAATGTAATAACTCTTAGACATGTACTTTGATTCTGGGATTCGCTTATATAGATGCTGTGGTTTATATTCATTCTTATCTAGACTTGTAGTTTCCCTAGAGATTGGTACAGCTTACTTTATCGTGTCCAACGATGAAGGCTGGGCGTGTCCAACTCGTGTCCGATTATCCGGGAGCGGGTCGTGACATCTGTGACCAAAGCCCATGTTACTATTATTGACTCTTTTGCGCTAACCCCTATTATACAGGGGGTTGAGCCATACCGTATGCTAGCATTAGGCCCAATGCACCAGACGTTCCAGTAGAGCAGCTTTCGCCATCGCCTCCTATCTTTCCTCCGCAACCTTCGACGATGACGTTCGACGGTGCCCAGGTGATGGCCATGTTCCAGCAGTTCATGGAGGCTCAGAACCACCAGGACGTAAATTTCCGAGTTACAGTCGTGGATGCACTCAGGACTCGAGAGCCGGCAGTACCAGCACCGGTAGCACCACCAACACCAGCAGCACCGAGACCGAAAACTGCCTGGGACTACCAAAACCTCTGTCTGATGGATTTCTGGGGCCACGAAGGGATCGTATATAAGGATGAGTGGCTAGAAAATGCTGAGAGGACACTGAAGATGAAGAAGATCCCGAATGACCTAAAGGTGGAAGTTGCGAGCATACGACTTTTGATCTTGCCAGAGCTTGGTACCGAGAGGAGCCTCAGTTAGCTGTGCCCCAGGTTCTTTCGACAGATTTTAAAACTCTGTTCAAGGAGAAGTTCTTTCCCGACGTGGAGTGAGATGAGCTTCAGATGCAGTTCGAGGCATTGCAGCAAGGGAACATGACGGTGGCGGAGTACACATCGGAGTTCACCCGACTCAGCAGGTTCGCGGAGAGCCTAGTCAGTGCACCAGAGGATAGGGCTTGAAGGTTCAAGAAGGGCCTCACCAGAGAGTTGCGACATGCAGTGGCGATCAGTCAGGCGACTACTTATACGAGCATCCTCAAGATTGCTCAGGCTGTAGAGAAAGAGGCAGATCCAAAGCTGAAGAGGGACCGAGACATCGGCAGTAGCAGCTTTCAGACACCAGAAAAGAGGGCTCAGATTCAGGCGAGGCCATAGCATCCGGCACAGCACCATCACCGTCCAGCCAGAGTTCCTGCATATCAGCCACAGAGACAATAGCAGGTAGCTACTTGCGCTTTCTGTTACCGGCCAGGACACCGCTTTGACGAATGCCGTAAGAGACTCGGGCTCTGCTTATTTTGCAGATCAGACGCACATTATATGAGAAACTGTCCACAGGCTGCAGCTCGACTGGCAGGAGGACCTCGAGGAGCTGGAGGACCACCACCTGTACCACCCAGAGCACTATCAGCCGTACCATAGAGGGTTCAGGCTTTACCTACTCAGCAGCAGCAATTTGTACAGCATCAGCAGTATAGGGGACCACCACAGCAGGGACATGCTTATGTCATGGCCGCAGTTGAGGAGGATAAAGCAGCTCCAGATGTGATTATAGGTTCTATCCTTTTATATTTATTTCCTGCCATTGTATTGTTTAATATTTCTGGAGCCGCACATAGTTTTGTATCATATGAGTTTCTGCATAGACACGACTTCACACCTAAGCCCACTAGGAGGAACTGTCGGATTATGATAAGAGGAGGGGTAGTGCTAGTTAGTGAGATGGTGGATTGCCCTATCACTATAGCTGGGAGGGAGCTTAGGGCTCGACTTCTAGTTATACCATTGCCCGGATTTGATATAGTCCTCGGCATCGACTGGATGAGTGAGCAGTTTGCTGTAATAGACTGCCATGAAGGGAAGGTGATTTTTAGCCCGCTTGGAGTTCTACCGTTCAAGATCAACAGACGGATTGCAGAGAGGCCAGAGGGAGTCTACTTCGGAGCAGTTATAGAAGACCAGGAGTTGCCGTACCCGTTGATTGCAAAGTTTCTTGACGTTTTTCCCGTGGAGTTGCCAGGATTGTCGTCAGATCGAGATGTGGAGTTTAGCATCGACTTAGTGCCCGAATCAACGTCGAAGTCCCAGCATTGCTACAAGATCAACCCGAAGGAAGCTGTAGACTTGAAGGCCCCGATAGATGAGTTAGAAGGCAAGGGTTTTATTTGGTCCAGTGCTTCACCCTGGGGAGCACCAGTACTCTTCGTGCCGAAGAAGGATGGGACTGTTAGAATGTGTATCGATTATCGTGCACTTAATAACATCACCATCAAGAATAAATACCCGTTGTGACGGATAGAAGAACTATTTGATCAGCTGAGTGAGGCGAAGGTCTTTTCCAAGATTGACCTTCGGTCAGGGTATCATCAGATGAAAGTTCGGAAACAGGATATTCTGAAGACAGCTTTCAATACCCGCTACGGCGGTATGAATTCTTGGTGACGCCGTTCGGACTCACCAATGCTCCAGCAGTGTTTATGAACTTGATGAATAAAGTTTTTCACAAGTATTTGGATAAGTTTGTCGTAGTCTTTATTGACGACATTCTGATCTATTCGAAGACTGAGGAAGAGCATGTGGAGCATCTGCGGATTGTTTTGGAGATTCTGCGGAAGGAGAAGCTGTATGGAAAACTCTCAAAGTATAAGTTTTTCTTGGACAGAGTGGAGTTCTTGGGGGCATGTAGTGACTGGAAAGGGGATTTCTTTGGATCCCAAGAAGATTGAAGCTGTGGAAGCATGGGCACCTCCCAAGTCAGTAGCATAGATTCGTAGTTTTCTGGGACTAGCAGGTTACTACAGGAAGCTCGTAAAAGATTTTGCCAAGATAGCAGAGCCAATGATGAAGTTTACGAGAAAGGACGAGGAGTTTATCTGGAGCGACGCCTACCAGTCAGTATTTAAAGAATTGAAGAGAAGACTCACTACAGCGCTAGTTTTAGCTTTGCCATCAGGATCTGGAGGGTTCGTCATCTACAATGATGCATCAGGGAAAGGCTTGGGATGTGTGCTTGAGCAGAACAAGAGGGTCATTGCTTATGCTTCTAGACAGTTGAGGCCTCATGAGAAGAATTATCCTACTCATGACTTGGAGCTTACAGCAGTCATTTTTGCCTTAAAATTGTGGAAGCACTATCTGTATGGAGAGCGAGTGGACATCTTCACGGACCATAAAAGCCTGAAGTATGTCTTTACTCAGAAGAAACTGAATATGAGGCAGCGAAGGTGGCTGGAACTCATGAAGGATTTCGACATCAATCTGCAATACCGTCCTGGAAAGGCGAATATGGTAGCAGATGCTCTTAGTCGATATCCTGTTGCTATCTTCCTTACTATGGACCGGCATCTTCTAGAGGATCTCGAGAGTTTAGGAATTGAGATTGTTCTTCTGGGAGTTGGAGGGTAGCTGATGCACATGCAGATACAGTCAGGACTGTTAGAGAAGATCAAGGAGGCCCAGTTTCTAGATGAGGGACTCCGATGTCTCAGAGGTCAGACAGAGGCAGGATTGCTCGACGACTTCACTATTACAGATGATGGATCCATGAGGCATGGAAACCAGTTGTGTGTGCCCAGGGAGTTACGAGAGGAGGTTATGCAGGAGGCCCACCAGTCGCAGTATTCTATTCATCCTGGAACTACCAAGATGTATAAGGATCTACGAGAGTATGTTTGGTGGTATGGGATGAAACGAGAAGTTGCCAGATTCATTTCTAGATGTCTTGTGTGCTAGCAAGTCAAGGCGGAGCGCCAGAGACCAGCATAATTACTCCAGCCTTTACCTATTCCGGAATGGAAGGGGGAACACATAACCATGGACTTTATCTCTGGTTTACCGCGTATGCCCAGTAGCAAGGATGCTATTTAGGTCATCGTGGATAGACTGACAAAATCTGCTCACTTCATTCCGTTCAAGGTAGGGCTGTCGATCGAGAAGCTTGCAGACCTCTACATGCGTCAGATTGTGTGGATTCACAGAGTGCCGGTGAGCATCATTTCAGACAAGGACAACCGCTTCACATCACAATTCTGGAGGAGTCTACAGCTGAGCTTGGGTTCACAGTTGAAGTTCAACACCGTCTATCATCCATAGACAGACGGGCAGTCCGAGAGGACCATTCAGACACTGGAGGACATGTTACGAGTTTGCGCACTCGACTTCGGCGGTTCGTGGGAGGATCACTTGCATCTTGTGGAGTTTTCCTATAACAACAGTTATCAGGCTAGCATTAAGATGACATCGTTTGTGGCACTATATGGACGGAGATGTCGCACACCTTTATCTTGGGACGACGTTGGCGAGAGGACTTTACTTGGGCCAGAGATGGTGGTAGATTCGGCCGAGAAGGTCAGACTGATCAGAGAGCGTCTCAAAGTTGCACAAGATCGACAGAATCACTGGGTGGACAACAGCAGACGGCCACTAGAGTTTACAGTTGGAGATAGAGTGTTTCTGAAGATCTCGCCGACCAGAGGCATCATTCGTTTTGGCAGAGACATGAAGCTCATCCGAGGTACATCGTGCCTTTCGACGTGACGGAACGGATTTGCGAGGTGGCGTATTGTCACGACCCGTACCCAATTTTTGGGCATGAGCTGTGGGTACGTCCAGCCTACGCCGCGGTATCGGCGGTAGAACGCTGTCTAGTCATCTCCACAATTTATCAATTACAATCACGCAGTTTATATATTTCCACAAAGGCCAAATTCGCAGAGCAGTCCATAACAATAAAATATATATATGACCATGATGAGAGAAACAAACTAATAACTGAAGAGATCACAGAGTGTAGAGACCAAAATATGGTAGATGAAATAATCTCAAGAAAACCAAAAATGTACCAAAAGGATGTCCACTACTCCACTCTCATAATCCACAAATAAAATGAAATACAATAAAGAAAAGAGTTTCTGTCAGCACTCATGCTCTATGACATAATGTCTAGCTAAAAGTCTCCTACGGAGGGTAGCCCCCCATCCAAGTCCTCCTGCAGGCTCAAATCAGGGTCTTCAGTCTGCTCATAATAAGT
Source organism: Iris pallida (assembly GCA_029216955.1). Taxonomy (NCBI): domain Eukaryota; kingdom Viridiplantae; phylum Streptophyta; class Magnoliopsida; order Asparagales; family Iridaceae; genus Iris; species Iris pallida. Next base: position 389,362 of record JANAVB010030819.1, read on the forward strand.
AGTACATAACTCCCATAACTTATCACCTAAAATGTGGGTTTTCCAGTCAGGAATAGAACAAGTACACATATGACAGCTATCCGAGATACGATAGAATCACTAAATATGTATATAACATATGAGAATGAGACTAGAAAGTAACTAGCATCATGGTACAAAGGAAAAGATATGAAACTCTATCAATGAGAATATAGTCACTAGAAAGCAATATGTAAATCATGGTGACATAGCAAGTGGTGAAGAACATGATGAAATAATGGGAATAATAACTAACTACGTGCATTGAAATATCAGTTTCGACGTGTGAACGGCTAAGGGGTAAATCCGGCACCCTGTACGTGTCGTGTGCAGCTGCTATTATTCAAGAATAGACCCATGGGATAGATTGGGTTGTTCACACGTCTACTAAGATATTTCTCCGCCCAGCTAGTACTCATGGAATCAATCGTAAGTGGGGTATATAAGAGATAATCAAGATGTATAATAAAATCCATGGTGCTAATCCTCGTGTGACAATCGTGTCAACAAGCAGCAAGACATATGAATAACAAGTAGAGGAAACTATCAGAAATGGTAACAATCAGTATATGCACTTGTCTATTGTCCCGAGCTGCGAGTACTGATCGAGTGCTGAATTGGAGTCCAAGTAACCAGTTTGTAGCATTTCTTGGGTTAACAGATGTGGTATGGAAATTATCAATTCTTTTCAGTCTCATAAATTAACCTATACCCTTGTCCCAGGTTATACCAGTACAGGGCACCATTATACCATCTCCAATACTCCCAATCTTAGCATATCCTACAAAAATACCTACATGTATCCATACCAAGGCTATTACCTATATATATATATATATATATATATATATATATATATATATATATATATAGCCAGTGGTACTCATATACTATGGTATCAAGTACCCATTTTCATGCATCCACATTTATCTATTAGTGTCAACCTCACACTCCTTCACTTAGGTTCACTCCATAACGCCCTCACTTATCCTAAACTACACCCACATCAAGTTAAGGTACTCTCTATTGAGTGTCCTAATGACCATGGCCTATGGTATGTGGCCAGAACCATCCAGGCAATACCTGTACTTGAACCCTTCAAACCCCTGGTAGCTCTAACCTTTGCAGACGGCCACTAGAGTTTGCAGTTGGAGATAGAGTGTTCCTGAAGATCTCGTCGACCAGAGGCATCATTCATTTTGGCAGAGGCAGGAAGCTCATCCGAGGTACATTGGGCCTTTTGCCGTGACGGTGCGGATTTGCGAGATGGCGTATCGACTAGCGCTTCCTGCTAGCTTGGAGGGAGTGCACGACGTTTTCTACGTGTCTCAGCTTCGACGTTATATTCCGGACCCGAGCTATGTGGTGGACTACTCAGAGCTAGAGCTGGGTCTGAGCTTAACCTATGAGGAGCAGCCAGTAGAGATCCTTGACCGGAGGGAGAAGCAATTGCGGAATCAGACTATACCGCTTGCCTGAGTCATGTGGAGACATCACTCTTCGGGAGAGTCCACATGAAAGCGTGAGGACGAGATGCGGGAACGCTATCCTAGTTTGTTTGCTTGATTGTATTTTGGTTTTCGAAAAATTTTAAATTCAATAAATGACTTGTGTTTAAACAATTAATTGTGATTTGTTTTGAGAATTTATTATTGTCTCTCGAATTTCGAGGACGAAATTTTCTAGGGGGAGATTTGTAACTCTACTTTCCTGATTGATAAGAATTTTGTAAGTTTTCAAATAATAGATTTTGTTTAAATCAGTAATTTGAATTATCATCCTCATTTTTAGTTTTGGAGGAAAATTTGAATTATTGGCTTTGGAGGGAATTCCTAGTTTGTTACGACCAATTGAAGTGGTCCCCATTTTTTTAAAACCACCTAACAACTTTTCTAACTGATTTCTGATTAGTTATGCAAATAGTGAAAAGGGGGAGGACCTACTTGCTAAATGGCTTTTGGATGGAAGGGCTTATTTGCAAAAGCCCTAGTGTTATTTAGCAGCTGAGAGAGAGAGAGCTCTTTTTTTCCAAACATTTCCTTCTCCTCTCTCGATTTTCAGGAGCTCCCCAATTTCTCCCTGCCGTTCTAAAACCCTAACCCTAATCGAACCCCTACGGCTTCCGATGGCGATGGCTCCTAGCCCCAGCGACTGAAGTCAGATCCACTCCCAGCGATGAATCTACATCTTCCCGGCGGTGCACAGACGCGAAGGTTCCTCCGGCAGCCAGGCGTCGACCCTTTCATCAGCAGCACGAGCATCCTCTCCGGTGACTCATGATCGAGACCGTGAGATCTGGTCAACGACGCTTCTCCGACTCTCCGGCGACCTTCTTCCGTCATCAGCGATCATCTTCGGCGGCTAAGCTCAGCCGATCATTTGAGTTCTCGAGGAACCACTCGGTGAGTCCTCGATCCTTCATCTGTTCCTTCTTTCTTCTTAGATCCCGAAGAGATCTGTTCCTTTCAATTTGAAATTTCAGATCGGGACAATTTGGTCCGATTTTCTTGAGTAGCAGATGTTCGATCATCATTGATTCAATTTGGTAAGTTTTGATTCAATTTTGGTGAGCTTCGATTTATTTCAGATCTATGATGGATCGTGTGGTAATTGAATTCTTATAACATTCTAGTGAGGATTCATTGATCAGTAGAACAATTTTGATTTTGAGCTCGAGCTGGTCGAGTGAGGATCCATAAGTGAGCAGTTACTAGTGAGTATTTTTGCAACTCTTTCGACAAATCTTATATTGTTGCATCGATTTAGTTCTTGAGTTATTCTAGTGTTGCTCGATGATTTGGATACAGTAATTGCTGGGTTTAGACTTGAGTGCTTGGAGTCGAGAGAGCTTTCTTGTTGCAGTTGTTGTTCCAGATCAGGTATTCCTCTTTTATCCTTGATTTATTATTTATCCTTTCCATGCTTTGGTTGTTTTAGTCAGAGTAGGGGTCGAATCTTGGGGACAGAAGTTGTTTTCGTTTCTGGTGTGCGTGTTCGTGGTGCCATTCGAGTCTAGTTCTGCTCGTGTGTGGATCGGTATTGTACTCAATGTTCATGTAGTTGTGTTCAGCGAACGTTTGTGTGCTCCTGATGGATGCTGGTTCGTGTCCGGTGCGGCGTACCAGACCGTGTAGAGTCCATTCGTGTCCAGTGCGTGGGTTCATGCTGCAGTACCTTCTTCAACTAAGCGTTTTCCTTGGGGAGTCGGGTGTGGAGATTGTTTCCAATTTAAGCAGCGGATATATTTTGTTATATTTGGATTTTCATTCAATTTGTGTACATCTTGTTTGTATATTTTGATTTTGATTTGATTATTTTTGCAGTTGTATGATTCTGAGAATTCTTCTTAAGCTCTTGAGATTGATTTCAGGATGGGGTTTACTTTTTATGAAACTGAGACTCCGAGTTTTGATTATAGTATTTGAGTTGTGTTGGAGTCAGGATCTAAATTTGAGTTTCGTTCTCGAGATACTATTGCTGATGACAGTAACGAACTGAATTAGTTACTTTGGCAGGAGAGTATTCGAATGATTAGGGGGTTCATTTGAATCTGATAGTATTTTATTGCACTCTTACATTGATGCATTGATGGGTTGTCCCTTTATAGCAAACTTATGAGAAATCTTCTACTAAGGGTCAACCTGAGTATCATAGCATGGTATTTTTTTTGGTATGTATTACAACAAGGAAGAACCAGAATAGCTTATCATATTTTGGATAACTTTATGATATCAGTATATATGAGTGCTATATCATATTTGCCTATAGTGGTTTATAGCAAAATCTTTAGAAGCTAAAAACCTTAGAATCAAGTCAGACTTTATTTGTACCATATAAGAGTGCTTATGCGTAAATACTTGTACATTCATTTAGAAATATAAATATTCTCTAGTTAAACTCAAATTAATAGAAGGGAATATTTAGTGTACATGTTTGGTATTTAATCAAATTGTCAAAAGACATGGTTATAATTTTAGAAACAAGCTTGTATATGTTAACTTTATAAATAGGAATTATAAGATAAGCAACTAGAATTGTTATAACTTAACCTAATTGTACCCATTATCACAGGAGGACATCTAACTTTACTACCTGCCCTTGGTTTTTCGGAGCAAGGCAAGTACTTTTTATGGTTTTTGTGCATTTACATATCTTGTACTTCTCTTGATGACACGATGTGACACGATATCTTGTACCCTTGTACTTCATGTTCTTGTACTTACTTGTGTCGGGGAGGAAAAATACACTAGCTATGTGACCAAACCCCGGTTGCAATATTCATGTAGATAGCTTAGGCCTCGCATCGTGTACACGGGTCCTAAGCCGTACCGATATTCATGTACTCCTGTACATATTCCTGTACTCACCCCAGCCGGTCACATAGGCTAGTTGTATTTCAAATATTGTGCACATGTCATGTCTTGTACTTCAGGTTCGTGGTTACATTCCTGTACTTTATTTCCCGTACTTACATTCCTGTACCTTCATGTTCTTTTCCTGTATTTTATATTTCATGTTTTCCTGTACTTATTTCCATATCATGATGTTCTTGTTCATTATCTAGAACTGTACTTTGCTCCGCTCCTGATTGGATAAGTTACAGGTGAGATGGAGGCATTGTGTGACACCTACTATGGCCGTGAGCCTATAGATGCTGTACTTGAGACTGTCAGACTTTACTTTTCTTTTAGCTGGATGAATGTAATAACTCTTAGACATGTACTTTGATTCTGGGATTCGCTTATATAGATGCTGTGGTTTATATTCATTCTTATTTGGACTTGTAGTTTCCCTAGAGATTGGTACAGCTTACTTCATCGTGTCCAACGATGAAGGCTGGGCGTGTCCGACTCGTGTCCGATTATTTGGGAACGGGTCGTGACATCTGTGACCAAAGCCCATGTTACTATTATTGACTCTTTCGTGCTAACCCCTATTACACAGGGGGTTAAGCCATACCGTATGCGAGCATTAGGCCCAATGCTAGTATACGTATTGACTCTACCAGCCGATCATAGATTGTAACACACTCAAATCACTATTGAATTATTGTAGATTGCATCATTACTGCTCTTGAGATTTTATTGTTTTATTAATCCTCTATTATTATTAAGAAAATATATTAATTCTTTAAAATTGTTTCTGCATTTTTTAATTATTTATTGGAATGCTGGATTGGATATATGTGTTTCTTGCTCCTCTTCTGACGGGAGACCAACATTTTTAGATGATTATGATGACGAGGAGGTGCTCTTTAGTACCTATTATGGATCCGATTTGAGTTTCGAGGAGATAGCTGAACCCAATCAGGAAGATCTGTATTTTTAGTAGCACTTGCAGTTTAGTTTCTTTGTTTTTAAGTTATAATAAAAGACTGGTTGTAATAATTTGACTATTACCGCGTTTGTATGTTTTTATTTCTTAGATAGACATTAGTTCTGGACTTTGATGTTTTAAATAAAAGTTTTCTTATTCCCACATTTTAGAATGTTGTGCTTGAGTTAATACTGTTTGATACAGCTTACTGTCGCCGTCTCACACGGTGCAGGCTGGACATGATCCGACTGGACCCAGAATCTTGGGATCGGTGTCACAACCTGCACCCTAGGTAGGGGCACAAGTGCGTGACAACGCCCAGCCTACACCGTAAAAACGGCATAGAACGCTATAGGTCTACTAACCAACAAACAGTATATAATAACCTGTCATCTCCGCACGGAGGAATATAGTATGAAATACTGATAAACTCAATCACAATCTAGAAGGAAGAATCATGGCACGAAAACTAGATAGATAAAAACTACAAGTGCAATATCCAGCTCAACAACGAGAGAAAGAGAGAGAGAGTCACAAAGTAATAAGGTTATACAATCCCAAATATAATATAATAACATAAGTAGCAAGCTGGATATAAGGTCCAGTCCAAAATGTCTATTCTAACTAAACTAAGCTAGAGGCTCGTCGGGCGGAGCTAAGCCCTGCTGAACCAAGGTCTCCAAGTCTAAGCCTACTACGTCAACTGAACCGTAGTAGGTACAGCAATCCTCCTCACCGTCATATGTAATATTTTGTCAACATATCCAGTCAGGATGGAACGAGTATAAAATCTCAAACAACAGTTCTAGTTATACAATATTAAAAATGTAGCAGTAGATAGAGAGAATATACTAGGTAAAGTAGAGCGTACATACATCCTGGCAGGGTATATCCAAAACTGTAATAAGATAAGACAAGAGAACAGTGTATAACATGTACAAAAATCTGGAACTGCTATCTATGTGAGTTTAGCACTAGTTTTAACATGTGATCGGCTTAGAACTTGATACAATGTTTGGCCTGGATAATCATACGTGAGTGTATGATTAACACTATACAATAATGATACAATATAATATTGTGGGGTATTGATCACATATCTACGCTAACACCCCCATCCCTGACTAATATAGTGGATCCAGTCATGATACGTCATGACACGTGATTCTCTGAGAAGGTAGCTAGCCTTCGCAGGAATCCTGTCTATACAATGCACAAGGAACTAGGAAGACTTGCACAAGGCATACCATATATAAGAGGAATAACATCTTATGACGGGATCCAGACAAATACCAATCCGTGTGAACAATGTGTCAAGAGAACAAAGATATCTACACTAAATACTAGAAACAAAGACGATATCATATAACAGAAATATTATCAAAGAATGTACTCGCCTGTGATGTGATGGATAAGTCGACTGAGTCCAAGAACAGTGCCTCGAGGACCTATAGATGGAATACTGTATCAATATAATGGTTTGGAAGTGAAATTAAGTCATACTGAGTCAAAATAGGTCAAGACACGTCAAACTAAGTCAATCTAGGTCAAACAAGGTCAAACTAGATTGTACAGGGTCAATCTAAGTCATATTAGTCCTAACAAGGTCATACTGGGTCAATGTAAGTCAAACAGAATTAAACTAGGTCGATTTAAGTCAAAGGTTGACTTACAGTTGACTTTTGGTCAACTGGTCAACTCTGGTCAACCCTAGGTCAACTCTAGGTCAACTTTAGGTCAAACTTGACTAACGTTCACTAACAGTTGACTTTGGGTCAACTGGTCAAGTTTCGTCAAGTTCTAGTAAATTTTAGGCTTCGGTTGACTTTCGGTTGACTTTTAGTCAAAATAGTCAACCGTGGTCAACCAAGGTCAAAACTAGTCCAAGTCCACTATTCCTAACCATTACCAACCATAATAACCTAATTTTAGCTATATCTTAAGGTATTAAACCCATATGTTGTGAAATGGGTATTATCCTTACTTATCCTGTTTACCCTCTCTACCCCAATTACTAAGGCCAAGTAGCTTTTCCTTAGGAGTTCCACTCCCGGCTTCCTAGGGTAGTAGGATACTAACCTACACTAACATTACCTACCAAGTTTTCTAGGTAAAGTGGACATCCAGTCAATCTTACGGTCCATGTTGTTGATTTACCCATTATCTTGGTAAAAATCCCACTTTAGCTTCTAACTCCCACTCTAGGCTTTTTCACTTCATCCTAAGCTTTCTCCCACTCTCTATTATGTTATTCCAACCTTCTTCTAGTATCTCGATACCGTATCATGGTATCTTGATACTAGAAAGTCCAAAAGAGTAAATTCTCATTACCTACTAACATGCGGCTTAGCTTATTTTATACCACTCTAACCACTAGTTTTCTAACCAACCTACACCACTCTAACACTCACTAATCAAGGGGTTGTATAGTAGAAAATATGGTGGATATAGGGGGGTATATAGGAGGGTCAATTAGGGGTGTATTGGGGGGTCAAATGGGGCTCAAAGCGGGGGGTTTACTGCTGATTTCAGCAGCTACTAAGCTGCTGCTGCTGCTCTTGAACACGGCTGCTGTGAGCAGCCTATACTGCTGCTGTAGCTGCTATTATTGCAGCTCCTACTACTGCTATTGCAGCTCCTACTTCTTCTACTTCTTCTTCTTCTATATATATATACACCTATATATCTATCTATCTATCTATCTATCTATCTATCTATCTATCTATCTACATATCTATATATCTATCTATCTATCCATGAACACCCCCACACACATACATACGTACATGCATACTACCAACACCACCACTACCACCACACACACACACACTACCAACACCACCACTACCACCACACACACACATATACATATACTCCTAAACGACCCAAAACCTTATCCGAATACCCAATTCTTACAATTCTACCGTCTATGGCCGAGACACGTGCCCCACACAAGAAATCTAACTCGCGCACGCGAGCGGAAATGAAAAACGAGGCCCGAATGGCCAAATGGCCATTTTGGCGACTTCGGGGTGTCCGATTCGCGATACCGCGTGATACGGACACCAAACCTATCCGGATTCGACCCAAACTCTGTCTACGAGTTCTAAATAATGATTAGAACCTATTCTAAGTACTAGCTTGCTGATTCTAGTGTCGGTACAAAAAGTCACCCGTGTGTTGGAACTCGAAAACCCCGAAAAAGCCTATTTTTATGATTTCTCGCAAAACGACCCCACGTATCCAAATATGGACACGTACCTAGCCTCATCTCACCCAAACTAACCTAATTAGGTCTAATTAGGCTAGGGGTAACACCCAAACATGTTAATTTAGGATTTTCCCCAAAATTGGCACTAAACCTAGCCCGAAAGTCCCGAATTGAGTCCAATGGGTTCCAAACATCTTCTAATGGGTTGTCCTATGCCTCGGGCATCCTGTAATATGCAAATAATACTAATTAGGAGTAATTACAAGAGTTAGAGTTAGGATTTACCTCTTGAAAGTTGGAATCCCAAGAAAAGCCCCAAAATTGGTTCTTTTTGGGTCAAGAGCCAATTCTATGCTTCCAACCCCTCCATGCTAGGTTCTACCTAGATAAAAATCACAAATAAAAGATAAACAAGGGTTAGCACCAAGATTAGAGAGGGATCTAGAGTATAAAAGAGAATTAGAAGAGATTTGACTTACTTTGGAGCTTGAAATCAAAGGATTTTGGCTTAGTTTGGAAAGGAATTCTCAAAGGAGAAGAAGAAGAACAAGATGTGAAGAAAATGGAGTGGAGAGAGGTCTCCTTGCTTGCGGCCAGATTTGAGGGGTTTGGGGGCATTTGGCAAATGTCCAAAATTTCCTCCAAGGCCCCTTTGAGTCAATTTTGTCTTATGTGAAAGTTTGGGGCTAAAAGGGTCAAGTTTAAATGACCAAATGGACCAATTAAGTTATGTGGGATTAGTCTAAATGCACTATACTAATTAGTGAGATTTATGGGCCATGTCTAGCTAAACTCTGGGTTTCAACTAGAGTCTAAGCTACCCGGGTCACTAACACAAGTCGAAATGAGCCAAAACTCAAACCCGATCAAACTAAACCCGAAAATAGAATATTAAAATATAAAAATTCTCAAAATATTAAAATATAAAAAATGACCAAAATTATAATACATCAATTTAAATATTATTAAAATAATATAAAATTTACCAATTAATCAAAATTCTAAATAATTCAAAAGTCACAAACTGACCAAAATACCCTTAGCCTAAAAGTGGTAATTAGCTAGTCTAATCACATGGGTTAGGCCTCCATGGTCATGGTTAGTCTCTAGGCTAAGCAGCTCTAAGGTTACACTAACTAAAGAACAAAATCACAAAACACTAATTAAATTAAATTAAAATAATCAAAATCACCAATAAATCAATAACATGATTTAAACCTATTATTAAATAATCAATTTTACAAAAGTTCAAAATTATTCTCATTTTTGAAAACAGGCAGTTACAATCGGGTCGTGACAGTCTCACTGAAAACCAATAATATGATATACATGGGTCTCGTATCAAACACATGTATGCCTAACACAAGCCTATGATACCATATTGTTACGCCCAGAACCAGAATGCTGAAGAGCGGGGGACAGACACAGCCAGCTACGTACTTTGAAGTGCAACCCACCTCGCAATACGGTCAAGATTGTCTAGATGTATAAGGGTTTATCTACAAGCCAACAGTCTCTTATGGTCAAGAACAAGCCTAGTGTCTCAATCTCAAGCAAGCAAGTAATTGTTACAAGATGTTAGATCATCAGACATACAAAGTAAGGCATCCCAAACATTACATATTCAGATGATCATGAAGCTAGTCATACAAAATGCAAAACTAGTAAGAGTTTGAGTCATACATGATCAACCCTAGTATTTGCCAATAATGTAACGACCCTTAGGCAGACAAAAATTAAGTTTCAACACGAGCTAACATTTGTTCGACGGCTAAACGCCTCAAAAGAATAATTTACAATTGAGTAGGAGAGCAAAATAAGAAACCCACTTGTTGCCAGGGTTACACCTGGTGTTCACCATCTGGCTGGAAGACGGGTAGATCCTCGGGTGCTACTCCGAAATCTGGCCATACAAAATCAGCTGGATCAGACCCCAAAAAGTAGGGGCAACTTGGGCGGGCTAAACCCGAACCCGATCGGATAAACCCGTTAATGGGTTGGGTTAGGGTTGAAGATACTCGGGTTCGGGCTCGGGTTTGGGTTAAAATATTTGAACCCGATCAACAATCGGGTTGGGCTCGGGTTCATGTGTCGGGTTATCCGACGAACCCGAAACCCGACTTTTATATATATATATATATATATATATATATATATATATATATATATATATATATATATATATATATACTTCTTGAATAAAAAGTTTAAATCTAAATTTCTCCACACAAACTCTTCAACTCGTTATCCTGAATCTTATTTCAGTTTGTATTTTGTAATGACCAAGACTAGATTGCTATTTGGTTGTGTTTAATATTACTTTTGTTTAAAATTATTTCAAATATTATATTAGAGCCCGGTAAACCCGATGGACCCGACCCAACCCGAGTCAACCCGATCCTCCGGGCTTGGTCTTGGGCTTCATATGTTGAACCCGAGGTCAGGCCGGGCTTGGGCTCGGATTAGGCTTATGATTCATCGGGTTGGGCTCGGATTGACCTCAAGCCCGACCCAACCCGCCCGAGTTGCACCCCTACCAAAAAGAGCAAGTGCCAGAAGGGAGGCTCCACTTAGGAACTAAAACAACATATAATAACCAGAAGAAATGATAAAAGAACATAATTAAATAACATGAAAGACAAAGTTAAAGGGGCATGCTAGCTTGCATTAGAGAAAAAAGAGGTGGAATATAATTTCCATGGTAATCATGTGATAATCATTCAAGCACGGCCAATCAAGTCTTACGGCTTGCTATCATTAGCTAACTAGGGTTATCACAGGCCTAGTTACTAACAAGATGCAATTGGGATGTTCTCGCAGTCACAAGCCCTGCAGACTATCCAGGTTATATAGACGAGGGTTACAAGAGTTATCAAGATTACTGGTGTACTGTAGTGCTTATGATTCAAGAAGTGCAACACATGACAGTGTGTTGGAAATGCGCCCTACTCGTCGACATGCTACAAGTACACATGTGAGGCCGGGATAACGGGATCGCCTGTAACTAAAAAATGTCTATATATGAACTACTTGATCAATTTAGTCATTAACCTAGTCAGATTTATTATGAATTCCTGACTGTGGTAACCAGGAATTCATGTCCTAGTCATGATGCAAGATGAGACATGTAGCTTGTACAGACACAATCAAAAAAATCAACCACGGAGCCAAAACCAGAGTTATACTAGCAAGGCAGGATTAGCTGTCGCAACAGCACCCAAGATTATACATATCATGTCAGGTTTACTTTTCACTTGTCAGGAGTGCGTCTCGACGGGCCACTATCAAGAATTACCAAGACAGGTCATATACCATACCGAGTTCGTGTCAAGACAAGTCCAGTCAAATCTTATCAAGCTCTATCATGCTCAACAAATCATTAAGTCGGATCGTCACAAGGCAAGTCAAGTACAGGGTACATGCAAGGATCACAACGTTACATTACTTCTAAAGACCACACAGAACAATCATGAAAATATAACAAGTTCTTGGCGAGAAAAGATACATGGGTCAAAGGCGCTAGGTGGCAAGTGGTGCCGGGGGTCAAGTGGTGCCAGGGGTCAAGTGGTGCCGGGGGTCAAGTGGTGCCATGCTAGATTGCGACAGACTAGAAGCCAGGTTGTGCCAGAAGCCAGGCAGCGTCAGAAGCCAGGTTGCGCCTGAACGCTCGCAACCGAGATGGCACGACACTGAAAAGCACATACACACATTGTTAATCTTCGCCAACCAGCATAAAAATGTTTGGTTGAACTCATGAACTTCAAAAGTCTATAACTTCCTCAAAACAAGTCAAAATCTAATTTTTCAAAAGTTAAAATTGGGTAGAACAAGATTTCCTACAACATGAAGCAACTAGTTTTCGAAAATACCAAATTTTAGTATATCAAAACCAAGAAAAACGAAAAAAGATCAAAACTTAGATCTATAAAAATGTACCCAACAAAACCAAAAATACCAAGTTCTAAAGAGACTTAGAATCTTCAAAGAAGAGAATAAAATATTAAAACTTGAGATCCATCATGAAGCAAGTTGCACTTGCCTAGGGCTTCTTTGGTAGGTGGGAGGAGTAAATGAAGAAACTTAGGAAGTAAATGAAAAAGTAATGTAGGAGAGAGAGAGAGAGGAGTTTGATATAAATACCAAACCTCTACATCTCAAACCAAACCAAGCCAAGCCAAGTTGAACCAAACCAAATCAAAATAAATTAAGTTAAGATTAAACTAAGACTAGGCTAAACAAGACAAGTCAAAATACGGATCACTTGACAAAAGTTAAAAATCCGTATATGTATACTAGAAATACGTATAATGAAAAATGGGAGTGACACATGTTGATACTAGGCACAAGAAAAATACAAGAATATAGGACATGAGAATATCCGTACAAATAACGAAAAATAGAACATGTTAACAAATAACTCTTAAGATACATGTTAACATAACTCATTTCACATATTCATATGAAGAAGTCATATGTGTTGGGGTGTAGTATATGTTATTCTCGACTTCTTTTTTATGTTTTTGTGCGAGCATACATTACCTGTAGAATAAAAGGTGTGTATTTATGTTTATTGAAATCAATAAATGTTTTTATGTTTGCATTATTGTGTGTGATGTGTTTTGGTCAATTGGTAGTGGGAGGATGTGTACTTCTTAGTCCCCCAATCAAACTTAGTTTTGATTTCACATATGCATGGAAGGGATATTGCACCAAACTTATTGTATCAATTGTTGCACCAAACAATCTCAACCATACATTTATTTCTATCATGTGGTTATAAAGCATTCCATAAAGTTGTTGCCACGTCAGCATGCTTTTAGAACCACATGATTGAAATAAATGTGTGGTTGAGATTGTTTGGTCCAATAATTGATACAATAAGTTTGGTGCAATATCCCTCCCCATATATATATATATATATATATATATATATATATATATATATATATATATATATATATATATATATATATATATATATATATATATATATACTGAACACCAACCTCTGCCAATAATGTCTTAAAGCCAAATCATCTCACATACTGTATGAGTCATCCCTCTGTACTTTGCTTCTACACTAGATATGACCACAACTATATAGTTCTTGTTACGCCAAGTGACGAGATTGACCTCAACATAGGTATAATATCCAGAAGTAGAACGTCTTTCACTCTTCGAACCATCATAGTCAGCATCCGATTATGACTAAACCTTGAGATGGCCATGAGATGTGCATAAAACCCTTCCTCGAAGATCCATTCACATATAACTTTCTCAGTAACAACATCACCATATAAGAAGGCATTCTCCGCATCCAACTAAAAAAATTCACGTCCCAGATCTATAATACGAAGAGCGGGAGTCTAACTCAGTATCATACGACCAACTCCCACTTTTTAGGATACAAATACATAGTCCAGGTCCAGCCTATACCGTGACATCGATGGTAGTACGCTGTCCATGCCTCAATTACAATGTACATCAAATATTTTAACCACAAAATACTATTCTTTGATCATTCACAGCACTATTTCAATTATGACAGAGAGAAACAAAAGAATCTAAACACAAGACTACAAGTTCTATCAACTACAAGAGAGTCAACTCACAGGAACAAACCCACTAAACTTTTTAAAGATTGGATTCAAAGTTCTAAGAATATCTAACAATCTAACAACCCATTTCCCTAAGGTCGATCTCTAATTAAGAAGTCACATGACATCGTAGCATGCTGTGTAGGTTAGCCCTCGTCTAAAGCTGAAAAAATGGTTTTCAGTCAGGTACGGAACAAATCACATCAATAATTCTAAATCTACACAATAAGATATACATGCATATTTAAAAAAGGAAAAGAAGCTAACTAGATGCGTGCAATGGTAAGTTGAGAGACATTGCCAACCATTACTAAAAAGATGCAGTCCTCTATACAAGTAACATATGAACTAACATGAATTGATATAAGAATCATGATTACGTGTACAATGTGTTTTAGAATACAACTTTCTGCATGTGGACGATATGTGATATAAGTCAATTGATGCGTGAGGTGCATGATTACAGGGGATGATATGCATTCAATTCATCCCACATCCTCTTTAAAGTAGATAATACAGACATCGAGGCTGGATCTTTCTGCTGAAGAGTAAAGATGCGCTCATATAAGTTGTAAATTTGAGAGAGGTCGCAAGTGTTAGAGTTCATAGCCTGAACCGTCTTCCAAATCTGACGAGCGATAAGAAAAATATCATAGTAGACGCGATTTTTGGCTCGATCCATATGTTGCCCACGAACCGAGACATAACACATGAGTCATCACGATGCCAAATAGAGAATAATTGGATTGGAACAGAAGATACAACTAGGCATCGGTAAGATGAGAGATCTTCTCATGAGCACCGAAAAAACACTGAAAACTTCAGTTCGTAAAATTTAGTTGGAACCATCCAACTTCACTGAAGCGCCAACCGTGACCTTGGGCTCATGCCAAGTGAGTAGTCCATGACCATTGAGAAGGCATAGTCGCCAGGAAAGGGCTTAAGAGAAAGCACCGGGTAAAGTGGAAGAAATCGAGACAGGGCATTCACCAAATAAACCAAACATAAAACAAATTGGTTTGATCAATATGGTTGGCTGTAAATTTTATGTACATCATTTAAATTTTTAATGTGATAAAGCTTACCATATCTTCAAGATGACGTAGTTATTCTGCACATTGACAATTTGCGGTATTGTACAACGCTTGTAGCTCATGTGCACAGACAGCAGACGGAGCCTTCCTTTAACCATAAGAAATGTGTAGGTGTGGAGGTTGTAATAAAAAAAACTTGCGGTAATAAGTTGTTTGTGGGCTCACAAGATTTCCTTCAAGTTTAACTAGAGCTTTACATAAGTCCTTTCTTAAACACCAAATATCACAGCAAACTCTAAGGAGAGAAATATATATATCATTGTAGTATCTATCTACTGCTCAATTGATCGATCTTCTGACGGCACGGAGCTTGACACCATGGCTGAAATTGAGAACAATGCCGTACTGAAACTCAAGGGGGGACTCCATGTTGGGGGAGTGCCTGAAAGTGTACTTGCGATAGAGGTGGATGACGGAGAGCTTGATCTCCTGCAACGCAAACTTCTTCCCGATGCACGCCCTCGGGCCGATGCCGAACGGTATGAGAGCGTAAGGATGCCTCCGCTTCTCTTCCTCGCAGTCCGGGTCGAACCTCTCCGGTCGAAACGCCTCCGGCTCCGGAAAGTTCTTGGGGTCTTTCGCCAGCACCCCTACTGCTAGCCACACCCATGTTCCCTTCAGGTTACAAGAGAAACAACAATCAAGTACATTTAACTGTCAAAATATTGCTATTTTCATTATCAAGAATAACTACGATACATTTTCTTGAGCAATGCTGGCATATATATATTTGTTGCACATACCTTTGGCAGCACATAACCTCCTACTTCAACTTGCTGCGATGTTTCTCTCGCCACCAATGGCGAAACTGTATAAAACCTTAGCGTCTCCTTTATCACCTGAAATAAATAAAATTATATATGTACTTGATGTCAAGAACAATTTGTATGTGCCTCCATATGTGTGCTTCATATTTGGATTCTAGAGAGTTTATTATGATTTTTAATCAAGGTTCGCAGTATTGATATCTGACACTTCCTATGAGTATCGAGATCGACAACATTTTTGGATCCGAGCATTGGATTTATTTTGGTATCGGAAAGCAAATAATTATTAAAATTAAAAAAAACAAATATATTTAGACATAATTTTAGGTCTTTAGTATGTTTTTCTTAATAGTTTTGAAATTAAATGAAATATGATTGTTCTAATAAATATAATTTTTTTATTTACATGTTTTTACAATTTTATTATGCTTTTTACACTCTTGTTGATCGGTCATTATCATTCAATTGTTTCTACCGCAATGACTAGGAAAGAGACCCCTAACATCGGTATCGGTCAGTATCGGATCAGTATCAGTGGAGGTAGGTATCGGATCAAGACGTATCAAATCGTATAGGTATCGGCCGTATCGGATCAGTATCGATCAAGGATGTGAAAAGCGCTAGGCGCTAGTCAGGCGGGCACCCACCGCCTACCGCCTAGTCCGCCTAGATCTAGGCGGTTCAAAAATAAATAAAATCCAAAAAACCTACTGAAAATTGCAGAAAAAGTCCATAAAACCCCTAAAACATGTAGTCTGGTGTTTGGGGGTCTAGACGGACGCCTAGACGGATATCGGACGCCGCATAGACAGCCTTTTAGAACAGTGCTATCGATACAGCAAACTATGTTTTCAATATTGCTCTCAAGTAATAGGATAATTGTTATACGAAGTAAAACTTGCCTGATCCAAGTATGGAAACTTATGTTGCAGGTCATCTGCATTCGGAACCAGATCATGCGAGCCAAACCCGTCAATCTCCGCCAGCAGCTTCTTCTCGACTTCGGGATGCTTGGAGACCAGATAGACGAGGCACGACAGCGTGAAGGACGTGGTGGTCGACCCGGCGAGGAGGTGTTCGTAGGCGAGAGAGCTGACGTAGTCCGAGGTGAAGAGGCCCCTCGTCGCCCCGTCCGACTCCCGAGCTCTCAGTATAGCCGATACGATGTCCTTGGAGCCCCTCCCCATCTCCTGCTCCTTCTTCGCGACCATCTCCTCCACTTTCTTGGAAAGCCTCTTGTTGGTCTGGTCTATCTTCCGGTCGGCCGTCCCCGGAATCCTCTTGAGTATCTGTCTGAATGGTTCTTGGAGCATCGGTATCAGAAGTCCGAGAATGATGGAGAAGGAGGCGTTGAGGTCCATCTTGATGGAGGTGGTGGCATATATGTGGAGTTTGATGAAGGAGCTAGATACGTCATGATCGGATCCGTTGGTCTGCTTATGATCGGCTCCTTCTTCTTCTTCAAGAAGGCCGAAGTTGGATCCGAACGCTGTTTGGCCGATGACATCGGTGGCCATCTTGAGGAAGAGGTCGGAGGCCGGTATGTCCTGGTCCTCCCGGGCTGCTGCCGATACTCGACGGCTGGCAGAGTCGACGTAGGACTGCATGACGGGGATGAGGTTGGCGAGGTTGGAAGGTTGGTAGAGCGAGACGAGGGTGTTCCTCATCGCAGACCACCTCGAGTCCCTGAGACAAAGTCGATACGATTTTGTTCAGGAGACGGGCAGGACACTCCAAAATGGTTGTCCTGGCCGTATCAGATATGACAGAAACATTCCAAAATCGAAAATACCATCCAATGACTACGCTGTTAGATCTAATCATGTTGTCCCTAGTCTTTTGTATATCTTATGGCCATGCTTTATTTTAGGAGCCATTAGCTCCTCGTATTTTGTTTGCCTACTTGGTTGTGAAGCCTATTTAAAGGCAGTCCTAGCAAACAATAAAAACAACAAGTAGAGAAAAAAAATGTGAGCTTTGTATCCTATTTCTCCTCTGTGTGCGTGTGGTTTTATTTGTTTAGGTTCTACATGCGCCTACGTGACAGGGGCCCATTGACCCCCTACTAGCGCCGGGATCCACCCCTTAAAACCTAGGCTAGGGGGCCAATGGAGGGGCCGCCACGTGGGCTGTGGGCCATTGACGGTCACGCCAATGACAGTCCAAATAGCAGCTCCCTTCCAATATAATGCTACGACATGTCAAAAACCATGTCGTCACAGTGTCTGTTGCGTGTCGTGTTTGTGTCTTAGGTTGGAATGTGGATGAGTAGGGTAGCTAACCTTGTGGAAAATAGGCCCTTTAGATGGAGAGGGGATCCGCTTATAGCTGAGGGAAGGCTTCTGTTGGGCATGCTTTTGAACTTCTTGATCCCCACCTCTCTGCATAATTCTGCGTCGGCAACGATTACGAGGGGCTGCCTTCCCATGTGGAACCTGGAAAATCACCAAAAATATAATCTTGTATGTAATATACTAGCTTAAAATGAGAGGCAGGATTGCAGTACTGAAAATTTTGAGTAGCTCATCTTCAGCAGTAAAATTCGATACAGAAACATGTGAAGTGAACACATTTCATTCAAACAAAAATTCTTGGTCGCAACAAGTTTTAGTTGGTCCTGATCTTGTCGTGATTAGCTATAGTGAAACTTATGAACTAATGGCACATTGGACAGTCATAGGTGCTCTTTATTAAGTACCTAGTTCCAAATTTGATCAACTAAAAAAGTTTGCTGTTTAACGGATTCTATCAACAGACTTGTTTGCAATAATTCTCTCTTCTTAGATGATAAGAAAATAACTATTATCTGATAAATCTTGGATGATAAGAAAATAATTATTTGTTATCTAATATATTTAAATTTTATTATGGATAATTTGGACAAACTATATTCAACATTATAAATTATCCTAAAACTTTTTTACCCACAGTCCTCTATTCCCTAAGAGCGTTAAGTCAATTGGCGCCCCCACCCACGCGCCAAGTGACTTACACCCCCTTCCCCCGTCCGCAATTACCTCAAACTTCTCCCTTTTCTTACAATTATTCCAAATATTTTTACCCTATATGAAATTTTTTGTTATTTTAATTAACTTTTTTGGTACTTGGAAAGAGCAAAAGGCATCACAATTGCAAACTACATTTCTCTTAAAAAAAATTATGTACTTAATTACATAGCTGCCGTCATTAAATTTAATGAATGATTTTAATTTGTAAAGTTAGGTAAGGATATATTTGGAAGAATTTTTTTCGTTAAAACTAACTTTATATAGTAGTATAGATTACATAGCCGCCTAAATCAAAATTTAATGAATAATTTTAATTAGTAAGTTAGGTAACAACATATTTGGAAGAATTTTTTTTTACGGTAAAACCAACTTTCTTTATTATATACTATTAGGTCTTGTTTGGTTCGCGGAATGGAAGGAAAAAGAAATCAAATACTTATAGTTTCTTTTCCTTTGGAAAATTACAATTCCTATTGATTTTACTTTCCGATGTTTAAAAATGTCAAAAAAAAATTGGAAAGGAAAGTGAATACTTCAATGTGGAAAAGTGATTCCTTGTTTGGATGGATGGAATCACTTTCTCTCCTAATTTATTTTCTATTGGGAATCACTTTTCTTTCATCCTCAACACCCACTTTCCTTTTCAAATCCGATGAAACGAGACCTTAGGGTCCATTTTCGGGACTCCATTTTTGCTGGAGCCGGCCCTGACTCAGCAAGTCTGGTGTTTTGTTTTGGGGTGGGTTCCATTTTTCTCCTTTCGTTAGCGCAAATTGCGCAGGTGGATGGGATGGAATGATGGATAGATGGAAGGAGAAAGAAGGAGCCGACCTGAAGATGGGTCCGTAGGTGTTGGCGAGGACCGCGAAGACGTCCGGGCCGTGCTTGGCCATCAGGGGGAGGTGTCCGAGTAGAAACGTCGACGGCGGTCCGGGGACTTTCCGCACCGCCCAGTACGGTGCGTAGCAGTAGGCTACGAATCCCGCTATCCCAAGAGCGAGGAGGCTCGTGAACGCAAGAGTCCAGATCGACGCACCTGCACTTCGGAAGCCCACCTGCAGAGCCCCCTCCTCCTCCTCTCCTCCCACAAGCTTCACCAACATTCCCATACTCTCCATGTTGCTTATATATTCCACTATCAACGAACGAACGAAGGTTGTGATCGATCCATCCATCCGTCTATATATTATATAGCACTTCTACTTCTAAGGGGGATGCTGTTCGGCACCTGTAGATTATGCTTCTTTGGCAGGATCCGGCTGTAGTGGTTGTGCGCTCAGTCACGTCGATTATATCAATGGCAGACTGGATCAACCACTACGCTCCACTAGAGTAGCAGTCCTCATGAATGAAAGTATTGTTTAGGGATATTTAGTAATAGCCTCGTGATATTATGATTTGGATTTTTAAATTGTCCAATATTAATGTTTTGATCTCCAAAGGGTGCTGCTATTAGCATTTCTAAAATGTTATTCAGCATTTCTCTTTTAATTTTTTAACATTCAAATTACAAATCTATTCCTGCATTAAATATAGCATTAATTTGTGCATGTATGGAGGGAGGAGTGTAGCATGACATTTTAGGAATGCCAATAATATTAATGCAAGGATAAATTTGGAATTTGAATCTTAAAAAATTAAAGAGGAGTGTCGAATGACATTTTAGGAGTGCTAATAGCAGTACCCTCCCCAAATTACCACTGTTTACTAGTCTAACGTATTGTTTGGGAAGATGAAAAAATGGGGAAAGAAAAATGTTGAGGGGAGGGAAGATAAGGGGAGAAATTTTGGAGGAAAATTCATACGGGTCTCATTCAAAAAAGTTTCTCACAAGTGGATGAAAAATGAAGAGAATTGAGAGGATGGTGGAAAAATTAACCAACTATCCTTCAAAAAAGTTAATATCATTTATGATTAAAAAAAAAAATCAAGAATTGAATGATAATTATACATTTATTCACAAACGAATAAAATATTATTTTTAAATTTTTTCTTCGTGGACTTTTTGGCCATCCAAACAAGTGAAAGAACAATTAACTTTACCTTCGTTTTACTCTTCTCCATTTTCTTTTCCCTCGAATTTTTTTTCCTTCCTCAAAAATGTCCCCAAACACACTGTAAGTAAACAATAATTTAGAGACTTAAACAGTAACGTTTGAACAATTTAAAAATAAAATTTTTTAATATTAACTATTATGTTAAATCCTATTATTAAATAATCCTAATGTTTATCATGCACTGTTGATGTCTTTCTTTCTTTCCACACATTTGAACAATTTAAAAATACAAAAATTCTAATATTAACTATTATGTTAGATACTATTGTTAAATAATCCTAATGTTTATCTTTCTTTTCTTCATGTTTTATTCTTGAATGAAAGTTAGATAGATGAGATTTAGTGAATAATTCAGTGCTCGAGCACTTCGTAGAACTATAAAATACTAATAAACAACCACGTTTATTGTAATATATGGACTTCAATACTAGCGCTTTTAATTCCAGTTATAGGTTGTTTGTTTGGTTAGCAAATACTATAACATTTACATCATTTTCATTTTAGGATTTATTTTAAGGCCTATAGCATTTGTTGCAGCTAAAGTAATTGTAACTTTCATTACTGTAGCTTTTGTTGAAAGAGATTTCCAACTAGAACAAACCAAACTATTTTTTAGAAAATTTCACCAAAAATTATCATTCTCAAGATTTCTTCATTTTACTATACTCCCATGTAGCTTATCCCCCCTCTTTTAGCTCCACAAGGGTCTAACTTTGCCTACAGTAATTGTACAAATTTCGTGGTCAAAGTGAAAATTCAAGTTTGAGATGGAGGTAGGATATTCAAGTGGTTGGAGCAAAAGATAGTAATTGTATAAATTATGTAACTGTTAGCATATAACTGCCAATCATATATTTTTGGTAAATTTGTAATTAAATTTATTATAAACTTAGACGTTTTTGCAACTAAATATTTTAATTTTTTTATATTAGTAAAAAAATTTCTGAACTATTAGACTCAAAGTAAGTTAATAGGTTTCCTTAGTTGAACGTTATATTTGTCGTCAGTTTGTCTTTTTTTTACGACTATTTTATCTAGAATAATGATAATTACATTATTTTTATAAATGACCCAAAAAAAAAAAAATCTAACTTTGTCGCACATCTACTTATGGTTTTTTTTTTTCCTTAAGTTTTATTATTGTAAGAGGGACATTTTTGTTATTTTCAGTCAAATTTAACACTTATTGACGATCCAATAGTTCAGAATTTTAATTAAAATTTTAAAATATTTAGTTGCAAATAAGCTGCTTCTTTTTTTCTTTTGGACACATGTTATTTCAGGCACCCTGTTCTATACATGAATTCTATGGTTCCTTTATATAAATTTCATTTGGAAGAATTTTAGAGTACTCAAAATTTCAATCAAAATTGAATCTCTACTAGTTGTAACTTGTAAGAGAACTTAAACCATGTAAATATTTTTAAGAACATTACAAATATATAATGCGTTGGATTTGTATAGGAATTGTAAACAAATAAATCTTTATATCCAAATAAGATGAACGGATATAGACATATGTCATCTTTCTTTCTACTTCAAAAAAAAAAAGTAAATTTTAGAATCTAAAAATTGGCGCTCCAAATTGTGTCTTATTATTCTACAAAATAAATTTTTACATTTTGAATTGAAAAAAATTAGGAGGCCCAACTATAACTCATGTGTCTTGGAACGAGACAATCATGAAACTCTAATTGAACCTTACTATTTCACAAAATGGACTCCTACATTCTGAATCTAGAATTTGAAATTAGGATACGAGATGAACCAAGCATCTGATGGGTCCAAAATATGGGTAGGACCTTAGTAATAGAATTAAGATATAACCTAAGGCAAGTTTCATAGAGAACGAACAAATATACAATGAAACAAACTCAACTCCATAACATGTTTCTAGAGCTGTACATGCCAGGCAGTATACCGTCGTTATACCAGTGGCAATATAACAGTCCAAGAATGGGTTCTAGTCCCGGAATTCTAGTCCAGTTTCCTCAAATTTCGACACAAATTCAAATTTCAGTAATAAGGCAATCTTATATGGGATAAATATAAGAAGGAAAAGTTGGTTTGAGATTAGTAATTTGAATCTATCTCCTAGAAGTAAAATTATCTAAGTACACTAACAATGCAAAAAAACCTTAGAAATTGGTTTATATGTTATATATAGGCTATAAGAAACAGTAGCAAGACAACTAGAAACATAGAAAACAATCCAGCAAAGCATATTTCTTTCTAGTCAATGCTACAATTACAACCCTACTACAATCAATAAGGTTACAAACGTCACGTAGCCGGCCTCCATTAGAGAAGAGAGGGGAGAGGTGGGGCCGAGTGAGACCATGTTAGCATGAAAAGAATAGGTTGTAAGAAAGTTATAAGGTGTTGATTGTAAACTTAGCCTCGTTTGGTACATTGTAATGTAAACGTAATCATTAATGTAATTACATTATAGTATACCAAACGAGATCTTATTATTATTCCTCTCTTTATGTGCAAGTCGTACTTGTCTACGATTACGATTGGGAAGTAAACTAGACCAGCTCCTACTCCTAAGCTTAGGAAAGAATTGTAGAAGCTCCAAATGAATCAAACATTACCATACATGCGCTACCCACAAAAGGCGCCAAGACTCAAATCATCAAATGGCGCTGGTCATTAGATAGCGCCTGACATCAGACGCTGGACGAAACGTGTTACTCTTCTCTGAGAAGCTAAACAGTTGCCATCATGACTGACAACACGTCAGTCGAAAAAAATTCGTTTCGAATCCCGAACGCACGACGCTCGAGGAGATTTTGTCAAATTTGTCATAATGAATGACAGCTGCCTCGTGCCACTCGCAGTTGGCACGAGATAATCAATGAATTAAGCAGATGGCACTAAACAGCAGATAGCGCCCGGCGCCATTCAATAGTTGGCGCTAATCAATTAATTATCATCCAAAGCAGTTAGATGACGTGGCATACATGCCACTAATCTCGAAGAACGTGCACACGATACTGCCCACGACCATGTGTATCTCTCTCACAGAATGCCACGCGTCCCATGCAGTTAAGTTAACCGTTCGTACGAAGGGTGATGTTTGCGCCAATTGCTGTCTGCGCCAATCAGAATAACTAGCTGACAGTTATTTCAGAACTCTTTAAATAGAGTTTCAAATCACTTTAAAAGAATCACTAATCTCCTGAGCACTTGCTGCCAGCATTTTCCAAAGGCTTCATTATTCGATATCGTATCGTCCAAGAGATAAAGTGATCGTCTTCAGATCAGATTCCTACAGTTGTTCTTCCCCATAAATCAACTTGTACTCTTGTACACACTCTTCTCAGTTTGTAATCAAATACTTTTTTGTTTTTGCAAACAAAATGACGACTCTGCTGGGGACAAATTTCTCCTCTGACGAAAAAATGATAACTCAATGCAATGTTGCGTCGGTCGACACGACGCAGAAGACTCTGGTCGTAAAAGTCGACCAAACTGCCTACGAAGCTATGATTGGCGCAGGGGGTGCCAAGCGCCACCACTACTGTTGCTATCAAGAATAAGGTGTACGCCATCTGGAATCCAAAGTCCTCCAATGCACCAATCATGACTTCTGTGCTAAGCTTGGAGAAAAGCTCGGTAGCCACTTTCTCTTCCTCACCAATTCTGAAATTGGTAGAGAGTGCTCCAACCAATGCCTCTACGCCAATCAAGGGACATCGTCATATGGATATTCCTTCTTCCTTCCTAGTTTTAAACTCGGTAGAGAGTGCACCAATCACTGCCTCGGTGCCAATCAAGGGACAGCGCTATATGGCTATTTTCTCCTCCTCCCCCAGTTCTAAACTTGGTGGAAAAGTTGCATATCGATCACTGCCCCTGCACAGAATAAAAGAAAGCACCCTATGGCCTCTCCTTATCCTTCCCCAGTCCAGAACTTGGTAGAAAATGCATCGAATTGTGCCTCTGTGCCAATCAATGCGAGAACGCTTCTGAGTAGAAAGTCTGCTTCTCTTGGCGAAGACAATCAAATCGATGCCAAAAAACTAGACTCTGCTCGAAGTCCATTTTCTGCTGCTCATCTGTGCCGTGACAAATGCGCTAGAATAGTGTGCGCAGAACAATATGGCATCCTGCCCACTCCTCATGGCCAGCGCCAACCAATCTAGATCTATGATTTTCTTATCCTGCGTATTTCAAGAACAAGATAGGGTAAACTGAGGGTGTTTCAGACAGACAACCAGGTGGCGCACGACCCTGACATGCACACTTACTTGAACCAGCGCAGAACACCATCAAGCCTGCATCAAGAACAATGCCACCTATTAAATTGCGCACAGGGATAGTTTCTCAAATCAATAATCCTCTCACCTATGCCAATGAAATCGGTACTTCTCTGTATACACAGGGAACAAGGCATCTCAAGAATCGGAACCATGTTCCTAACATCATCAAGAAATATGTACATCCGACTTCTCCTTATCTTGTCACTGTAACTGATCTCGCGAACTTCTTGCACAAAAATGGAAGGTCGCAGGACCATCACGTCCACCTGTAACTCCACATCAGGAATATTACTGTAATCATCACCATGAAGTAGTGATCAAATGTTGCTGTCAATCCGCTAAATGTCTTCGACTGTTTGAACTACACTCAGACTCCTGAACTCATTATGGTGGACGAAGATGAATTGCTATATGCTTCGGTCAACATGATGTCCCGAAGTACTGGAGGTGAAAACATCCAAGATAATGCATCTCACAATCCCGGTCAATAATACCTTGATTGTATCCGTGACTCCGGTGAAGGGATCTACCAGAATACAAGATCAAGAGGCCGAGACCTACTCGGTCAAAGGAATCTTTTCTCCTAGTCTTGGAGATGTCCATAGTCAAAAAAATCCTCTTGATTCCGACCAAAAAATAATCGATCAAAGGAATCTTTCTTCCGACCAAGAAACAATCGATCAAAGGAATCTTTCTGATTCTGACCGAGATTTCCTCGGTCAAAGAAATCTCTCCACTCCTCATTCTGGGGGTAGTTTCCTATGTGACTTCGATGCCGATAGTGAGAATTCTGAACAGACTATCTTTTCTACTAGTTCATCATCGGTAGCCAGAGAAGTGACTGCTTATGTCACTAATGAAGAACAAGACACATCCAGCTCCGGCAGTCAGGAGCAAGATTGCTACATTAGAGGCTAACTTGAAAACCGTGACTGAAATGGTTGCAATTATGCATGTTGTGATCATAGCACAACATATTGTTCCACCGGTTGCGAATCCAATTCCAACCCAAGAACACAGCAACATCTGTCCATGTCAATACCGGTCTGGGGGTACAATTTCTAACAACGCTACCATGCCAGCTCAGGTTACTCCAAGTCATTCTGGTGCTGGGAGTGGTGCTTATCATGCAGTTCTGTCTCCTAAACACATCGAATCAGTCTACTGCTCCACATGCCTCGGGATATCCTTGAAGCTGTAAAGCTTCTGCGTAACCAGTTCGAAGCTTTCAAGCAGAAGGATGGTTACAGAAGTTATGGATCAAGTAACCTTATCATGTAGAGTGGAAAGAAGTCCCATTTCCACCTAAGTACAAGCCACCAACCATCATGCTTTGATGGCAGCTCATCTCTGAGTTAGAATCTCAATCACTTCGAGGTAGTGACTGATCAGCTCCAACCGAACGATGCTCTACTCACCAGAGTATTCGTCGGGTGCTTGGCGGATGCAGCCTATGACTGGTATCATAGCTTGCTAGATGGTTTCATATAACTTTTGCAAATTCAAGCAAATGTTCCTGGAACGATTCTATGAGAGAATAAATAACATGAGGCACTCATAATGCTCTGGGTACTAGATGCATTGACTTTAAATACATATAAACAAACTTGTTACCTATAGTCAGCATGTGGACCAGACCTACGCAATTCCAAGACTAGGCCTCCTTTATAGTAAGTGTCAGGGCAGCTGAAGACAGTGCTGACAAGTTCAAACAACTAGGCATCTAGATGCCTAATCTTGAAAAGATGAACATTCTGCAACCAATAGTGGCGCTCGTCAGAACAACCACAAAGGAAAAGAAGCTTTAGCCATCAATGTGACAGGCAAAGAAGCTTTAGTTGTTAATGTGGGTCAGTCAACACCTACGACCCCCACAGAGAGCACTTCGTCCTAAGGAGGAATATTCCTTTGATGAGGACGACATCATAAGCATATTCGATTGTCTAATCAAGAGCAACAAACTTCAACTATCCGAAGCAAAACGGCCAGATGAAGTAGGTAAAACTGACAATCCTAAATACTGTGTGTATCACAGGTTCTTGGGACATCCAACCAAGACGTGTTATGTACTCAACGGTCCCTCATTTAAATCGTGCCCTCAACCAACTCTCTAACCTATCTTTTAGGTCCCTCATTTTGATACCATATTACTCCTTTGCATGTTATCATGACTAACTTTAACCCATAACTTTCAATTGTTGCTTTAAACTCACGACCCTCATTCATTATCCACGACCATACCTGTATTATTTTCTATGATCTAGATCATGATCTTTACGGCATGATTTGTTGAATATTGTAATTGATTATTCCCCATCGATACCCCCTTGTGTTTTCTCACCCCTTACTAATTCTTAATTGGACAAAATTCTTTTAAGTTGGGTAGGATGACCCCTAAAATTTTACTACGATTTTTTATTATATAAATTTGGTATCGATTTATTTTTTTGTTTTTCGTAATTGTACGTCGGTACAAGTTCACATTTTTTGTATTGTACGTAGCGTGCAAAATTACGAGATGGTATATATTTTTATATACAATATTTTATTAAGAGAATTCTTCGTACAGAAATATGTTTTTATTTTAATTTATTGTGTCGCGTCGAGATTGCCAAACCTTTATTTTTATTTATTTATAAAGAAGACAATTTATTTATGATACATATAAGTAATAATTTAGAAAAAAAACTATTGCTTTATGTCAAAAATATTATTTGTGTGTGAGTGACATGAAATTTATTTCATTGTCCACTTTTGATTTTTTTTTCTTCGAAAACTATTGTTTTGTTTATTTATAAAAATGTATTCCAATTATTTAAAGTTTATTGTGATTTCGAAATATTTATTAATTTTTATTATTATAAAAGGTTATTTTCGAAATTGTTTAATTTAATATTTAATTAATTATGAGGATTTAAATTGGAAAGGATTATATTGGCTTTATTTTAAAATATCTTAAATTAAAATAAGCTTTATCTAGATTGATTTGGATTCGGTAATTTATTTTAAATCGATTTGAATAATTATGTAATTATCTAATGGGAATTTAAATCCTCCAAAATCCTTATCCAACTGAAAATTTTCACATCCTATAAATAGGCAGTACTCCTCCATAAATTGCTACCATTCACAAATTTCTCCACAAATATTTCACCATCCACATCATGCGGGCATCATGTCCGTGTCTCCATCTTTCACTATTTTTTCCTCCATTACAATTGCATTATCACCTTCTTCGTGTCCACACACGGACACCTGTCATTATCCTTCCTCCGACACCAAGTCCTAAACCTAAGACCCAATTCCTAGTAAACCCTAACCCTATTTTGTCTGCCAACAGCCATCGCCTACTCCAACCACCACCATTAAGCACCCCGCCGTCATCAACCACCGGCATCACCA
Organism: Iris pallida; assembly: GCA_029216955.1. NCBI lineage: Eukaryota > Viridiplantae > Streptophyta > Magnoliopsida > Asparagales > Iridaceae > Iris > Iris pallida. Next base: position 418,100 of record JANAVB010030819.1, read on the forward strand.
TTCATCACCATGTCCGTAGCCGCCAACGCCACCACAGTGGCGCGGCCACCCGTCGTAGACTGCCCCGACACCACCCTGTCCACCCAACCATCGCCGCCTTGGCCTCCACACTGGAAACCCGTCGCCACTACGGCGATGTCTCCATCACCACCACCATCACCATCACACCCGACCCGACCAGTCGAGCCATCCGGCAAAACCCCACAACCAACACCAACCCAAACTTCGACCAAACCCTGCCACCGCCATAGCCTGACCCGGCCACCGCAGCACATCGCTGCCGCCACCAATCACCACCACCAGAACCCCCATCATCGACAGCCACCAAAATCACCCAAAAAAATTCGAATTTAAAACCACAACTCACCTCCGCTCCTCCATGGCCGTGAGCTTCGCCCGTCGAGAAGACTCCGCATAGCCGCGCCGAGAAGACTCCGCCATAGCTTTGACCACCCCTGCCTCCCATGTCCGCCGTGACCACCGTAGTCGACTGCCCTAGCCGCGCGTCGCACAGCCTGGAAACCCTCCCGATCTATGATCGTCCACCTGTCCGACCGCCATCCGCCGCCCTGCGTCTGCCCCACGCCGGGCCGACCCTCTCCGACAAAGGCCTCGTCGTGCGCCGGCCAATCGACCGCTCTGTCGTATCCCAGCGCTTCCAGCGCCTCCACCGCCCGCACAGCCCGTCCGCCATGGCTCCACCCTCGTCGCGCCGCTCCGCTTCCTCCGTCCGTACCCCTCTCTCCACCGGAGCAGCCACCGCCGGCGCTCCACTCCGAGCCCCGACTCCCGCTTCTCTCCCTCTTTCTAAATCTCTTTCTCCACAATGTTTTTGAGAGAGAGTACTGAATATCTTTATTTTTATTTTATATTATTTTATTTTTATTTATTTTTTGTTAATCATCATCATCATTATTTTATTACTATCATTATTATTATTATTATTATTAGTATCATCATTCTTATTATTGTCCACTATTTTATTTTACTCTAAGAACGTGGGCAGGAAATGGTAGTTGAGTGTATTGTGTTATTATATTTTTAAATATCAAGTATAAGCTACACGTATATATGTATTATACAAGCATTAATGTTGCTAATTATTTCTATTATTATTATTATTAAATTAATATTACTTTGAAAACTATTATTAGTATTTTCTAAATTATGTTATACAAAATTTTTGTATTGTGCTAATACTTATTTTCCAAATGGGTTTATGTGCCCTAAATATTGTTATATTGTTTCTATTAGTATATGGCTTTTTAGTTTAAAATTATATTTGTAAAAGATTAGTTTTTGTCATAAATTGTTTTTTCTATATTTTTCAAGTAACTATTTGCATTTTTGAATACAGAAAAATATAGTCTTAACTATAATTGATTTTCCAATTTGGTTTTAAATAAAAAGTATTTATAAAAATAGTTATAGCTATTTTATTATACCAAATCTTCGAATATTTATTCTTGTCCATGACTAAATCAATTCCTTTCTACCTTCTTACAAATCTCGA